>JARHVA010004552.1:972500-1519795 GCA_037957365.1 Torreya grandis
GTCATTCTAGTCCCTTTTCCCCTTTCTTATTACCATCATGATCTTGATTGTGACCAATAGGTCCTACACTCAGATTCATAGAGCATTTCTTACAACATTCTAGATTGATCAGCTTTAGCCACCTCTTTATAGACAAGTGTATCAGGTTATGTCAATATGTGTTTTAACTACTTGACAGTTCCTTGAGATAAATTCTCTTCACTTCTTATAATTACCTTCACCTAGCTTATTTCACCATTATGTGACTTCCTATTCTTATTTTTTATTACGTGGTATTTCCCTTTGCCTCAAGTTTTGTTGTTGGTTCATCAAATTACCATTGTATATGGTTTAGCTATTGTTTGATCCCCTAAATAAGGTTATTTTTCATTTTCTATATTTTTTATTATATATTTGTGAATATTCCCTTATTTCAAAAATCCCAAAAACATTGAAAAGACCCAAAAATACTAAAAAATCAAAAATTTAAGAAAAGCTTAAAATATCCAAAAGGGATAAAAAGATATAGAACTTGAACTTATTGTCATCTTATTCACTGGCGGCCCTTAATCCTATTCTGGATGGGAACCCCTTATCTAATCTATTTCATTTCTAGTCATCACTATAATTTATTCATTATCCTCCCATTTTTGGGAGAACTACATTGGCCTAAGTTCCACATGAACTATGTAGGCAATGCTTGGATACATGGGACATCTCAGGTCAGCTCAACCACACTTCTCATTTTATTTCCTCCAATTCAACCATTAACTTATGCTTTCAACATTTTATGAGTAACCATTATCTTATACAAGCAACCATTGTCCTATGCTCTCGCCATTTTGCAAGCCATTCCTATATGTCCTCTATAAATCATTTTTATTCTTGTCTTCACTTTTTATTCTTTCCCATTTATTGGTATAACTACATTTGTCCTGAGGTTCATAAAAAATATGTAGGTAGTGTCCATTTTCATGGGGCATCTGGGGGAAACTCAACCACCCCTTCCTTATTATTCTATTCCCTATATCTATGGCATAATAATCACTTTAGTCTATCCATTATCCCCTTGGATTAGGAAAAAAAATCCAAGTGTAACACCTTCCTATCACATACATAATTAATGATTACCCACATTCATTATTATCATTTTCCTTGTTTTTTTGTGTATTTAGTTTGAATTTTTTATTGTTTGTGTTTAGTATAACATGTTTTACACTTGTCTTGATTTTTCATATATTGGAATTAATTGGTTTACACTATTTTGGTTTTTATTTTTCTCATTTGCATTATGTTTTACACTTAGGTCTTGATGTTCTATATCATGATCCTAGGTTTTAAGATATTTACACTTGAACTAGTCCCTACACACTCAACACATAGTGTTATCATAACTCATTCATATTTACGATGCATATTATAATTTAAAAAATTAAAAACCAAGTGTTCAAGTGTTATACATAAATTTTGTGCTGTGAACATCTCTTCAGGCATGATCTATACATCACATGAAAAAAATTGTATCAACATGGCCATATATATGCTAACTAAGACATGCATCTCCTAAATAAGCATATACCAACTAGTCATACTACACAACACATCCCTAAAATAAACACACATACAATTTCAACTAGAGGTAAAGATAACAAAATCATGGAAAAACAATAAATATGAACATCCATATTCTACATCTAATAGCCCATCATAATAGAAACCACATATATATTAGAGTCCGTGTATATGCATGTAAGTCAAAAATGAATGTCTTATATATCTCAAAATCAAAGTTTTATACATTGTGAGAGTATATATATCTCATACATATAAGAATTTGGAGCTATAAACCAAAATATTAGTTTTGAATCTATCTTTCTCTAGGGAGACTCTGGTCAAAACTCTACCCTATACCTAACACTAGTGGACATACTAGTGGTGGTCTTATCAATATCTACTATGTTATGGGTTGTGCCAATGATCTCTATGAAGCCATTGTATGGCATGATCTAGATTTTCGACTAGTCATTTGGTTTTGTGTGTACTCTCTAAAATAAGGAACCCTACCCTCTACTAGCATGACTGACCCATATAAACATTGATAATAAGCCACCTCATCCTTCACCCAAAGGAAGTCAATCTTCATCCATAGGGAATCATCCTTGGATTGGATCATGTCAACTAGTGACCTATCAAATCCTTGATTATACATAATCTACTAAGCCTCATCTCACTGACCATAAATTTTCTAAACATTTGTATGGGCTCTATCTTATTTTTCCTGAGCCCTATCCCACTTAATGACCGTTATCACTAGCGTCACATCTTGTAACATGAGTTGGCCATGAAATGTGGTCATCTTAGAAACCTACCTTCTCAATTATATAATCTCTATATTTCAATAATTAATAATAGCCTACAGCCTTATGGTCTCCCCTCTGGTTATCAATAGATTAACTTGTAACCCTACTACATCTTGTTCCAAACTTGTAATCTCTACTAATCTAGTACTAATATCTCATTATAGTCTATTTACAAGGGACTAGTTCTCTACTAACCTAGTGGTCCTTGAGGGCCATGCCTCATTTGTACCCCACTTAGAACCCTCAGTTTTAGCCTTTGTCATCACTATATCTAAGGGAGGACCTTGTCCTCCATATTTGTCCATGTACTTATCCTATCTATCCTTAGTCTCTGAGCTCTCAGAGTATACCACTAAAGGTGAGATTTATACACCTATAAATCATAATGTGAAACCTAATTCATAGGGATCTATATTTATTGCTACATAATCTACTATATATGAACCTATATAACATGTTGAGGAGGAAGCTATGGTGTGACATGCTATACTAGGACATGTACCTATACCTATGGCTATTCCTATACCTAACCATATGCCTACCTTTGTCTAACCCTCATTTGTTTATTTTTTGGTTACTAATGTTGGGGATGTGTCAAATTTATAGGCCTATAACCTACCCACCATAAAACATAGGCATTTATAACACTAATATCTACCAGACCTCCTACATATGCCCATACTATTGGTTGAACTAATAGGTAACTCCTGATTACCTCTATCCTAGGTATAGGTGGCCTCCACTCCCTCATCTCTCAGGTATCATGTGCAAAAACATGTGGCACATTAGGTACATCTTAATAGAACCTAAACTATAATTACACCCAATCAGGCCTATACCACTCTATTATGAAATCATGATACCCTATGATATAGCATGGTGTGATCATATACTAGGTCACAAATCCATCCTCTACCTAATAAAACTATAATTCCATATAGGGATGCTAGATAAAGTCCCCATCCACCATCTCATATGTGGCTCATCAATAATAATACAAATCCCCTTTGTGACCCCAAAAGGCTGGTCCCTATTTGATTCTAACTAAAAACCAATGGGTCTTGGGGACCTCGATGTAACCTTTGACCAACCAATTACTTAATGAAAATGTGCTCCTAGGCTTAGACCTATAACAATTTACTCAACCCAATGATCTAACCACTTATATAGGATATCATATGAAGACCCTGATATAGTTGAGCTAATACCATGGGGTCCCATGTAAAACATGTGTTTAAGTCCAACAAATCTTATACCATTCTTATTAGGACAATCTATAAGAACTACCTGCTATTATAAGAAAGCAAGAGGCTTGATAATCACCATCAAAATCACCACCTCTCTAAGCACTAATGCCTATGGTGATGGTAGAGGAAGAGCTTGTCCCTATCCTCTAGCCCCTCCTGGAATTGTTTCCACTATTGCCACTACTCCATCACCACCCCCTCCAAGGATGACCTTTGGGGTAAACGTTAGATCTTCTAGAGCATCAATGTCGATGGCCACACCCTAAATCATAATATCCATAATACCTATTATGTCCTCCAACATGACTAGCATGTTTTGTCGTATCCACTAAATCCTCGGTCCTTGAATTAGAAGCTGAATGGTCTACCATACATCCTCTAGAGTTATCATGGCCTCAATTGGTAGAATATGGAAGGTTTATGTCTAAAAATTCCAATGCTTAGTTAGTGCCAACAAATAAATTCTATCAGCTTGAATCACTGGAATCTGTGCCACATGGAGTATCTCCATTATTTTTATGAACATTCTCATCTCCTCATTCATAATGTTATGATGATGTAGTACTCATGACTATTGGTCATGTGTTGTCATGATCTATATTCTTAAGTTCATATCATAAAGTATGTTAAGATCACTTCATTTTCTAATAATTTCTACTAGCTGATCAATATTACACCTTTATTCTAAATTTAGACTTAGCAATTTAGTCTTCTAACCTACTTAGGCTTTTATTCTAAATATCCTCCATTTTCCTAAAGGTGATCTCACCAAATTTTTGGCAATCTCACCATTACATAGAGTAATATTACCATTAGGTAGGACGTTCTTGCTATTTTCTCCAAGTTGGTTTGTGTTCTCACCATTTTCAAGTGAGTTCATCATTTAACAAGACATTCCCACTATTTATCAAGGCAATCCCATTGTTTGACGTCATTTCACTATTTTAGAAAATTTGACTCAAAAGTGTGATATCATTGTTTACTTGGCATGTTCACTATTTATGACAAATTATGTATGAAAGTATGACCTCACCATTTTGGTAATATCCAACTATTTTGGTGATATCACTTAATGGCTACAACCTTACCATTTGTGTAGGCAACCTCACCATCTTCATTTTTTTAAAATAATGAGTTGGCTGATCTATGAATTTCTAAGAGGAAATAAATATTATTAATGATCAAATTGACCAAAGATAAAATCACTTATTGATTCCCCACTCCCCATTGGTCATCAGTACTCTCTCACACACACACTAAGATACCTATGATGTAGAATATAGGTTGTTTTATTCTTTCCTCTTGCACACAAATCTATATCTCTAAATTTTAAAAGGGGTAGGATGAAAATTAATTTTTTTCACCCCCCTAAGGGTAATTTTAAAGACAAAAATTTAAATTTTCCTCTTGCCCCTATAGTGCTCTATTATTCTTCATAAGAGGCTTATTTTTTGCTCCTTTACCTATTTTTCATCCCATTTTCTTCTCATTACTCTATTTTTCAGTCTCTTATACTAAAACATGTGCCATTTTATTCATTTCAAGGGCTCATTCATCAAAAACATTTTTTTATGCCCCACCCTTGAAGGGGCATCATGGGCCTCTAAAACTTTGTTTGGAACATTTTTGTGAGTTCATTTTTGTTGTGAATCAATTAAATTGAACAAAATTAGGAAAAAATATTTTATTCTAATTGTGATCATTTTAAGTGACCTTTTTATTCTTTGAAAATCCATTACTTCATTTAAATGTCTTGACATGCCCTTTTAAATAGGGGAAAATGTAGACATACATTTTTACCACTTTCATGTCAAAATTAAAAGTCAAAATAACTTATTAAATCAACACACAAATTGGACCAAATACCATTAAAATTATCTAATTCACTTGCACACATCACAATGTAATCTCTAAAATGTATTGGGCATCCCTGATTGAGGTAATAAATCATAACCAACTATCATCTTTGTTTGAATCAATGCAAGTCAAATTGTTGCTTTACAAGCAATGTTTTGGGTCAATTAACTTTGATAGATATTCAAATTTTGATATTACATAAATCACCTGAAATTCACTTTGTATTAATTAACCTAAAAAATCAAATCCAATAGATAGATTAAAAATCCATTAAAATTAGTTAATATCTAATTATGTCATATTCAAAACTCAATAAATATTTAAATCATGACATCATCTAGAAATTTGGTAAGCACTAGGTATTAATGAAAACAAATATCAAGATTATTGCAAGCTATGCTTAATTAATGCAAACTATTTCTAAAATATTTATTGCATTTTCCTCAAAAATTGAATTCAATTGTAGCCACCTATCTTGATCTTGATCTAAAGGCCACAATCTATCTAGAAAACCTATAAATGGAAGGGTCACCATAGACCTTTCAATAAGATTTTTGTGAAAATAATCTCTACAAAAATCCCTCAAAATATTTACCTCTTTTCTTCTAATTCGTCTAAAAACCATTTTATATAGTGCTTGGAGAGATGTTTATGGCTCTTATATCACAACTTTGACAAAGACTTTGATCTCTACATCTGGAAATAATCATGTATGTGATTCAAATTTGAAGGAGAGTCTATGAGGAAGGTATAAGTCTACTTGTTTATACTTTCTATTTATTATTTGTTTCATAGACCTTTTCCAATCCAAGGAATCATGCTTGAGAATTTGTGTTTCATGAATTTATTTATATCTTGAATACTAAAAAAATAACTAACTCTCTATTTTAATCATGGTTTACAAAACCCACTACCTTGGCCTCCATGCCAACAATCTATCTCTATTGATGAGTAATCTCATCAAATGTATAATAATCATGGGAAAAAACATTTATATGCCTACTTATACCCATGGGAAGATCCATGTCCACCAAAGGTTGATCTTATATTAGACCAATACTCACCTAAAAAAGGTTGACCAGAGTCTCTTTGATCATGTTCCTCCACTAATTAGCTAACTTTGTAACCATAAAATGAGATTATACATTAGATCTCTAGTCATATAAACAAAAATAGTAACACATCAATAAATTGGAAAGATATATAAAAGTAACTAATAACCTAACAAACATATTGTTTTACATAAATCACCCTCTTGCTAGTTTAGATCTTGGTCCTCTTTAGAAATCATATTAAACCCATCCTAATCTGCCACTAAATCACCTCTAATAACTACCTAGTTACCCCTTATGATGGTCTGATCTTCATCCCCTCCCCCTCTAGCCTATGCCTATTACAACAACTAAGGGTCTATTTATGGTGGCTATACTTGCTATTGATTTCCCACTAGTACTGACACTACCAATGAAACATGTATAGGTCATTGTCTTATATATAATCCTACCAACTCATTCCTATTTATACCTATGATGGGAGTCTTAGGTGTGAAGGGATGCCACCCTAACATCCATAATATGTTGTTTTTAATCTCTATGTTCCCCTTGAACATGACATATAGCTCATGGAGATTGGTTACCTAATGTAGATAAAATTATTGTGAAACCCTATCCATTTGGTGCACTTTTATCTATAATCATATGTATCTCACCTATCAAAAACTCGCATAGGATATGAGAGTGTTCACCTCATCCACCCATTATCTTACCATACTTTGGTATGACAACAATATAAGGTCAACTATTGTTAAAGTGTCTACCACTCATGGTAAATCTCTAAATGGTGTCATACCTATCCACCTAGAGGGTGTGATGGCCCCCACAAATCTGATCACTACCCCTCATTAGTAAGGGATCATACACTCATACACCCAAATCATAATGAGTGTAGGGTGGTTGATAGATAGAGCCTCTAACCTCATGATTTGATAAATATCCTTGTAGGTCCTATACAAAAACTTATAGGCTAATATGAACCATTAGACCCTCTCCTCAATACCCTTAACAATAAGAGCCCAACCATAGATTAGATGGTCTATTCCCTTGACTCACACTAGTCAAGAGGCAAGGATCCTTATTTTAGCCTTATGGAGGTTTGGGATCACTACCCACTCCACCAATGCTAGTTTAAGCCCATACTTCTCACCCACATAAGGTACATTTACACCACCATTATAATTGAAAAGCCTAATATCCCATATACATTAGTCAGAGTGATGGTCCACTCTATTGGGGCCTATAAAAACCAAAATGTGTTCTTATTAACATTCCAGTAGGTGAACAAGCCAAAAAGTAACCTAATCGATGAGGAAACAATCCCCACATGTGTAATCCTGAGTATTCCTACTCTATCCAATGTGGGTAACTCATCAACCATCAAATGCTTTAGAATATTAGGGAGCCCTACTATAATGAATATAATCCCCTAAAACACATATGTTAAAATGGCCCTAATCATATTTTTAGCTTAAAATTTCATCTAAAGTCTTCTCTCTTTATTCAAGGTGAAACTACCACCTTATATAGGTGATAGTTATAAGAATACCATAACAAAAGTGAAACTACTAGTCTTTTGGACCGATGTATGTAACCACTATGGCAAAAACATTTTAAAATTCAACATTTTATGTAATTTCCATAATTAGAAATGTTATCATGGTGGAAAAAATGTAATGGTTGTGTACCAGATGTGACCACACCCTAACCCCCTAACTTATTCTAAGTTTAATCAAAACTTAAAATTTTCATTTTTTAAAAATCTAGACCAACCCCAAAACCTAGCCATAAAATGTAATTTAAATTTAAACATATCTAAGTTCATTTTATGATTTTTTTTGAAATTAGGGAAAAATTACAAAAGTGAGTAGAACTTACACATCCCCAATTACTCCTCCTACCACTGGTATGTTCACCATCCTCTCCTTGCACTCATTGATTTAAATAATTTATGATGTAAATACATCACAACAAATCTAGAGATAGAAAATATCAAAACTCAATTGTGAAAATGAATTCCATTATTTGTAAATTTTTAAATAAATAGTTTATTTTACGAGCCGTTATGTTTTGAAAATTTTCCATTTTAATAAATTTCCTTTAAAACCTACATTTTCTCTCATCTTGAAATGTATTTCATTCCTAATTAACCCAAAACATATCAAACACTAACAATTTTTAATTTTATATTTTTTGTATCATTGTTGTAGGGTATGTTGTTTGTCATTTTTGGTTTTGTAGGTTGATATCACTCAATACCAAGCTCAGTCCCTCAAAGAGAAGATTTAGGTAGTGTGCTTATCCTAACACACATGGTAAGTAAACTTTTACATGATATGTTTAGTTATCATGTTTTTCATTTCTTCATTAAATTATACTTAAATCTCATTCTTTTTTTACAGGTCACGAGGGTGTCTCAATTAGCTTCACTATGTCATGCAGGTAAGAAAAGTAAGTTTCCTAACCTTCGTTTTATTTTTAGTGTGAGACTACTTAGGAAAAAATCTTCAATAATTCACGATGAGGAATTTCCCCTAGGGGTAATATGTACACACCTAAATTTTGTATGGTGCAACCTTTTTAACAAATCTAATGATGATGTAAGGATATCTGACTGTATATGCTTATATCGGGATATATCTCTCTTTTGATGATTTCACCCCCTTTATTATCCCTTGTAAAATTTCTATTCTTCCAAGTGTTTTGTTTTAAATTTTATCAATATCAGCTCAGTAATGAAACTACCATGTCAGTTTTGTAAACCACTATGGCAAAAACATAACTACTGTGGCAATTCCATCTTGAGTTGTGACATTTTTGTCAAACTATGCTCATTTTAAAAATAAGCCTATGAAAATTTAATGTTGATATGTTTTGTATGATTTTATTTGTGTTTTTTATTTTTTTACTTTGTATTCACCTTCAAGATTTCCCATCTTACTCCTAATCCTCTTTTCATTAATCCTTATCAATTTAACTTAACCAAGTTTACAATCAAGCTTCATTTAACTTCCACATGCAACCTCCTTTCTTCCTTTACAAGTATCACACTTTACTAGGTTTTCATATCTCAAATTTTGATCAGAGATTGATGATTTCAAGTTTTGAAAATACATAACCTACTTTCTTTAATTTTGGAGAAGCTTTTCCTTAATCTACAACCATAATCATGCCACTCTACACAAATTTTGAGAAAAGAATTCACCGAGTTGGCAACAAATTATTTATTGTTCATGAATCAATCCAATCACAATCTAACTGATCTCTTTTTAAAAATTATCTTTCTTTCTTATATAATTTTTTAATCATTTTTTAATATTTCCCAAGGTCAATATTGATAAAATTAGCTAGTTACTTAGGAAACATATACACACAACTACTATTTCTCCACCTTCACTTGGTCTCACCATTGATCAGATTGAAGGATTTAATTTCAATTTTTATTTATTTATTAGAATTTATTATATTGTATTATTTATTTATTATATACATTAAATTTTATAAAATTATAAAATAAAATAAAATAAAAGAAATCATCTTCTTCTATCTTTTTTTACACAAAAAAAGTAGTTTTGATTTCTTTAATTTGTATTTGCATATTAAAGATTCAAAGAACGTAGTTTTGAATTCAATCTAAAATAGATCATATGTAATTTATAATTAGGTAAAACCACACAAATTCATTATATTTTTAGTTTCATCTCAACACATATTCATGAAATAATAAAATACACACATCTACACACACCCAAAAACTAAAAAACCAAAACTTGCATTATAGATCTAGTTTTTTTCTCTCTTTTACAAATTAAAAAAAACTCATATAAATAATAAAAATAAGAATTAAATAATTTAATTTAGTCCATAATATAATTATTATAGTTTAATATAATCATAAAAAAATTTAAAAATTTACATTCTAGCTTACATACTAGACTAAATCTTAAAAAAAATTAGAAATTACATAGCGTAGAAAAAACCTTAATTTCGGATTTTAGTTTCTTCATTTTCATGTTAAAAAAATAAATTTAATAATAAATTTAATGTATTTACCTTTGAAAATAAAATAAAAATAACATTTCATTTAGTGCATGTAGCTAAACTTGTGCAAACAAGCTAGGAAAAATAAAAACCGGCACTTGCATTCATAAATTGAAAAGAGAAAAATAAAATCATTTTCATTTACTTTAATTTCATATACTTATTTAATTATTGTAAAAACTTTATTTTTATCATGTATTTTTTGTAGTTCACCTTCCTTTTAAAAACACTGCTGAAAACATGAAAAATATAATTAAACAAAGCCTTGTCAAGACACACACAAGCATAAACCTTGCTTTCACAAATTCAAAATAGTAAGCAAACTTTTCAAAATCATAATAAATAAATTATATACACTTTAAAAATTAAAAAAAAAAAATTGATTTCTACCTTTGATTATTCTTATAGAACAACCATACCTTCACAAAGCATACATCTTTCCTAGAGTTAGATATCATGTTTATGTTAGTAACATCCAAAATGATATTAAAGTTAAGCTCACATTTGAAGTTTTATATTTTACTTATAGTACACATATTATCATTATCCAAATTAACTCTCTTGATGAGAAATAACACATGGAATTAAAAACAATAGTGAGACCCCCTCATATGCTAGCACATCAATTTAATGATTTCCAAGTCTAGACCTTCACTCTTCCTTGTCTTACTCCTCGGGACTAGCCTCATAATATTTTATTCAATTTATGTATGAAATTGAATGGACATAATAAAATTGATAGATTAAACTAGTTCCCTAGGTTTATCTATCCTAAGTATGCCCAATTACCCATACCTAGTATTGACTAAGAACTTCAATATCTTGTCCTCACACACATTGAGGATTCTTGGGATTCGGTTTCCTCCCAAGTTTCTTCTCTCAAAAATTAATGTGACATAAGAGAGATATGTTGGTATTTACATGAGCACCCTATACCAATTTTCATCAAAAACCCCATAATTTCACTTCAACCTAATTAACCAAACTCATAAACTTACTGTAGACACCCCATTCTAGCCAAAATTGGCTTCCAAACAGACTTCAAATTGATTTCTACCAAATAGTATAAATTAAGTCTATGAATCACTGAATGTCTTAGTTTCATCAACACATCATACATCAGTGCTTATAATCATGTTGTGGCATCCCCATTTTGGGTATTACCATGTACACAACAATAACCTCTCTCTAATTCATCCCTAGTCAAATTATGACCTAGTAAATTGATGTTTTCAACCAAGGGTGAGGGATAATCTTACATAAATTTAGAAAATGCAATTAACCTGATCATAATTATTTAATTAATTAAACCCAATTAAATACATAGTTGAAAATTACATGGATAATTAGTACATTTTTATTTTTAAAAATTCATAAATATGAATTTGATGACATCATCATGACATCACACAAATATATAAAATCTATAGCTTTTAGAATTTCCTATTTTCTAAATTCACTAATTAAATTTATTCCTTAACTCTCATGACAAGTGGTCAAGTGGATCATGGAGAATTAATGAACTCCTATTTTTTAAAATTCATAAATTCAACCAAAATATCTTCTATGAGTTGTCAATCTACTTGTAAAATATCAAGAATTGGGTGGGAGACATAATCATTTTTGACCCATGTCTCTCACATGGCCCTCATGATTATCTTTGACCCGACCTAGAGTTAGCCTAACTCAACCTAGGGCTATACTGACTCAACTCAGGTTAGTTCTAAACCTAACCTCCTTGGGATTAGAGTTAGTTATAAGACCTATAGATACAAGTTCCATGACACCTCTAAACCAAGCTTGTTAGTGCAAATAACTAATGCATAATTACCTATAAGAGAGCTTCACATGCCAAGCCAAAATTAACATGACCAAGGTGACAAGGAGAAGTGGAGAAATAGAGCTTCATTTATAAATATTTATTGATCACACAAATGAGCACATAAACTCATTACCAAAACACAACACTTGCTCTCATGGAAGGTAAAATTGTTTGTTTTGCTTTCATTTGTTCTATGTTAATAATGTAGTTCTCTAGCTCCTTGAGTGTCAAGGCTAAATATGTTATTTTAGTGTGTTTGTTTTTATTTAATTTATTGAATAAAACCATACTAATATACCACATACATCAAAATACTTGATCAAATATACACATTGGGACTCGATTCCACACCCCACTTCTTCTTCTTCTAATCTTTATTTTATCTTAAGCAAAAGAAAAAGAATGGATGTTAAAATAGATGTAATTTTTAATTGTATCATTATTTTACTCTTAATTTTGGTATGTGTTTTTTTATATGTGTTAATAAAATTATCTCTAAATTTCATATCAATCTGATCATTATTTTAGGAGATATACTTAAATTAATTACTGTCTTTTTTTTATAATAAAAACGATTGTTAAACAAGTCATATCTTTTAATTTAAAAAATAATTTATTCTTATTTTTTTACAAGGGGTGAAAATATTTCTTATCTAAATTTTATCCAAATTTCATTAAAATATAACTTATAGTTTTTTTTAGATATCATCATTTTACTAACTATCAATTTTATTTATTTATTTTTGTTTTAGTTGTTTTCTATTTTTTTTTTAAATTTTCAAGTTATTTTTTCACATATCTATTTTAACTTGTAGATATTTGGAGTTTGGGAGATTTTTAATATTTGTATTTTGTAGGTTATTATTTTCTAAATACTACCAAAAGCAAAAATGAACACAAAACAAAATTAATAATTCGTTTGATGCATGACCTTGGCCAAAGAAGTGGCATTTTGAGTCAAATAAATTAATTTTATTTCACATTTTAATTTGGGTACTAAAATGAATTCACATTTACATTTGGTACATAAAAATAATTTATTCACTTTATTTTTTATTTTTCAAAGTTTACAAATCAACAACAAATCCAATGGGCTAAATTTCACATCACATTTCACTCTAGTTTTTAAAATGAACACAAACTTAGATTAAAAGCTCTTAAGAGTTTGCTTGTTTATTATTTTACTTTTTGTTTTTGTTATTTTTAAAAATTTGACTTAACGCATATGATATCCACCCATCCCCTTAGGAAACTTGGGTGACCAAAATCATTTTGTCCTTTGCTTTTGTAACTTAGTCCAAACATAGAAGGAATGTCGTTAAGGCACTCTCAAAGATTCAAATGAATTGGGTGATCCTAAAATGACCTTAAATTCCTTATATAATTATTTATTGCATTTACCTTGTGGGTGGGAGATCGATTCTCCATCATAATTTATTTTAGGAAGCATTAACCTGAGAATTCATCTCCCAACATTGTTTCAAACCCAATCCATGGTGGGGTATATAAATCAAGGCACAAATACTATTATTTCTAAGGGGTTGAGTGGATAGCCTCTCTGATCATAATGAAAACCTGAGTTAGGCTTGGCTAACTAGGGTACTCTATTAAGAAGTACATGGATGGAGTCATTATGTAAAAGAATAAACCCTTGCATAGTAAGTTAGATGGTAAAAAATAAATTGACGTGATTTTATCTCTAGTTTTAACCACACTTAGGACAATCTATAGTATGCAAAACTTATAATTTTAGACAAACACCACTTGCCATAGAAATATTGTCAAAGCAGGGTGAGTAGCCTGAAATTACATGTCATCATATGAACTCTTGAGAGAAGGACCTAAAAACCCTACTTTTCATGTGCATTTAATTTTTGGATTAAAAAATTATTTCCTCTCAAGAAGGAACATATAGATAGAATTTGATGATATGAAACTACTTTGTAAATTTTTAGGAATACGATGATACACTTAGTTATTTTTATCTTTTCCTTTTACTTGCATTGTTTTAAGTCAAAAACTATTTTATTTGTCAAAAACATGTGTGTAAATCATGTCCAAATAAAGTCATGTTTATACACCCCTTTTAGCCTAAAGAGGTGTTATTCCATATATTTGATACCATGCTTTGAATTAGTCATTTTTCAAACCTTTTTGTGTGTGTGTGTAACTTATTTAAATGGGGCATTGTTATGCTTCCAATTTTATCTCAAATATTTGTCTTGAATTTTTTAGTCCAAAATTATTGTTATGTAATTTATTTTAAGGAACATTGTCATACTACCTAAATCATTTCAATTTTCTTGTCAATTTTGAAACCAAGTTCCAAACCATTGTTATACCTTTCTTATTTCAAATACGTGGTTATGATACCCATTTTGTTCTAGCTATTTTGATTTAAAACTCAACCTTTTAGAGTGAAAATAATAAACTAATTAGGTTCATACTAAAGCCTCATCTAATTTGGGCTTAGGTTGTTCACCTTTTTGTGTTTGGATTGTGTTACTTGGGTTTATTTCTTATTTGATCTAAAAGACCCCTTACTTAGACCTAACGCTTGTTGTTTATTTTATACCTTATTCAGAGCATCCCTTTTCAGCCAAATTATTTCCATGTAATTTGTTTGAAGTTTGTTGTGCCAAATTTTGAGTGTCCCATTTCCATTATTCTAGTAGTTTTTGTGGATCAAATTTTGAGTCTTCAGTGAGCCAATTACCTTAGTCTAGTTTTATTTTGAGTTATTATTTGAGTTTTGTGTTTATGAGTCTATCCTTGTGTTTAGTATGATTATAACTACATTTGAGCAAATTGTTACTATCTCTTGATCCTAATTCATAATCATTCTACTTTATTTAGACAATCTTGTGACTAATTATAACTACTTGTGGGCAAATAAGTAATTTAGCCATAAACAAGTTTGAGCCTTTGTGTTACTTTTACCACTAATTATAATCACCTTTGGGTAAATCAATGTCATTTTGTTAGACCAGTCTCACATTTTTTTTGTTCTACCATTGCCTAGTTTAGTTCTTTGGCCCTTTGTGTTTCTTTTATAGAGCCAAAGGTCCTTTGTTTTTAGACCTCTATAGTTTTTACATTTAGACAATTTGTTTTTCATGAGACCTATCTATAGATATGAATATTCATTGTTACACATGTATCGAGACCATGTATAATCTGAATTATGAGAACTTTGTGACTAACATCCTTTTTATTCAAGAGTTGACATACCTTATGAGACATATCTTGATCTATCTTATAACATTTCTTATATTGAATAAAGGCATGACCCTTTAGTGAAGTATTTGGTGATGCCACCTTCTTATCCAAGATCTCATCCTTCAACATGCATTATTAACCAAGATCTACAATGCCCAAGGATTACCATTCTAGGCCCTTGTCTTTTAACTTGTGTTAGCAAACAAGATCTACAATGCCCAAGGATTACCATTCCAAACTATTATCCTTTGGTCTACACTAGTAACCAAGCTCCATAACACCCATTCATTACTATTCTAGGCCCTCATACTTTAGCTTGTGTCAATAACCAATATTCATAATGCCCATTCATTACCATTCTAGGACTTTCTATGTTTGGCAACTCATTATACCAATAAGGTTTAATAATTGCAACTAGATAGAGCATATCTACCATCCTAGACCTACATCTAGTCCTTGTTAATCCCATCTTAGATGTTCCTATTTACAAAGAGATCATTATTAAACCATTGATCAGTCTTCATCATTTCCAACCTTCCCCCACTTTAGAAAAATCAATACATTCTTCAAAACACAATAGAGCCAGTCATTACCTCTCCAAGAGTCATCTTTCAAAGAATAAGATATGTCCAAATCTGAGGTTTTACAACCAAGTGTAAGCCAAGGCTAAGAGAACCAACCAATCCATGATGTTTATGTTAAAACACCTATTTGTAATGAGTTAACCTATGATAAATTACTTTGTGACCATTAACCTATATTTGAGGAACCTCACTTTGACAATCTAGTCTCTATGGAGTTACCTATTGACCATTTGCCTTTATATGATAAGTTTACCTTTGACAAGCTAGTCTTTGTGGAGTTGTGGAGTCATCCCTCAACCTTTTCTCTCTCTTTGAGAGGATTCATATTGATGAGCCAATATTTTTTGATCCCTTCTTAGATGAGCCCATTTACAAAGATCCCATTGTGCCATCATAAGAAATTACTTGTCCAATACCAAGCATTCAAAATAGCATATTTGATACCATACCAAATGAAGAATCAACATTAAAGTTAGGTTTTATTTTTGAAATGATATTAGATTCACATCAAAAGTAGAATTAACATCAGTATAAACATCATATTTAGATTCCATTGAGTTAGAATCAACTTCAAAATCCAAATACATTCATGGTTGTTATAACATTGGTTACACATGCCTTGCAGATCAATTTGAATACATTTGTGATCTTTCCATGATTTTTGAGGATGATTATTTCAGCATTAGCACAGGCTATCCTAGTATTTTCTACAAGGATTATGATACCTCTTACCATTATAATACCATTCCATATGCCATTAACACCAACCAACATAGCCAATATATTGACATTCTACCTCCCACAACTCTTGATTGGGACTGATAGAATCACACCTTGTTGAATTGCATCCATAGTGACATATTAGTTGCAAAATATTAGGGGGAATAGGACCACATTCATGAAGAATGAAAATAATTTCCTAGTGAAACCTTTTTGGAGGTGCTAAGGGGAATCAAAGTCCAAACTCAACATCTTATAGTGAAACCTTATTTGAGGTGCTAGAGGACAATCAAAGTCAAAATTCAACATTCCTTAGTGAAACCTTCTTAGAGGTGCTATGGGATAATCAAGATAACTTTATAGGTGAAAACCTCTTCAAGGCACCGATAGCTAAGCACAAAATTATTCAAATCTTGATGAAGACATTATTAAATATAACATCAATACAACTTCCATTCTATAACATAATTAAATGGTAGCATCTCTTAGACCAAAACAACATAAAAATCTAGTGGTCTTATCCAGAGCATATTCAAAAGTATTTGGCCTTGTCAAAACCAAAATTATGTTGATTCCAAAATTAGAAACATTATATGTGCCTAAAAATCCCAATCTTCATTTATTACCCAACCATTATACATTCCATTATGATCCATTTCCCCACTGCCAAATCAGACCTTTTATCTAATTTTTATCTGTATTTACCATCCCTAACTAAATTTTCCTTTATAAAGGCTATGGATATATCTTGTCTCAAATTTTAGAGGAAACATCATTAAAAACTAATTAAGATCACTTAGTAGGTTCTTAATAGAATAGTTATTCAACAAGGGTATGGGCTATCAATTTAAACATTTGACTATTCTAGTTATATCATATGCTAATTAGGACATGCATCTCCACATTAACAAGAATAATAGAACCATTTATCATACCTTGCCATGTGTTTTAGCTTTTCTATTTGACATTTAACTCACCTTGTCATTATTTCATACCTTTTCATGTGTCTTGCCTTGCCCTTTGCCTTACCTTACCATCCTTTCATACCTTGCCATACATTTGAACAACAATGACTTGAGTTCATTTGGGAATATGTAGGTACTTATAAATTTAAATTGAGGTCAGCTCGGTCACCCCTTTTTTCATAGTATACCATTATTTGCATCATACCATACCCTATACAATTTCCACCATGTCATTAAGTCTTCACCAACAAATTATTTTTACCTAACCCTACCTATCATGTTTGGTATTAGTTCCAACTCATTTACACTTCAAGCACATTCAATGGTTGATGAAAAATTCAATTCTAATAATTAATTTAGAATTACATGTTCGAATGGTAGTATATGAAAGTAGTATGATAATTATCCTAGAAATTTCATCCTTCATTTGTTGTTACATTTCATTATGGGTGCCATTGATTATAACTATCTTTGGGTAACTTAGTGTCCCACCCTATGCTATTAATTATAACCACCTACAAGAAAGTTAGTATCACTAACCCTTTGTCCTTATTTTTTAATTATAAATGCCTATGGGAAAGTTAGGGACAACACCTTTCCCATGAATTGCCACATCACCTTGTTATTAATGTTATCATTTACCTTACCATTTTCCTTTACCTAAAACTTTTTGATACTTAGTTGAACACCTTTTTTGTAAGCAAAACTATAGTGACTTGAGGTCCATTTGGACTATGTAGGCAATTATCGATTCACATTAAGGTCAACTTAGTCACCCCTTTACCACACTCTCATCATTTTATGAACAACCTAAGCCAATGATCTTACCATTTTTCAAGTTGGACTATTCTATATCTTGAAATTATTAATTGAGTTGAGATGCCCAAAAAAATCAAAACATTTCAAAATATTAAAAATTAGGAAAAATGGCTTACAATCTCTTAGATAGATATAAAGCCCTAAATTCTAAAAATATTTATCCTATTTAAACCTAGTTAACCATCCTTGATCTGCCCTACTAGGGAAAATCCATTGTTGGTTCCAATCCATTCCACTACCATTGGGGGTGTGACCTTCTATCTACATGTATCCTTGCTTAGTGGCACCATCCAAATTGCATTGTTTAGGCCAAGTTCACAACTTTTACCTTATTCAGACAACACCAAAGCATGCAACGTATACTAGGATATCTTATCCCCACATGTTATTCCCTTAAAAATATCCTTGATTTGGGCCACCACCTTTTTATCATTCCATTAATCCTTCACACTAGATATTGACTTGGTTAATGACATGATGCTTTTTGTTGCTTTTACTTTCAATCTTTTTATGTGTGTGTTTGCTTAGTTATTTGTTTGTTTATTTTCTCATTTATTTTATTTCATTGTTTTACCTTGACTTAGTCTATATACATTCATTGGGTGATTATTTGCATGTTAAACTTGATTTTATACATATTCATATGTCAACATTATCTTCACATTTTTTTTATCATTGATTCATTTTTTTCAATTATTTATTGGATCAGGGGTCTATCCTTATGCACATTATGGGTTGATCACCATGGTGTCTTATATCATGGTGTATACTATCACATGTTACAACAAAAATTAGGTTAGGGCATCTTACAAGCAATGGTGCCATAAAAATGTCTCATTGTTCACTTTGGCAAATCCTCCCACCCTCTGTGATCAAATCAACCCATTGACCATTCTAGTTGTATCAAAGCTAATAAATATGAAAATATCCACATTGGTAGGTACAACCAAATTATTCACATTGATAAATTCTTATTCTCCTATTCTATTCCTCATTACATTTTCTCCCACTTTTGGGTGAACTACATTAGCCTGAGGTTTATTTAGACTATGTAGGCATCGCTTAGATACATGACATATCTTGGGTCAACTCGAAAACCATTATTATTCCAATCATCTCTTTCATCACTTTGTGTATCCTCATTTTCATGGTTATTTGTGACTTTTTTAGTCATTAGATCATTGTATCTACATTTTTACTAGCTCATATTTAATATGTGTAACATGTTATATCCTTGAGTTATGCTTTCCAATCTGCCGTACTGGGGCACAACTAGTTTATCATGTTTAAATATGATCTACTAGGGAAAATAATTATTAAATACAAGTGATCAAAATGATTATAAAAACCTTTGGTAAAATCATTATTTTAACCCACCCACCTTGCTAGGGCAGATGCCTATGCCACTGATTATAACCACCTTTGGGAAAATTAGTGTCTTAACCTCCATTATTGATTATGATTGCCTTTGGACAAATTAGTAATTTTTCATCAACACATGCAATAATTATATCAATTTTATTAATCTCATTCATGGGTTAGTTAATTTCTTCTTCTTACTTTTTTTTAGGGACTGTCCATTAATCATATGTTTCATCCACTCTCTCGAGGGGGCATCATCATAGGTTTCCCAAACTTTGTTTGGAGCATCATTATTCAATAATTATCTTAATTTTCTTCTTAATTAATTTTTAATTATTTAAAAACATGTTACTTTTACTATATCTCACAACACCTTCTCAAATAGGGGTAAGTTGTAGATACCCCATTTTGGCCACACTTGGATTCCAAATAGACTTCAGATTGATTTCTACCAAACAATGCAAATTAAGCTTAGGAATCATTGAATATCCCAATTTCATCTGAACATTAGACATTAGTGCTTAGAATCATGTTGAGACATCCCTATTTGGGGTATTACCCTATACGTAATAATAATCTCTCTCTAATTCATCTCCAATCAACTTTTGACCTAGTAAATTAATGTTTTCGACCAAGGGTGAGGGATAACCTTACATAAATTTAGAAAATGCAATTAACCTAATCAAAATTACATAATTAATTAAACCTAATTAAATGTATAATTGAAAATCCCATGGCTAATTAGTGAATTTCTATTTTTATAAATTCATAAATCTAGATTTGATGACATCATCATGACATCACAACAATATATAAAATACATAGCTTTTGGAATTTACTATTTTCCAGACTTAATTAAATTTATTCCTCAACTCTCATGACAAGTGGCCAAGTGGATCATGGAGACTTAATGAATATTTATTTTTGAAAATTTATAAATTAAACCAAATATATAATATGAGTTGTCAATATACTTTAAAGTATTAAGAATTGGGTGGGAGACATAATCGACCCATGTATCTTGCATGGACCTCATTATTATCTTTGACCCAACCTAGAGTTAACTTAACTCAACCCAGGGTTAATCTGACTCAACCAAGGTTAGTTCTAAACCTGAGCTCCCTGGGGTTAGAGTTAGTTATGAGACCTATAAATACAAGTGTCATGACACCTCTAAACCAAGCTTGTTAGTGCAAATAACTAATGTAGAATTGCCTATAGGAGAGCTTCACATGCCAAGTCAAATCAAGCCAAGCCCAAGTGAACAAGAGGAGATGGTACAAGAGCACCATTAATGAAGAATCCATTTTCCAAAAGCTAAGCTCTAGTGATGAACATATGCCAACAATCTCTCCAAGCTCACAAGTAAGGTAAGTATTTGCTTCTAGTTGTAGTTTGTTTTGTTCTTATTATTCATAGATCCCCTAGGTCTTAGGCTTGAAGTATTAAGTCTTTATGTGTTTTAGTTTGATTTAGTTTTATGTGTTTTAGTTTGATTTATATTACTAACACTTTATTAACTATTTATTGAATTCCTTGGATACACTTACCATCCTATCATATTTTCATTGGCTACCTTAGCCAAACGTCAGGAATTCAAGTGTACAAAGTTTAGTGTGTTGATTTTAATGTGTACAATACCACATGTGTATTTTTTTTGTTTTATATTTCCATCATCATGTTTATTTTGATAATGTGATGGGAAATATAATGTATTAAATATTTAATAACACATTAAGAAGGATGGTCCTTATTGTAACACTTCTAATGTTGGGTACCATCACTCTTATTACGTGCCCATGTTATGTTTGGATTTGTATGGTGTAAAGGCACATAGTAGTCAAGGATAATTTGGGCATGATCACATACTATTATTAAAAAAATTTCCACATTAAATTTAATATGAAATGCATTCTATTTGTTCCATTGAATCCACTAATAATATATATACACCTTCATCATAAGATTTATTAAAATATCATCAACACTAAGTGAGCTTCACCACAAAGCTACTCAACCAATATTTTAGGTGTGCATGATATGTTTCAATGGCACAACTCATGTTTTTTAACTAAAAATAATCTAAGACATATTTCTTAAGAGATAGTGGTATACATATATTTAATCATACCAACCAATGTAGAGATAATAGAGAGACAAATTATGAAAATGAACTATAATGAAATTATTTAAATAAAACAAAGTCACATTAATGAATGGAATAAATATTAAGAGTAGAGAAATAACATTGAATAAAAATAATAAGAGTAGATTAGAATAGATCCACACTAAGAATTAATATCAAATAAGAAAAATGTAAATATATGATCCTTCAATGCTAAATGTTACCTCTTATATAAATCCTACTTAGTCTATGGATACTCCATAGGAAAACACTACTACCAATACAAATATACATATATTATCTTCTTATTAAGTAAAATATTATGCTAGCCCCAAGTTAGACACATATATCCAAATACATGCTAGTGGTTAAGGACATAGTATGCCCCTTCAATTCAAACCAATATTGCCATCAATGTTGATGATTATTGGATGATTGTGTAGGAAATATTTGTCCTCCCATGTCACATCCTCACTATATAAATTCTTCCACTTGATCACTTACTCTATAATCACCCTCATCCCCTACCTTTTTGTGTGTGTCTAGGGGATTTTCTTAGTTTACAAAACTATTTTTATCTCATCATAAATATATAGTAACTTTATCTAGGCTAAAAATATATGTCCAATGACCTTTAAGCCATAGACACAGAAGACCAAATGCATTTTCACTAAATGAGGTAAATATAATTTTTATTTTATGTTGTATATCTTTTATAATACCTAATATGTTCAATTAAAATTAGGTGAAATATTTTTATCCTTCTTCTATTGCTTCAAATACATTTACTTATATGACTGTAATCACACAAAAATCTAAATGCCTACTTCAAAATGTCTTTTAGTGAAATGTTAGTTAACTTGTTGCTTTATTTTGATATGTGGAATTACCAAGTTTTTTATGATATAATAGAGTACCTTATGTTGTTTTGAATGTGTTCTATTAATTCCTAAAGCTTTGGGTCAACCATCAAGGATGAGGTGATGGATGATGAGTGGTACCCATATAATGCTAAAAATGGAGACATTTTGGATGAGGTATGGAAGTAATTTTTATACCACAAATATAATAGTGGTAGGCCTTTGAACCCATATCTCTTATTTATCTAAAGCAAACCATCAAATATAACCTTCAAGGCACTTATTGACCACCCATTTTTTTCATCAGATTGGGGGTGATATGCTGAGCTAAAGGCTAACTGAGTACCCAAATATGAGAATAAATTAGTCCAAAAATTAGTAGTAAATATAGGATCAAGGTCACTTACTATGGTATTTGGGGTCCTATGTATCTTTTTAATTATATCCATAAAATATGATACTATTGTAATTATTATAAAATGATGTGACTAGACATAAAATGGGCATGTTTGGTGATTTTATTCAAGAAAATTGTGATGAAAATTTTCCATTTAGACTTGGGTAACCCTATGATGAAATATATGAAAACATTCTCCCACATCTATTTATGAATATATAGTTGTTTTAGAATACCTAGGGTCTTAATTGTATCACCTTTGTGTTACTAACACACCATGCATTCTACCACAAATTTATAGACTTTCCATTTTATCCCTTCCCAAAATAATTATTTTTGATTATATGATAAGTATTAAATAAATGTGAGTGCCCATATACTATAAAATAATGGAGATATAGAATAACCTCATACTTAAGGATTTAGTTATTACACAAGTAAAATTGATCCTTGTACCATAAAGCATCCCATTTCCATACAAATTTATTTGACATGATTGAATTTTGTTTGAGGGTTTTAATGTGAGTAGGTGTTTTTATGTCACTCTCCCATTATTATATTGCCTTATCTACCAAATTTTAATGTAATATGGGCATGACACATAATATTTATTTTATGGAATCATCCCTCCTAGTTAAAACATCAACGATTTTTTTTCCAGTTCATTTCTTGTAGATGATCTCAAATTCATATCCTAGAATCTTTGTGACTTATTTTTGTAATTATTTTGATGATAATATCCATTCTATTAAGTATTTTATATATTTTTGATGTGTATTCACCTTAATGTGTCATCCCATAAAATATAGTCTCTATTTTTTGGCTATATGAAGGATAGCCATCATTTCCTTCTCATAAATGTGTTTAATAAATTATTACCCTTCCATTGGTGACTTTAAAATACAACAGGTCATAATTATTAGATGAGTAACAACCCTATGCCATACCCATAAACATCATTTTCAATAATGAAGGCATTGTAAAAATATGGGGTAGCTAGAACTGGAGTAGTTCACATGGTATGCTTCAAATTTTTAAATGCCCTGGTGGTTGCCTCATTACATTGGAAGGAGTCATTCTTAAATAAAGATGTGAGTAGTGATGTTATGTTTCCATAAATTTTCACAAATTGATGATAGTAACTTGTGATCCCTAAGAAGCCTCATAGTTTTTTGAGTGTTTTATGTACTTTTAATTCAACCATGTACTTGATCTTATGAGGTTCCACCTTGATGCCTTCATGGGAAAAAATGTAATTTAAGTACTCCACCTCTTTGACTCTAAGTGCACAATTGTAAGGTTTGGTGTAAAGTTGATTTTTTACTAGTGTGTCTACAACTTGATTCACATGCTATAAATGTTCATCCCATGTGTTTTCCTATATTAATATGTCATAAAAAATACCAAAATAAACTTACACATAAATGGCCAAAGGACAAAGTTCATCAAACTCTGAATTATAGAATATGAATTTTTTGAGGCCAAAAGGGATCACTAGATATTCATAGTGGCCTTCATGGGTTATGTAAGTTGTTTATGTTTATCCTCATCTCTAGTTATGATTTAAATATATACAACACCATGTAACTCATCTAACAAATAATCAATTATCAGAATTGGAAATTTGTCTTTGATGGTGTACTTGTTGAGTTCTCTATAGTTTGGACACATGAACTAAGTGTCATAATTATTATGCACAATTACCACTATAGAGGAATAATAACTCTAAATATGATAGATAATACATAACTCAAGTATCTCCCACACCATGTTCTCAATCTCATTATTTTGCACATATGAGTACTTATAGGGTTTGATATTGGGTGGTTGTATCCCTGGTACCATATGGATGACATGATCATGATCCATTTTGGGTGGTATTAATTTTTACATATTTAAAAAAACTTATGAGTGTTTGATAAATTCATGTAGATCTATAAGTATAGGCACCATTGCTAGTTGTGTTTATACTAAAAAACATTGTACTACAAATGCATTTGATCCCTTTTATAAATATTATACATCTGATGAGATAAAAAAAACTATGGGAACTTTGGACATATTTCTTATAATTTAAGTTTCATTCCATATTATTTCAAACACATGAACGACTCATGTAAATTCAACTCAATCATTTTGATGCAATCATGGTAGGGGCTCATAGTGAAGGGATGTATTTAAACATGATAATAGAGTCACACAAGGAACAATAAAAATTTATTTAATATTAATTTTAAGACTTAAAAATACCTAAATTTAATTTATAATTCTATACTTTACCTCTCTTTTTAATCCTCTTCAAGCTTTTATAATATCATTCTCTTAGTTGTAGACTCTGTAAATTCATCTTCTTATGTCCCTCTCTTTTCTCTTTAACCTCCTCTATTCTATTTTATGGCCCTCCTTTTCTTCATATTATGTATCCATCATTTATTTTTATCATCTGGATGCATTTATAACATAGATTTCCTTCAATCTTAACCTTTGCAAGTTCCTGATAAATGATCACGATCTTGTGGATCTTGAAATAATTTTAAAATTCTATTTCATTACCATGAATCTTGGTTATTTTAGATATCTTAACCACAAATAATTTCCCACATTTGTAAGAAACTATCCATGATCACTTTTATATAAAATACATGATCAAGATTTTTCTAACACAACTGATAACATCCCATTTGGTGTTCTCTCATCGAATATATGGTTGCTTGAAATTTTCTTGGGTGCTTGCCCTACAAATTTAGGAATTTTTGAACTATTAACACTATGAACTACTAGGATTATGCATGTGTAATGGTACCATCATGTTTCCATAATGTAATTGTATTTATTTTAGTGGTTTTTGTGTGTCTTATGGACCTACGATATTATGCATTTCAATTTATGATCACATATGTGTCCATTTTATTTACTATGGCCTCTACTCTATAAAAAACATTTATATTTATAAAATCCACTTAAATAATGTCTTGAATATACACAAGCTATATTCCTAACATTTGACCTATGACTTATGACCATTTTTATATGCAAGATAGTATTGTGAAAATTTTCAAATCCAATTCTCATTCCCTCCCAAAATCTATTGTGAACTCTATGAACTTTGTTATGATAAATTAAGGCTAACCATCTATTGAGAATCAATTATAATTGAGTAATTACACTAATTATACTACAAACAAATTATTTAACTCATTTATTGATTTTATTAATCATTTTGATTGCAGGAATACTTAGAATAATTAGTGTGGTTGACATGAACCTATAACTTGAACCTATTATGTCATATTTAGATTATGATGACCATTAAAATTAGATAACACAATGCTATGAACCCTTTAAAATCATAATTTTATCTATTAAACTCTATGATCCTCACACAATTCCTGATAAATCTTCCAAAACCTACTCTATGTTTTTGGTTGTGCAATATTTCCTGTTCGCTTTGGATTCTCCTTCATCACATTTAAAAGGTAGTGAGCCATTTTAATCCTAACACAATGTTTTATCTATCCATGATATTGACGAACATAGGTAAATCTACCATGTAGTCTCCCATAGTGAGTTTAATACTATGGCATTTCATTTTAAAATTGACTATACTACAATTTTTAATCATTATTATAAATTCTAGAGTTGGATAAACATAATAGTTAAAGTGATCAACCAAATTACTATGATGCCATTATGACCCTATATCCACATGAGATCTTATGTACATAAAAAATATCTCCATTTCATTGATCTAGGTTACTAGATACTTCCCATAAAACTTACACTTTTACACTTTTGATATCTTATGTTTTAAGGACTTGAATTAGAACCAACTAGGAATGAGTTTGCACTATATTTTGATTTGGATTAGGTTGGATAGAATATACACCATGGTTGGGAAATGAATTGGATAACTATGACTAGTTTTACATATTTTTTATAAGGCCCTAAGTTAATAAATTTTCATCTAAATTTGCTCCAATTAGTGATTGATTTGGTCTACAAATCCTTTATTGGATATTTCAAACTATTTATTTTACACATTGTAACAAGTCAAGCTCACTTTGTGATCTATCTAAGAAAACCCTTCAACAAAATATTCATCAATTATTATTTATAATTCCATTTATTATCTATTAGGATTTATTGCTAGAGTAATTAAACCCTTTCCTTCACCCTTAATGTACGATCCTACCATGTAAAGATTTTAGGGATTAGGATTTAGGTTTCATGGTTTTGGGAGTAAGATTTATGGAGAAGGGTTGACTAGGGGTCCATAAAATTTACCATAGGATTATACCATTATAATTTAATTAATGATATGATTCTAACATTTGATATATTGTGCAAGGGTAAAAGATATTAAAAATCCCATAAATTAGGGTCGATAGAGGCTTATACCATTGTGATCATCTTGTCAAGATGAATCTACTAATTGATATGTTTTTCAAGGTTATGAAAAAATTATAGGATAAGAAAAAAACATTAATTTACTTCTAGATCATTTTTTTTAGTTTTTAAACCCACCAATAGAACATGCACTAATCAAATGTGCCACATAAACTTGTCTAGATTGAAGCTCTAATACCACTTGTAATTAAATAAAGCAAATAGATAAATCAAATTCACAAAAATGGATGGAAATATAAATATCAAAATAAGATAAAAATAATGAATTACAATAATAATACCAAAATATAACAAATCCATACAAATGATTTATAGCATAGAAGAATACTAGAAATATATGATTAAGCCACTTTAAGGGTGGAACCTCTACAACATTGTAATAAAAATAAAAATTTTGATATGATCCTCCAATACTCAACACTACCTCTTATATATATCCTAATTATAATATGGATACTCCATATGACAACACCACTATCAATATAGAGATATAAATTATCATATGATTAATTATGAGCTTATGCTAGCCACAAGTTGACCACACATATCCCAATACATGCTAGTAGTTAAGGGTGTATTATAAATTACCAAAAATCATATCCACTAATTCCACTACTCATGAAAGTATTCAATAAAATTTTGACACTTTTAAAACTCTTCTAATATTTTTAATATTTAATAAATTTCTCTTAATTTGGAATATTTTGAACACTTTTCTTAAATAATCATTATCTTTCACGTTATGTATCATATTTTTTTTATCATGCCCTATACAAATAATAAATGTAATGTTATACCCCATAACTAAACACTTCCTTGATTTAATCAAGTAGAATATGATAACT
This sequence comes from Torreya grandis, assembly GCA_037957365.1. NCBI lineage: Eukaryota > Viridiplantae > Streptophyta > Pinopsida > Cupressales > Taxaceae > Torreya > Torreya grandis. The sequence continues at coordinate 1,001,162 of JARHVA010004552.1, forward strand.
AAAAATAAATTAATTGATGGTAAATAAAAATAATATTCTAAAGTTAACTATATAGAGTCACACCTAATAACTTATATTTCAGACACAACATCAATTACAATAAATGGATTTGAATTCCATCCTACCCTCACCTTGTAAAATCACATTTCCTATCTCTATATATTACCTTTGACATAATTATAAGAACATTATAGATGGAATAATTGCCAAAAATGTGAATATTTTCAATTAAAGTTCTAATGTTGTAATAATACTCTAAAAATTGCATATTCATGTTAGAGGTAAAATCACTAAGAGGGGGGGTGGTGAATCAGTGATGCAAGCAATTTAATTCCAATTCCAAAACTTTAAACTCTTAGCCAATCAACAAAAGCATTCGTGAAGCATATAAACTAGTTATTGCAAAGAATAGAGGAAACTATGTAAGATAAACACACATAACACATAGATTATGTGGGAAACACTCATGGGGGATAAAAACCCCTCTAAATTATACAAAAAAGTGGACTAAATTCCTATAATATATTTACAAATAAGAGACTTTAGTGAAGCACCCACTTCACAAGGAGTACCAACCCCTAAGCATGAACAAGTACCCATTTATCCTAGATGTTGAGTACCCACAAAACACCTTATCATATAAGAACCTATATATCTATAATTATATTTTAATCTAATGTAAAAATAATGAGTATCAACTCTCTTCAACCCTTCAATCCTTCACACACAAGTAATGCATCCAAAACAACATTTTGGATCACTCTACACTTCTTCGTTCATCCTCAATCTTCAACCCTATAAGAACACTTTAATAACATCAAAAATATGACCTATAGTTCACACACATATTCCTCACATTGATATTATCTTCAATCCATCCACTAAGCACACTCAACCTTCTTTTTTATTCGCTTGTCAACTCTAGAAACCTTCATCTTAATTTATGCTTTTTATAGAGCCTTCATGATCACCACCTTCTTGGTCAGCCAAAAGACATAAATTAAACCTTAAGTCTTATATCACACTTATAATAAGATCAAAACCACATCCATAGGTATACCATATCCTATATATATCACCTTTAAGCACCAACACCTTTTCAATTAGGCCTAAGAAGCCCTTATAGGTCTATGGAGACCTACTCATCCTTTTAACACTTTACCAAGAAAAACTAGGAACACGAGACAAATTAAAATCACACAAGTCCTTTAAATATAACCCATAAGACACCCTAAATTTATTAAATTCATCACTACAAATCTATGAATATGCAAAACCTATCAATCATTTGCCTTGTACATGAGAACACCATGAACGAACCAAAAGTCAACTTGTAAGCAATTGTTCATACTGAATATGGATTGGTCAAATATCTAAAATCCATAAATATGATCCTAGTGGAGTCTAAAACACTCTAAAATATATAATTCAACTATAAACATCCATATACCATTAATAAAAACTCAAACATCCTTCTTAGGTCACTTGCAGAACATAGTCAAACTCTCAGTCAACTTTGAACCATAATAAATGTAGGTGTACAACTAGTCAAACCTCAAAATCATTTTTAATATATTTCCCTTAAATTTATATACCACTTTTATTTTTATACCACCATAAAATTCATCCATAATGAAAATTTATTAATAAAACATTTTAGACTAGTTTTCCTTTGTAAATTCAAATATTTATGTTCCAACGATTACTTTTTAATGCAAATTTGACTAAGTATGGAAACTAGTGAAATATACTTGAGATACCAACTTAAAATTTCCATAAATTTTTATAAACATCATGTAAATATATGAAATTTTAAACACATGATCTAGGCACAAGTTTGAACAAACCCATGTGACCACTTTCTTCTAACACCTTCACATGTGTGAATTATAATGTCATCAATCTGCTTACTTAGGAAGTTCTGTCAAAATGACTAGGATAACCTAGACATTCACAAGACTACATAGATGAATTAATTTCAATTCCACAAGTATACCAAGCATGCTTTACTCCTCATATGACCCCTTAAATATGGTCAACACATCACTAACATCCATCATCTTACCTAATTAAGTAAACACTACAAGGTCCATGCATGATCACTAAGGCACACTTTATAATTGATAACCATCCATACAAATCAACTCATGAACACTCTTATAAACTTTAGGGACATCATTGAAAACAACTCAAAAATTTCCCCCTTTTTCATTGATGTCAACACTTGTAAATGTTTTCAAATCTAATAACAAAGCTTATGCACATACTATTTTCCCTCTAAAAACACTTTCTACCCCTTTAACACAATGACAAGGTGGGATTACATAATGATATTTAGGACCTATACATATTTTAAAAGACAACATAAATATGGTATCTCCTCTGAGATATGATATAAACTCCCCCTATCACTATGCATACCATTTCTTACCATGACTACCTCAAGCCTACTTATTGACAACACTCTTCTTTGACCATGCACTGCTATATAAGTAAGAAATGAACAATATAAATCAAATGAGAGTTATCACACATTTAAAACACTAATATGGACTCCATCTAAGTCATTTGAGCTTAGGCACCCCTTGAACACCTTCAGAGCATTTCCAACCATGATGAAATTTCATAGTTGCCTTCAAATTTTCTCTCATAAACTACCCATAGAATGAAAAATGGAAATTAAATATATTTATAAAACATATATTATGCATAAATATAACTTAGAAACATATTAAGGGACAACCATACCTTTGTATTTTAAATAAAATGACCAAAAATCACTCTTCTTCACATTAGCCTTGCCTAGAAGCTTAGTAGCCATACCTGAACCTTACAGAAGCCATGAATTTCTAGGTATGAACCTTCATGAATTAAATTTTCATATTTATATTACACTCATATTCCCCCTCATACATGCCAAGAATCATCATCCAACACTTTTTTTGCACCATAACTCTTTCACAAACTAACCTACCAATTAGCCTTCCATTTACATGAAAGCTCAACCATAGGACAAACTATACACTTTAAGATGAATGAAAATAAATTTTTAAGCACCCATTTGGCCATTTAAATATATTAAGCAGCCTCAAACATCAACTCCTTTTGGAAGGTCACTAACCCATATGGTGCAAAACCTAGTGCATTAAAAAAATAGGGTCAACTTACCACCTTTCATTTAATCCCAGCTTATAAAACTTCTGTCACACATGGAGGTCACCAGTACACACTTTTGAACTAATTTTTGAGGTTTTAATTCTTTGGGAACCCATAGATACATGAAATGATTTTTGACCTACTAGCCCTTAAGTAAGGACTGTCATACCTGAGAGCCTTCAAAACTATTCAACTTGCCCTCAAAAGACCTTCAAACCCTAAAACTACCTAGATCATACCTTTATGATTTCAACACACCTTTATATTCCAAAAAATTATCTTGAACACTCACCAATATTTATTTGACACCTAGAACTAGTCATACTATGCATACAGACCCTGTGTATACCCTTGTCACTATGTCAAAACACTTTCAACTAATCATGGATGAATTGTGACATTTATTAAGCATATTTTTCACATGGAAACATAAAATACAACTTTAATCTACCCTTGGTTAGCTTCATATACCTCAAATGCATCATTTTTTAAAGATGAATACACACTAGGCAATGAATACTGAACAAAATGGTCAAATTGAACAAATGGTCATGAATGACTCTTTTGACTAGATGAGCACATCTAAACCCATGAAATACACTTGGAAAAGTCATCTCCACACTCCATATCAACCTTACCTTCATTATTCATTATTTAATCTTCTAAATAAATCTTCAAAATTTAACTAAAACATGCTTTTAGGACCAATGTCCTTGAACATATTTCTTGAAGATTTTCATCAAAAACCTATAGAGAAATCTCATGAACTTATTTCTCCCCCTTAACCAATTACCTTATAATTATTTATAGATAAGGATATGACTTCCAATCTTTGTCTTAGATATTCAAATATTGTTTTTGTCAATGGTTTAGTCATAATATCTGTAAGTTGTTCTTTTGTAGGCACATACTCTAATTTAACATTTTGATTACTCACTTGTTCTCTCAAGGAATGATATCTAATAGGAATGTGCTTAGTTTTTGAGTGCATAATATGATTATTAGAGATACTAATTATACTAGTATTATCACAATAGATAGGATAAGATCCATTTTATCTTACCTTATAGTCTTCCAAGGTTTACTTCATCTACATTACCTGAGTACAATAGGAAGCAATAGTTATATACTCAGATTCTATAGTTGATAGGGATATAAAGGATTTATTTTTGCTTAGCCAAGACACCAAACATTCACCCATGAAGAAAATACCACCACTGGTACTCCTCCTATCATCCACACATCCTACCTAATCTACATTAGTGTATGTCATTAGATTGAATTCTTTGTTTTTGGGGTACCATAAACCATATTCTATGGTGCTCTTGAGATATCTCAAGATCCTTTTGAATAATTTCAAGTGATATTCTCTATTATCATATTGAAACTTACCTACAAGGCCTACTTATTGCATGATATCATACTTAGAAGTAGTAGAGTACAAAAGACTTCTAATCATGGATTTATACAAGGTTTGATCAACCTTTGGTGAGTCATCTTGTTTACTTAACTTGTATCCTATGATAACTGGAGTACTCATTAGATTACAATCCAACATGTCAAACTTCTTTAGCATATCCTTGATATGTTTTTATTATAAAATGAATATACTTGCATCAAATTGGTTAATCTGCAATCCTAAGAAGAAAGAAAGTTCTCCCAACATTGACATTTCAAACTTAGTATTCATAACATCTACAAACTTTTTACTCATGTTGTCATTGTTAGATCCAAAAACTATGTCATCAGTATAGACTACCACAAGTAATTGATGAGTGCCTTCTATCTTAATATACAAATTATTGTCAATTACACCTCTTTTGAAGCATTGCCTCAATAGATACTTGTCTAATCTGTCATACCAAGATCTAGGATCTTGTTTAAGACCATATAAAGCCTTCTTTAGTTTACAAACACAATCTTGATTACTTGTCATGGAAAAACCTTTAGGTAACTCAATATAGAATTCTTCATCTATTTGGTAACATCTATTTAGTAAACTTTGAAACATTTGAAGCTTGAATGTGATAAGAAGAGTCTAATTGCTTCCATTCTTTTCACAGAAGCAAATGTCTCATCAAAATATATCCCTTCAACTAGAGCATATCCTTTATACACTAGTATATCCTTATTTCTTGTGACCTCTCCTTTCTCATTCATCTTGTTTCTGAATACCCATTTAGTTCCTATCACATTTTTAGTTTTTGGCCTAAGTACCAAATCCCATGTTTCATTCTTTACTATTTGATCAAGTTCCTCATCCATTGTATATGTCCAATTTTCATCTTTGCTAGCTTCCAATAATTTTTAAGGTTCAACCTTGGATAACATAGATATATCTTGTTGATTTTGATTGATCAACATTCTCCTTCTAGTGTGCAAACTAGCATTCACATCTCTAATTACTTAGGAAACTAGATGATCATTTTGTATTCTTATAGATGGAGATTTAGTGTCTTATATTACCTCTTCCTCTTCATCATCTAATTAATTAGATATGCTTTATTATTTGAATTAAGGTTCTCTATAGTTTCATTTATCTATAAGTTAGGCTTCTTGATTTCACCTACCTCTTCAAATCTTACATTAGAACTTTCAATAACCTTGTGGAGTCTCTTATTAAAACATCTGTAAGTAGAACTTATGGATGAATAACCCAAGAAGATGACCTCATCAAACCTTGAGTCAAATTTATTGAGATTTTATTGATCACTCTTGATAAAATACTTGCTCCCAAACACTCTAAAATGTTTGACATTAGCTGCCCTATTTTTCCATAACTCATATGGAGTCTTATTACCATTTAATCTAACTTGGCATCTATTTAAGATGTATATTAATGTATTAGTATCTTCTTCCAAAAAACCATTTGATAATTTGGAATCTTGAAGCATGGTTATACTCATCTCTTGGATAGTTCTATTTTTTCTTTCAACTACCCCATTCTATTAGGGTGTCCTAGCAGTAGAATATTGTCTTTTAGTCCCTTGATTTTAACAAAAGTATCAAACTCATAAGACCAAAATTCACCTCCTCTATCTGATCTCACACACTTGATTTTTTATCCTTTTTCAATTTCAATAAGATCTTTGAATGTTTTAAACTTTGCAAAAGCTTCTAATTTATATATAAGGAAATATATCCAAGTCATCCTAGTAAATTCATCAATTAATATCATGAAATAGTTGTTACCTTGAATACTTTGAGTTCTTGTAAGTCCACATAGATTAGTGTGGATTAATTCCAATGGAACTATGCTGGAATTATCTTAGAGTTTTATCTTCTCTTGGTTTGTTTCCCATGAAGGCATGCCTTGCAAAGAGTATGAGGAATCATTGTGATTTACGTATATGCCTCACTAATCATTTTGAACTGATCCTCACCAAATTTTCAAAATTTAGATGTCCAAGTCTACTATGACAAATCCAAATTTAATCTAATTTATTCATGAAAAAATCCTCCTTTTTGGATTCATGGCACACATACAAGTTGTTACCTACCTTGTGACTATTTTCAACTAATTTTATAGACTTGGCTCTTCTCACTTCACATTCTTGATCATGAAAATTCATAGTATTTCCTTGCTTACACATTTGGCTAACACTTAGAAGATTGTGTTTCAAACCTTCTACATATAAAACATTTTTAGTTCTAGTATGACCATTATCCAAACTTATAGACCCTTTGCCAACTATGTTAGTATAATTATTGTCACCAAATCTCACTAAACCTAAGTTATATTTTTGAGATAGATAAAATTTATTTTGTCCCCTATCATATGACTTGAGCATTCACTATCTATGTACCATTTCTTATTTTTATCCTCTTGAGTATGCAAGGTAGTTTGAACAAACATTGACTCTTCCTTTGGTGTATTACCATAATTCTGCTTCTTCTTTTCTTCAATCTTGGATTTGTCTTCCTTGAACTATTTGATGGTGTCAATGACTTGTATATCCTTTTTCCAATAGGTCCTCTTGAAGTAATTAGCTATATGTCCCTATTGGTTATAGTTTTAGCATAGAACCCCATTTATATTCTTCGAAGAGAAGGTGCAGTCCTTATATCTATGACCATATTGATTACAAGTGTAATAACACCCACTGAAAACATAACTATAGTTATTTATGTTAGACATTCCTTTTACTTTACCATAAAAAAAACAAGAATTGTAATCTTTAAATTATTTGTTATATTTAGGATTCTAATTTTCCTTATATATAAGCACATCTATATATGTCATAGCTTTACCTTCCAAATGATCCAATCTTTGATTCAAGTCGTTATACATCATGTCTTGTAAATTCTTGAATATTATTGCTAGTTTATTTATTTATGTCTTCACACCATCAATGCTTGCATTAATCTCATAATATATTGAAGAAGTCATATATGAATTTTTAATTCTTTTCTTATTCTTCAATATTTCATTATCTTCCTCTAGACATTTACTCTCTGATAAGGCACATAATAGCTCACCTTGAAGATATGTCTTAGCTTCTTTGTCATCTATTATACCTATGATCACCTTCAAGTGGTTAAACTTAAAAATAAGGTAGGGCTATGATACCAATTTTTAGAGGTACAATCATTGAGGGGGTTGAATTAGTGATGCAAGAAATTCAATTCCAATTCCAAAACTTCTAACTCTTAACCAATCAATAAAAGCATTCATGAAGCATATAAACCAATTATTACAAAGAATAAAGGAAACTATGCAATATCAACACATATAACACATAGATTATGTGGGAAACCCTCATGGGGATAAAAATCAATCTCAAGTATAAAAAAAGTGGAATATATTCCTATAATATATTTAAAAACAAGCAACTTTAGTGAAGTACCCACTTCACAAGGAGAACCAACCCCTGAGCATGAACAAACACCCACTTGTCCTAGATGTTGAGCACCCACATAACACCTTATGATATCAACACCTCTATATCTCTAATTAACTTTTAATATGATGGAGAAACAATTTATAACAAATATATTCAACCCTTTAAGCCTTCACACACAAGTAATGCATCCAAAATAACCTTTTGGATCACTCTACACTTTTTTGCTCATCCTCAATATTCAAACCTACAAGAGCACTATAATAACATTAGAAATATGACATATAGGTCACACATATATTCGTCACACTGATATTATCTTCAATCCATTCAAAAATAACACTTTACCTTCTATTTTCTTTGCTTGTCAACTCTAGAAACCTTCATTTTTATTTATACTTTTTATAGAGCCTTCATGATCACCACCTTCTTGGTCAGCTATAAGACATACCTTAACCCTTAAGGATTATATCACACTTAGAGTAAGATAAAAACCACATATATAAGTCGATCATAGATTAGATAGATCACCTTTAATCACCAACACCTTATCAATTAGGCCTAAGAAGCCCTTATAGGTCCATAGAGACCTATTCATCCTTCTAACACTTCACCGAGCAAAATTAGGAACACAAGACCACTTCAAATCACATAGGTCCTTGCCGTATGACCCCTAAGAAACCATAAAGTGATTAAATTCATCACTACACACCTTTTCATATGCAAAACCTATCAATCATTTGCCTTGTACATGAAAATACCATGAATAAATCAAAAGTCAGTTTGTAAGTAATTGTTCATACTGAAGAGGGATTGGTCAAATCTCCAAAATCCATACAAATGATCCTCAAGGAGTTCAAAATATTATAAAATATATAATTCACCTTGAAACATCCAAATAACATCAATTAAAACTCAAACATCCTTCTCATATCACTTTCAAAAGATAGTGAAACCCTTAGTCAACTTTGAACCGCAATAAATAGTGTACAACTAGTCAAACCTCTAAATCATTTTTCCTAGATTTACCTTTAAGTTATATACCAATTTGATTTTTATACCACCATAAAATTTATATATCATAAAAATTTATTAAAAAAACATTACAGACTAGTTTTCCTTTGTAAATTCAAATATTTGAATTCCATCGGTCACTTTTTAATGCAAATTTGACTATGGAAACTAGTGAAATCTGCATGAGAGACCAACTTTGCACTACCATAACTTTTGATAGACATCATGTCAATACCTAAAATTTGAAACACATGATCTAAGAACAAATGAAGATAACATTTTCTCACTTCTAATGTGACAACATTTTCTCATCCAATCCATTTGGGTAGGGAGTTGAATTCTAAATATGAAGGGAACACAACCTAGTCATTAACATATCCAAAATATTGAATATTTACATTCACTTTCTCTTGAATTGTTTCAATAGAATACAAAATAATTTATTCATCAATAGGTTGGAAATAATACACTTACTCATTTAGGATTCTATAAATATTGATAGTGTCATACTTATTCAATAATTAATCTTTGAATGTGACCCTTTTAAAAATATTTATTTTTAATTCACCATAGATTGATGTTTAAGATGTATAGTCTTGATGGGCATGCCTAGTAGTAATAACCTCTCTACCTACTCCAAAAAAATCTCACTAATATTATTGACCCTAAAGTTATGCATATAAGGCTAAGGATCTGATTTGTTTTGATGGGATAGGATGACCTATAAATATCATATTTCTCTTAATAGGATAAGAATTGAATAAGGTCATAATAATAGATCCCAAATATACCTAGATGATTAGGTAAGGACCTAAAATAACTATAGACCTAGTAGAGGGTAATCTAACCTATCAAGCTGAAAGGGTTACAAAGCCTAATCCCATGACATGGGGTATATATTTTCACTATGGATCAATGATGGGTAAGTGATTATAAGGATGATTGTAAAGGTACAAGTAAAATAAATGATAGTAAAGGTGAAATTAAATTAAATAGTGGGTAAAGTGCAAGCAAAGTAAATGATGGGTAAGAGATTGTAAAAAAGGTAAGGTGAAATGGTCAACCAAATGGGTCTCTATGCAACCTAAAGTGATTAATGACAAGCCTAAGCAACCCCATATCTATATATTTTTATTTGATATAAGGAATATAATAATCAAGGATACACATATACTTCTACAAATCAATAAATTAAACAATATTTAATATATTAAATAAATAAAGGAAAGAGTATAGGGATAGAGATACTTACTTTTGGGTGGACCCATTGATAATACAATTTACCCCTTTAAATTAAGTATAACTTTATAAGAGATGTTATAAAAATACAAGCAGAATCATAGTGTATGAAAGTGATATATCATCTAGGAATGAAATATGACCCCTTTATATATGTTTCTAATACCAAAAACTAATCCTAAACTCAAAGTTAATGGTATCAACTATGTTGATACAATTAGAAGATATTGGTTGAAATAGTATGGTATTAACTATATTGATATGCTAAAAATGATAATAAATAGACTCAAAATTATATCGTTCTAGTTGATACAGTACAATGAAGACAAGGTACCAAAAAATATATTGGTCAGGTTGACATAGTAAGATATAACTAAGCTAATAAATCTAAATGAAAATTAGGTAGAGAGGTAGGATATAAAGAGACTTAGATGAGATCAAACTAATAGTAATGATTATATGATAAAATAATATGTAAACATCTCTCAAAAAATACCATGAGCTAATCCCACCCCATTCCACATGCACATTTTAATGCATGCACTCAAAGAGATTGATGTGATGATAAACCACTATAAGAGATAAAATTAGTAAAGTGATAAAAGTGAAAATATTAGGTGTATACATATTACCCACATGAAGATCATTAGGTATCACAATATTTTAACATGGGATGGTGCTTTGGGTAATAAAAATAACAACACTAAAGAGAATAATTGAAAAAAAATGCTAATAAACAAATAATTAAAATTACCATTTACATGCCTTGAATTATCTTTACACATAAATGATGCATGAAAATACCATAGTCTCAATCATGGAGGGTGCATTAACTACATTTAAGAGACCCTAAGGATACAACACTAAAAATGGATAAAAGTAATGTATGTGTACGTAGGATGGTGAATGGATGCAAAAGGAAAAACTCTCATAAATGATTAAAACACCTGGAAAATTGGTAAACCGAGATTGATAAGGCTAAGCTAGAACCAAAATATCTAAGAAAACAAATAAAATAAGGGAAAATTAGTAAGCCAAAATGCCAAGGCTAATTATAACCTAAAGACCCCAAAAATTATGCAAAGTATGATAAGTAACAATATAAATCAAATTAAGGACACAATTTTTTTTTGTATGATAAAAACATTGATGTAAGATAAGTAACAAATTGAACTGAAACAAATATGTTAAAAAAAATTGAACATGACTAAATGGCCCCCCAAAAAGGTGATACATGAAATCATGAAAGGAAAAATATGACCAAATAAAAAAGTGAATTGAAAAATTAAGGTCCCAAACATAACTAATATAAATCCTATAAAGATAAGGAAATGATAAAGAGAACATCTCACAACAACTCAAAGATGTAACTTATATTCTAAAGATGGAAATTATATAACTACTATAATACTACAATGTATGGAAGAGATGGAGTATATGAAGTAATATATGGGGGATATTTATGAACAAACATCCATGTCAAGGGGAAAATAATAGAGGGAGGTAAAAAAGGGCATCACTAGGTGAAAACAAGGTCTTTACTAGAAATAGAACACTCAAATCAAGTTGGTAAGGCTAAGATATTTCAACATTAAGGGCCCTAGATAACTCTACCTAATAAACATAAGCTTAGGCTAACTAGTGAAGTATATAGGTAATCACGTGAAGGATAACATGTATAAACTAAATTAAAAGGATCCTACCTTCCCACATTTTTTCCTCACTCCTCAAAAACCCTTACAACCCTTACAAAGCCATCATTCTACTACAAATATTGGGTACTAACGTGAGAAACTATGTGGCACTAGAATGTAAGAAGATATAATGATGTAATAAGACATCCTACCCAAGTCTATTAGCCTATTGTATCCATAGGGAATTCAACTCTATCATAAGGCCAACTACAGAGTTTGATATTTGAATAGAATATGAAATGTTCCAAAATGATTATGACTTTTGGCATGATCTAAATTTTAGGATTTGATTTAAATTTTAAAATTGCCTTTTCTTATGATATCACTTTAAAATATTTTAAATTTTTCTATTTTTATCCTCCATACTGATTCATAAAAACCAACAATGGGTGTTAAATATGACTATCACAAGAGAGCTTACACCTAACCACTAGAGGAGAGAACCTAAAGACCAAGATTATTAAATACTTATAGACTTGAACCTTATAAAATAGTGAAATCTTGAAACTGATCTTGGTGAGCCTAAAAAGAAATTAAAAATAGGAAGTCATGGAAATGATCATATAAAAATTGGGTTGTCTCAATTAAAAAAATGGTATAAATGGATATGATACAACGATACGTACATATGAATTATCATCATAAGAGAATGTAAAATATAGATGAGGACATGTAGATAGATTATTATATATTTATCACAAGATTCTATGATTGAATTTAAGTGAGGAAAAACACTACTCTTGACTATTTCCTTATCTTTTTAAAAATACACCTGACTAAGGTTGGGAGAAAAATAAATCTTTGTATAAAAATGATGGCTATTGTGATGAGGGCCTAGTTGATTCCCCATGTCTTACCATGCAACCAAAAAAATAAAAATACAAGATGCACAATCAAGACAAAGATATGAAACATAATAATGATAAAGTTATTAAGTGTATAAAAGATAACAAAAACCCAAAGCATATATATAATTATTAAATAGACCAAAGAATCAAAAAGCAAAAAATGGTTGACAAAACCAAGCAAATAACTATAGAAAAAAATGTAAAGAGGATGGATGTTTGTGAAGAGGGTGTAGTTGATTCCCTAGGTCCTACCATGCAACTAAATTTTTTAAAAATAAGACGTCTAAAAATGATAAACTACATAAGGACCAAGTGTAGGCCCTGGGGATAATATGAAATAAACCCAAGGTGCGTAGATAAAGTAAGGCTAAGTTTCAATAAAATAAAATTGAAATAGAAATTACAAGAAATGTTAGATCAAATGAATATAAACTATAAACATTCAATTAATAATTATAAGAAATGGAAAATCATAAATAAAATGAAACAAATAAGAACATAGGTCAAGTGAAATACTTATTCAAGAACCAAACTTTGGTAAGTTCCTAGCAGATATGTCCTTTGTTTATCTCCAATTTATCCGAGTTAGGTCCAAGGATGTCTTTAACTAGGTAAGTAACCCACCATTTTTTATTGTAATTTCCCTCTTTTTCATGTATGTAATCTAATTTCAACATTAGATATTTGACATTGAAATTATGAACTTTGAATTTCCTATTGTGTTATTTAGAAATATATTTTTTATATTGATGGTTATGTTATAAAGCACTCACGTGTTGCTCACCAAGTAAATATAAAACATGAAGGTGGGATTCATGAATCTCTTCATAAATAATGGCATTGTGAATGGAAATACATAAAGATGGTAATCCCACTTATAGTGGCAAGATGGTTTTGGAGGCATAAACTAGAAAGAATGGAGTTGCCCCAATGGAAATACATATACTAGTATGGTAAGTCCAAAGTGTGGCATAAATCTAAAGATACCATTTTAAATGAGAATCCCAATAGTATTTCATAATATCTTGTTAAGTATTTTATCTATGTCTTCTTCTTGGACATTACATTGAGGGTGATAAAATGTGGATTTTTTTTTCTTAATTTTAAATTTCTCACAAAGGTGTTTCATGTCTTTATTTTTGAAATTCTCATCATTATCAGATATGATGATTTAAGTAATTCTAAAATGAAATATTATGTTTTTAATGATAAATTAGGAGATAATGACATTGATAACATTAATAAGGGGCATAACTTATACCCACTTTGTAAAGTAGTCAATGGTAGTAATAATGAAAACATGGCCATCTTGTGATCAAGGTATCTTGCTAAGACATATTATATAAAATTTCCAAGGATATTAAAGTGTCTAAAGCTCAACAAAAGGAGAATGAATAATATCATCATGAATTTGTAAATGATTACTCATCTTCTCAAATTTTATTGTCATTTTCAATAGTAGGCCAAAATTATCCCATACATATGCATTTATAGGTTGTAGCATGTCTACTATAATGGCCACCACAAATGCCAACATGTGCTTACTCAATAAGAGAATGGAATTATTCTTAAGTAACATAATAGATTAAATTTCCTTCAACATTATGATAGTAAAGGATCTTATGTATAAGAACAAATTTAAATGCTTACTTTCAGAGTCTAATATTTTCATGGGAATTAGCCTTGAGAGGATGGGTATGATGTTTGATAAATTAGATGATGTATTTATACCACATAATTTGACAAGTAGTTATATATTCAATGTGTAAAATAATAGAATCATCCTTAGGTGATAATGTATATGGATATTGACTCATGTGGATGAAGAATTGTGAGTCATGTAGTGCCTGATGAAGATAAAAGAGAGAAGTTGAAAAAGCAAGAGTTAACTATCACATTTCTCTCTCGTGGAATTGCCTCAATGGTGAAATACATAAAATATTATCAATATTAGTATAAATTTGATGATATGCTATAATTTTTTCACTTTTTCATTGATAAGCATCACTCATTTGGCTACATATAAGTTGTGAATCACCTAGAGCATCTATGTAGAAAATATCTAAATTAATGGTTGCGTGCATCCCAAGTATGAGAGATTAATATTTAGCCATGTTATTAGTAATATAAAAGGTCAAACAAAAATTGAAATTAATTATTTTTACATAAGGGTTGGTGAGGACACATCTTACTCTGACTCCTTGAAGGAACTTGGATCTATAAAAATGGAGCATCTAAGTACCTTCAAGTAAATCAATGGAGACCTTCGGTAGTTATTATAAAGTAACTTTAATATATGGTTTAGAATTAGAGACTAAATTTTTAGGGGTTTTAAGGGCATGAGCTTCAATAACAACCATGAAATTATTGAATTGGTCTTTGAAGGGAAACATATTGATCAGTGACTTTTATCAAGAGGACATCCTCATAGAGAAGAGTATATTGAAGGTGTTGTTGACTTGGTATAGGTGTGGTAGTAAGTTTATCAGTGATCAATTGGACTTTGATTGATTTTTGAGTGATAATCCGAAGTTTAATTCCATCAAGAGTACCATCCATTTACCAATTCGATCTCCATGCGATAAATCTTTAGAGAAGAAATGGAAAAGGGGATGGGAATAGAATATGACATAAGTGGTTTAGTAAAGCATATAGTGCCAAATATTTTTATTGTAAAAGTAGATTATGAGGCATGTACACTCCAATATTTTGTAATGGGTCTCTAATATATAAAAGCATAAATAATGTATAAAATACCATATTCTTTGTGAGATTCATCTTGTTGTGAAAGCATTTCCTCAACTGATATGGGGGAAGATGATGTATAAAACATGAGGGTGATATATAGAAGGTGGACATAAGGTAGGAGGATTAAGTAGATATATATTAATGTTATGTATACAACATGAGGGTGATATATAGAAGGTGGACATAAGGTAGGAGGATTAAGTAGATATATATTAATGTTATTAAAATCTTGATGACAAGCATCGATGCATTCAAGTTTAACACCTTTCTTGAGGAGAGAGTTTACTAAATATGTACAATAAGCCAACTCAAGAATAAATTTATGGATTTCCCCACATTTCCAAAGATAAGTTCAGATGTCAGGAATATATTGAGGTATAATAATGTTAATAATAGAATTTAAATTAGAACTATCCATGTCAATTCCTCCTAGTGAGACCAAAAATCCTAGAATTTTTATAAATATAACACTAAAAAACACTTATGAGGATTAAGATTAACTTTGTATTTAATGAGGTGATCAAAGATGATAGATAGGTCACGAAGATCATTTTCATGACACTTGGATTTAGATATAAGGCCATCCACATATATTTCAACTATTTTATGGATGAAAGCATGAAAAATGTGGGTCATTGCACATTGGTAAGTTGCTTTGGGGTTTTTAATGTTGAAAGGTATCTTAACATAACAATATATTTCCCACTCAGTTTTTGGTCCTCTAGGGTGATGTGAATCTAATTATACCTTGAAAAACCATCCATGAGGTAAATAATCTCATATATTACTATGTAATCAATAATAACATAGATGGAATGTAATCATTAGAAAGGGTGAGCATGAGTAGAGGGAAGTGGATGAAGGTGACTAGGGTGTCGTCGAGAAAAAGGCAAGAGTTGAAAGTGAAGGCTACATAAGGGAAGGCATCAATGACATTCAAAGTAAAAAAAACACAAGCATAAAGCAAAGGTTATGTTTTTGAGGATGAGGATAATGTGACATAGTCACAAGGGAAAGGATAGTGTGAAGGATAGAAATAAGTAGGCCAAATTTAAGGAGAATTTTTAGGGGCATGGTTAGGAGTGAAAGATAAATCACCCAATTGTGGTAGACAAAATATTAAGTTTGATCAAATCAAAAATGACATTTTCAAGCCCAAGCTAGTTTTAGAGAAATATCCTTTGAATTAGTTCAAGGTAGGTAAATTTAGATGAGGATAATAGCTAGTATAGTGGAGATACCTCTCGTATTCAGTGGGTGTCTAAATTTTAATAAGGGTAGGCTAGGGTTTCTACCATGAATTTGGTGTATTCTAGATGCAATAATAAAACTAACCCTTTTCATTCATGTGGAGAATTTTTCAAATAATTAATTTTCAAAGTGGATCTAGATTCTAACCCTATTCTTCAATCTAAAAGTTAGATTTACACAAAAGAGTTAGTTGTAGAAAAAAGAGAATCAAGGGATGGATCAAAGGGGTTTGAACAGGTATATCTATTAAAAAAGGAACCTAGGAAATAGCCTACCTAGGTGATGTTTCACTGCTCTTCTCTGATAAAACCCCAACTATGGAAATTATAGATTCATAACTATCAACAATTGGTCTAGAAAGGGGGAAGAAGAATTTAAATGGTAGGTGTATAAGAAAACCACCTTCCTAGGAAGGATTTTTATAATGGTTGGAAGGCACCTAACCTTATTTAATAACCCCTTGTCTCTCAATGTTGTCTAATGGTTTATTTTTACTATTGTTTCAATCTTCAAAGGATAGATAATTTGTATGGTCAAATGGGCCATGGTTTGTTGGAAAGTAGGGTATATTTTTGTGTCCTTAGACTCCTTTTTTTTATGTAACAATGGTGGTTATCTCTCTTGCTCTAGTATGGGTGAGATTTTATAATCTTCCTTTAGTTTTGTGGGATCAAGGTCTTTTTCAATAATTAGTTAGCAAATTGGGAGTTTTTGTTAAAATAGATGAATCCATTTTAGCTTATCTTAACTATGTAAGAGTGTGTGTAATGATGTATTTATCCAAACCCCTTCACCATTTTGTTAATATTTATTCTTCCTTAGGTAGTTGGACTCAGTTTATTAATTTTGAAAGACTTCACTTCAGATGTTTCAAATGTAATCAAGTTGGTCATAAGATTTTTTCTTTCCCTGAGAAAGGTGTTAAAGGATCTCAAGCAATAGTCATGAAGAAAAGGGTAAGGAAGATTGGTTATTCAATTCGAGAATTGGTTCATAGTTTGTTGGTCCCTATAAAAACTATTTATTTTGAGAATCCTTTTCTTTCTATTCAAAAAGTTTAGATTAGTCCTCAGTCTAGTGAGGTTATGTTGATAATGAAATATTGATTCAATGTGGATTTAGGTTAACCTTCCTTTGCCAAGGTTGTAGTAAGTGAGTTTATTCAGAAAGCTAGGATAAAGATCAAAGACAAGGAGATAGAGGTTAAAGATAATGAGTCTTTATCAACAAAAAATTCTTAGAAAAAAGATTAATCAAATGAGGAAGAGTTATGTTAGGAATTATAAGAAGAAGAGTTAGAAAGTAAGGCAATACTCTTGATAGAAAAATGACTTAGTACTTTGAAGACCCCAAACTATAGAAAGAAAGGGAAAAGAGGTATGAAAATGGAAGTATAAAGATTTCAACTTGATGCAATGAATTTCATCAATGGAAACACTCAGTGGATGATGGAATCCTTACTCTCTAGTAGGGTATCCAGATGATAGCAACATAAGGAAATTATGAAGTTTGGGTTTGTCTTATTTAAGATCAATTATTGATTGGTTTCTTTTTCTAAACTGTAGGGTTTTTAGATTTTTACTTTATGTATTTATTACATTTAGAAACTTTAATTCTCTACCTAGTTTCTTGAGATTTTAAGATTTGAATCTTTTTCGAGTATTAAAATTTTACATTTTTAGGAGACTAAGCCTCCTATTGTACCCCAGAACTAGTTTTGAATTCGGTAAAAGTTGAAATCTATCTAAAAACACATAGATGGAATGTAACAACCCCACTGGGTTTTATTGGAATATTGCAATATATTTAAAAAAATAAATACACATATTCAACATATATATTTGACCACAATAAATCCTATCTAGTGGTATTTAAATAATTGTATTAATTTAGTTATCCATTAAGGCTATATCTAATCCACTTAGCTAAGGATCACCATGAACAGATGTAAAAATTATGAACAATACTGAATAAACATAAATACTGAATCTCAACATAAATTAAATAATACAAATTTAGCCACAACTGATACAATAATACAACCTCTTATGTAGAAGTATAATGTATAAATGATATAGTTTCAAAAATACAAACTAATATCTCAAATGATAAAACATGATATAAAGCTCCTCTGAGTAGAGTCTCCACAACTTAAGTATCAATTTGTAATCTCAAGTGTAGTATCAAGTATAGTAATACAATTACGAGGGAGATCATTATCTTAGTGATTTTCTACACCAACCATAAACCATAGATCCCCCACACTATCTCCCAAACAAGGGGATGACCCTCCCTTCATGGATGAGTAGATAATGATGGTGCAGGAATCCAGAGTAACAAACGATACCCCATGTATCGAAGATGTCTAATACATAATGTGTACCATAAATAAATCCATTCTAATATGATCTCACACAAATATAAAAACTATATCAATATATGAAATGACAATGTTTATCAAACATTAATTTGGCCAAAGTTTTCAATAATAAATGATCTTTAGGATCAGTCAAATTCATACACACAACTTGATCAGATTACCCCTTATCTTGCATTGATGATGCTAATTAATCCAGTGAAATTCATCCACTACTTAATTAAGGTCATAAATGTGAGATTCAGTAAAATAAATAATAATACAATAAACCAATAGATTCATTCATCATATTTTAACTTTAGCTAATCAAAATTACACTAAAGATATAAATATCACAAATGTTCATTTAGTCTATCAAATGAAGTGAATGGAATCCAAGCATCTAGTTTATTAAAATTAATAAATAGAATACAAAAATAGTCTTGAATATAGCACACCATCTAGGTAATGAATATTTAGACTGCTAGTTGTTTTATCCATAAGAAACTTATACTATTATTTCTCTGTGATTTGATATTATAACCTTGGATAATAAATTGTTCATATTCCATTTATAACAATAGCCACTCAATAACATACAATTATGTTCTTTATTTAAACTCATAAATACATTGAATGTTTTATATGTAAACATTCTAATGATTTTATACTAATCAAATATAAACAAGCATCTAATATTTATTGCTATAATAATAAAAATTATAACATAATTGTATGTATAATATATATTTATATATTAATGCATTGATACAAATACATTATTCATACTTCACTTATACAATATACTATAAAGCTAACATCCACTATCATTTTCCTTATAGTATATTGTATACGTGAAGTATAGAGTCAGCTTACATACAAAGGCCCCATAACCTTTTCTAATAAACTAATAAATTCATAAGCCGTTATAATTAAATACACAAAATTTTACAAAGTAAACTTAGCTATTCCATTAATTATCAAAAATATTTAATCATTGAAATCCATTCGATCATTCAATGTTGCCATTAAAATATAGTTCAAATTATCAAATAAATGAATGCAGTCACTTCTTCCCAATTAGGTATTAAAAACAACAAATAACACATAGTTGAATACCTACTCAAGTATCGATGGTAATATCTTAGATTTAGCCAACTAAGACAAACTCAACACAAATCCAAATAAGCAATATCGTTATGCAAATGAATCCGTATGAAACCCTATACCCAATCCCTTTACGAACTACACAATATATGTATTGTTAAACTTAATAAAAACTATACACAGTCCCATTCATGTATGAATTCATAAAATAGCTAGACTCAGCCATAGAACCTTATCAGTCCACTAATATTCATACTTTTATAAAGCCAAATAGTAAAGCTACAGTTGAATTGTTCATCTACCCGTACTTGGGTTACACTAAATAATTAAACAAAATATCCCAATTACACATAAAATCTATCATGGATAAATTAGGATTTCATAACTTAGCTTTAAAGTTCAACTATAATTTAAGCCCAATCAAATAATAATATCATCTTCTAACTGTAATACACACAATCTTGTTAAAGTTTAACTGATGAATTATAGTTATATATATATATATATATATATATATATATATATATACACTTATTTGATGATTTTAAAAACTTAAATATGACTATATACACGTGTGTGTGTGTGTGTGTGTGTGTGTGTGTGTGTGTGTGTGTGTGTGTGTGTGTGTGTGTGTGTGTGTGTCTACACACACACACATACATATGTATATAGTCACATTTAAGTTTTTAAAATCATCAAACAAGTGTATTGGTATAAATATATATGTCTATATTTATATATACAAATATATATATATGAGTATACTAATTTATGTAAAATTAGAATTGACCATATATATATATATATATATATATGGTCAATTCTAATTTTACATAAATTAGTATACTCATATATATATATTTGTATATATAAATATAGACATATATATTTATACCAATACACTTGTTTGATGATTTTAAAAACTTAAATGTGACTATATACATATGTATGTGTGTGTGTGTAGACACACACACACACACACACACACACACACACACACACACACACACACACACACACACACACACACATGCACGTGCGCGTATACAGTCACATTTAAGTTTGTAAAATCATTTTATTAACCCCAAAAAGAATGAATTGGTTAACAGTTGAATGATCTTACAAACATACAAAATTGAGTATATTTTTCAAAATACCCCAAAGAATATATAACAACTTGGTTAAAGATAAATAGCTCAACTAAATTTTATATATACCTAATAACACAAATCTCTATTCTGAAGAATGAATTCAAATTTCTAAGGAAGGATAGGACAAAGTTTTAGAATTCTATTTATATCATGGCCTAGACTTATTATTCCAATCCCAACCTTCCCAAGTTACCCTTGGTTGGATATAGGGTTATATGGAGGCCGATCCCTCTACAGGGCCCTATATACATCCCATTGTAAACTTAAAAAACTATAAACAATTAAATAACTAATAACCCAAAGCAATTTGAAAACCCATTCTTAAAAGTTATCACACACAGGTTTTTAAATTACAAAACCAACCTAGTTAAAATGTATGAATGCCAAAAAAAGTTGAGCTAAAATCCTTCTTCTCTACACTTTTTCACCTCGTCTCCACCTTCTATTTTATTCTCTCAATATGATGCGAGTCATTCATCGTTCATAGCCCCACTATCCTCTTTTATTTATTTTCCATCCTCTATTTTCTTCCACCACTTGATCATCAATGACAGATAAAACTCATTCAAATTATGCATGCACATATAGCTTAACCAACTCACATTATACCTCCATGCAAACACAAAAAAACCCCATAATTTTCTCCCAACATTGCTTAACTAAAGTCAATGAATGATTAGTGACCTAATCATTCTCGATGCCTCTCTACAAACCCCTTAATTAACCATTTTATATTCATTTATCAAATCTGCATGATAATGATTTAAAAAACCATCATCAACCATATCAATTACATAAGTCACATAAATTATGTTATATTCCATGTATGAATATCAACTAGTCATTGTCTAAGGCATTCCCCATGCAATGACTAAACATATAGAATAATATAACTTTGGTAATGCAACTAGTATAGCAAGACTAAAGTTTATGTTGAAATGTTATCCTCCAACATATATGAAAATTACAATGATTTCTAAAATCATTTAATAATTAATATTATTATATCCATTTATATATTATGAATATAAATCCTTAAATCAAACAATTAAACAAATACAATATATTTTTTAAAAATGCCATTTATCTTTTGACATTATAATGCAGTATCATAATAATAATAATCTTTAATTATTATTATCTAAATCTTATAGCTCAAGTAATGATTATGAAATCCATAAAAATGTCATAGTGTTTTGATATACAACAACACATAATAATGTAGTGAGATAAACAAACAAACAAATTCACTCATTAAGCCAAAAAAATATGAGCTACATAAGATCACAAAATTAGTGGAATAACACAAACAATCAATATGATCATCAACATCAATCAATATTATACTAGAAATCATATTAACAATCATCTAAAAGAAAATTACACAAAACATGTTATGTTATCTAAACATTAATTATGAAATAATATATACTAAGTGGTGTTTGAAAGGGTTTCTAGATTCATTCTATATCATCCCCCAACATCTCCATCTAACCATCCTCTCCAATGGTACTCTCCCTCTGCCATTATCTGAGGATAGAATCTATCCTACATCCACCTCATGCCAATGATGGTGGTTAAACCCCATAAAATATTGTTATATATTAACCAAACATGATCATAAAGTACATAAAGTAAAAGTACCGATAACTCATAACATCTAATCATGTAAATTAAGCAACACAAACTATCCCATAATCAAAATATATCATCAAGCTTAATCAAATATTAGTTAATCAAATAATTAATCACAATAATACACATATTAAATAAATTATTTAGCTTATAGATAAATCATGATGTGACATGGAAGGTAGACAAAAATTATCCTTAGTGCATGTTAAGTTAATATTACAAAAGTCAATATAAATTTAAATGACCATTATGAATTTTTTTACAGACATGAATGATGTTAGAGACCCATATAGAGTAATCTAAAGGCCTAATAAACTTAGAATCTAGGACATTAATGAATTCTTTGTGACATAAAGTAGAAATCTTAGGAAGAAACTTACATTGTTTTTGGTGAATGGGTTTCACATCTAGATAGGTCACTATGTTATTAAAAACTATGCTAGGGTCTATGCCTAGAATATCCTCATATGTCCATGTAAAGACTTCATAATATTTGTCAATAAATAGGTTATGGTTGTCCTTATCTTTATGGTATAAATCCTTAGAGATAAGGATGGATTTGGGATTTGTATCTATACTAAAGTTGGTTGCTTGGGTTTATTCAATAAGCATTAAATTTATGTTGTGGAAGTGTTACGATGTAGAAAGATGAACATATGGTTTAGATAGAGTTAATAACTTCCTAATTTCCTAAATACTAAAGGGATGGTGGGAGGTAATTTGATCACGGAAATAAAATTCTCTTGCTTTGGATTGGGGAATATTATTTTAAAAATAATTAGTATTTTTGCTTTGGTTGAGGTGTGAAAGGATTCCTTTTTGGTGTTTTGAGATGGTTCAAATTGGGTCACAAGGAAATCTTGTCATTTTTATTGGTAAAATACCTCTTCTAAATTTTTAAGAGAGAAGATATTAACCTATATTAAAGAGGGGATTTAAGAGTGGTAACGAAAAGTTTGAAGATATTATCATTACTCATGTTATGGTCCGATTTATACACTAATGATTTCCATTATTTTATTAATTCATGAGTATTTTTTTATCTAGTTGCTTAGCATTCATGAAGTTGTTAAGGATATTATTAAGAAGTTTGTTATGTTTGAATTCACTAATTAGAGTGTTGACTATTTATTTTAGTTTTGTAATGGAATGTTTGGGAAGCTAGTTATAATATTCTAATACATCTTCAATAATGGTTTTATCTAGAATATTTGTAGTAGTGTAAGTATTAGTTCTAACCCATTCTTTATAAATATTTCCAAAAGATTTAAGATGTAAGGCAAGATTAATAGTTCCATCATATGTTATTATTGGATAAATGCTTCTAATTTCCATAGACATAATGAAATGAGATAGAGGTTCATTTTGAGGATTTTGAAGCATCTTATTGCATATTGGTGTTTAGGGAATAAGGTTTCCATGGACATATCTAAGAGGATAAGGGATGTATTTATGGTTTGGTTGATACATGATGATTTGTGGAGCTTTATTAACAAATTTTAAGATTTGGTTTTACATTTGAAGGATCTGATTACTACTAGAAGCTTTCATAAAATCCATTTTGAACCATTTATGTAAGGATTTGTGAAGAATCTAGAGTGGGATTGGAAGTGTGATTTGAATTTTTATTGGAGTTAGGTGGATGATTTTTACTATTAGTCTTAGGAGGAAGATTCCAAACATTAGTGTTGGTTTTCTAGATCGATGTAGTGGATGGGGAAGTTTGTTAAAGCTTCCATTATTTTATTGAGTATAAATGGTGTTATCATCAAGGTTATAAACAAGCTGGTTGAGATATATTAGATATTAATTTTTAATAATTTTAACCATGTTAAATTTGATATATCTTGGATGATATTGAGATAAATTAAATCATGATTTTTTTTATAATGGTAGATGTTGACCAATTTTGACTTTTTAGTCAAATTGGGGAAACCATAGGTAAAACATTGATTTTATAGGTCTATATGGGGTGTAATATATTTTAATAAGTTTTTTTTTAGGACATTTAATTTTTTTCAATGATATATTAGCCTTGGTCATAAATTTCATTAGCTAACATGTCATTTTGGGTCATTTTAGGGGTCAAAAAGGTCCATTTAATGCTTTATATGGGTTTATTGGAAAATTTTAAGGTCAAAATAGATTATTTAATACCCCATGTGTCCATTTAAGTATTAATTAATTGAAAAAACTGAAATATGGTAGGTTATGTAGAAGAAAGGGCAACTTTCTTGAGCAAAAAAGAGAAAATGGCACTTGTACGACTTCTTTGGGAAGTGTGCCACATGGTATAGGGTCAAGAGATGTAATTTAATATTAATAATCCCAAATAAATGTTTTTATTTATATTAAATTCCCATTTATAGGCCAAAACTATTCTGCTCCATTTTTCACCCTTCTTGGCAAGTTGAAGTGACCTTTAGGTTTTTGCTCAATATAGATAGATCTTGAAGTTTAAAGACAAATTATTTTAGGAAATGATATTATCTTATATAAATTAATTTTCATATCAATATTTTTAATAATTATCAACTGTGCTTCATGTATAATCTATGTGAAGTTGACTGTGCAAATATGCCTACTAATCTGTGCACCCTTCAT
This sequence comes from Torreya grandis, assembly GCA_037957365.1. Classification (NCBI taxonomy): domain Eukaryota; kingdom Viridiplantae; phylum Streptophyta; class Pinopsida; order Cupressales; family Taxaceae; genus Torreya; species Torreya grandis. Next base: position 1,026,806 of record JARHVA010004552.1, read on the forward strand.
GTTTTTCTCTTGTTTGAGCAATTACATACAAACCAATTGCTAAGTTTTATGAATAGTATTTTTTATCTCCAATATAACATTTTAAATTATTTTTTTCACATTTGGATTTGTTTCTATGAGTCAAATACATCCAAGTTACAAAGGAAGCATCATTTTGTGTTGCAGATAACTTTTCCTCCATTTGCAAAATATTCATGTTATGATAATGATTCCAAGGTTTTGATAACTTATTTTAAATTTATTAAATGTATTTTTGGTCTCATATCCTTAAAATTCCATTCTATAAGATAAATTTTCCGTAAAGGTACATTCATGAGCAATATGTATACACAGTTTGCCATTAATGAGCATCTACAAGTGCTTAAAGGAGTTTTTCATGTTGAGTAGGATGCATTTACACTTGTTTAAATTAATTTTAAGTGTTTGGATTGAATTTTAATATATTAATATAAGACTATAACTCATTATATTCAAATGAAAATGTACACTATCTATATTTGCACTTTATTCCATGTATACAAAGAGATAGCCACCTACAGGTGGTTCTTGACAGCAAGATAAGGTGTCATGTAGAGAAATTGAAGAATTATAAAACATTATTTGGAGTTATAAAATTGGTTTTGATAATTTAAAATTAATTTTAGGTTTAAATTGATAAGTAGATGTGGGAAAACATGTCATAAAGGCAAGTGATTGTATACAAGGACCAAGTTCCCTAAAAACACAGAATAGAGGATTGAGAGTGCATGTATGGGAGTGTTTAATCAAATTATAAATATATTAGAAGCCTTAAAATTTTAGGGATAAATTAAAATTTATTTTTTTATGTTAAGTGTGAAAATAAAGGGTGAGGAATCCTTCTAGCATTCACTGACTGTCTTCAAGCCTTAAGTTCCCAAAAGGCCAAAACAGAGGCCCAACCAGGTTTTGGGGTTATCATATTATAAGGTTGAGATAAGTTTTTAATATCATATATGGTTTTTTTTGTATATAATATAAATTAAATGAATTCCACCAAGTTTTAGGATAAGATGACCTAGAGAGGACAGGCATGGAAAGGCCTAAAAGTGCCCATAAAAACTCTGGAACCTTGCAGTGATATCTATAGTTTTGAATCCTTAAGTGGCCATTGATTTTCTAAAGATAATAAAAGGAATATTACATGGTTTGAATGGTATTATAAATTTAAATTCACACTAAATATCATGAGTATCATGAGGAGAGGGATGGTATACTTTTATTTTCAACTCCTATGCACTTAGTTTGTATACAAGCCACACACCTACAACCAAGACCTATTTTCCACATCTTTCAAAGGAAGAGTTTAAGTATTTAATAATTGAGATGCCATTTATATTTAATTAAATTTATATAAAATATGTATTTAAACCATTATCATATACTGGTATAGACTATCTAAGGTCTTAGGGTAACCTACAGGTGGATGCTCCTCCCATGAATGTGCATACCTACAACTAGTTCACAATCATGTCAAGGTGAGAAAAAAAAAGGTGATTAGTAAATAATAAAAATGTTAAAATTGGTTTGAGATGGTTAATTAATTTAAATTATGGTGTTTAAAATTTCATTAGATAGATATTCACCTATAGGTACTTACACCCCTCAACACTATTGACTATGTCGACCATGACAGGCAGTGAGGTAAGAAGTGTGCCTAAGTGATGGTCCAAGGTCACTCAAGGTGAAATTATGGTTCAAGAGAAGTGTTAAATGGTAATTAATGTTTATTTATAATCAAATATACTTGATTTATAATGTTTTAAACATGAAACACTACTCATAAACTCATTTTCTTGAGTAAATAGGGTAAATCTAGCACTCAAGCCTAACTAAGTTAAGGTGTACTCCAAGATGAAAATGTGATTGATAAAGATTTTTAGCCTAGTGAAAACCTAAAAAATAATATTTACCACATTTTATAACCTTCATGACATGGGGATAGAGTAGGGAGAGGGCTCTAAACAAATGACATACAGTCTAATTGGGAATCTTGCACACAATCCTTTCTACTAAGGGTTTGTCTTGGAACTTTGAGCATTCAAAAGGTCAAAACACCAAGTCAACAGACAATTTTTGGTATAGATAACCCATATAATTTTTATAAGACAATAAAATATTCAATTTTTTCCTAGGAAAATAGGGGAGTTCCCTCTATTTTGTCTCAGTCAGAGGGCATTCCCCTCATTGAAAACCTAGACAGTTTTGGAGAAAGATGGTTAATGGATAGTTAAGGAATTGGTTCAAAATTTTAGGGAGGATAGATAATATGTATGAAATATATTAAAAAATATATAAACAATCAAGGATGGGTGAAACTTAACAGGTTGTCCCAAACCACAAAGGTTTCAGTCATGCATGATAGGCATTTCTAGGCCTAAAAGACCAAATAAGAGAACAAAGACACCTCTATCCCTAGGAGTGATTTACACATTGTTTTATCATGTGTATGGGATGAGTACAATAATTTTTGATATATTTTGAGTAAAATAAATCCATCATAAGTCATTCTAAGCTCAAAAGTGTAGGTGAGCCTACTAAGCAAAGATTAAGCCTAATTCCCAAAGAGAAGGTCACTCACACTTTTAGCCTTAGATATACATTGAAATATATTATATCATGTTATTAGGGTGTAATTAGGTATTTTAAAACTTAAATATTATAGATAAGGTTTTAGGATAATTAATTTTGGCTTGAGACCATTGTTAGGCTTATGCAAAAAAGGAAAGCAAGCTCGAATAGGCAATTTCAAGCACTCACATATTTCATGAGGAATTGCATTCATGGTAAAGGGGTTAGGGGAGGTTATTAGGGTCATTTAATATCATAATTTTATAATTTTTTTGTAGGTTGGATGTTAGAGCTTTATGAACAAAGCTTAAGACTCAAAACAAGCCTAAAACCCTACTAAACCCTCAACCAAGACCAATTTGTGAAAATGGAGATCGATAGCCTTCTAGATAAACTAGTTGAACCATGAGACATATTGGACCTTGAAATTAACTCCCTAAAGCTACTTTACATGCTAACTAGTTGTACAAAACTATATGGACAAGGTACAAAATAGAGTTTTCTCACTGTTTTATGTGTTTTGTAGGTTCTATAAGGATTCAAGTGATGAAACAAAGTTTGGGGGAAATATTATGATTTTTAATAACTTAATATGTACATATGATGATTTGAATTTTTTTATAAGTGTGAAAACCATCTACTTCATTTCAGCCAACAAAATGAGCATATTATACAAGCTAGTAAAGAGTGTGAAAACCTCAAGTGGATGTCCTTTTAAGGTGTGAATAATGATATAATATCATATAGGGTTTGTAAAGGTGTTAATAACTTCCTCCAATGGATTTTAATGAGCATCTGAAGCCAAATTTGGAGCCAAGTGTGTAGGGTGCATAGAAGAGCAATTTTTTGGACAACAAAGGATGATTGTTTCCTTCCAAGAGATTCCAAATGACCAAGCATGTAACCAATGCATGGAGAGTCATGTATGAGATCCTATTATTATATTACAATTATTTGATGTGATCCTAATTATTTATAATGTGTTTAAATAGGTCCAAATCATGAAGGTAGTTTTTTGAGCCAAAATGAGGAGTTTCTTGCCACTTTTCATGAAGTTTATGCATTGAATTGACACTTTTGCTTCCAAACCTTGCATGGTTCATCACATATCCTTATCACATGCACAAGTAACTTCTTATATCAGCTTGACAAGTGTCATTGCGACCCTTTGACTTCTCTCTTATTCTCTCTCTCTCAAGTTCTATAAGAACTAGCCATTTTGACATTGTATTGGATGTTCCACCTAAGTATGGTAAAACCCAGCTCAAATGTATAACTTTTGATAAATAAGACAAATTATTGTTACCTCTTCCATGATTTTTCATAAGTTTGCTATACTTGGATGATGAATCTTGTTTAGTGAAGACTATGGATTCCTAACATGTGGTCTCATTCTTTCACCTTATTTATAGTTGAGAAGCCTCTTCTTTCAGGGCCTATGAAGTGTTAAAGGATATGTTCATGGTTTAAGTGAGTTAGTCTATTCATTAGTGCCCTCATATGAATTTTTTATAGTCCTAAATTTACACATTCATCCATAACCTCACAATGTAGCATTGATGTGAGAAGATGAGTATATGAAAAGTGTATGTTTAGTTTGTCCTTTGATTTCAAGTGTAATATGCATATGGTTGGATGTTATCATGTTATTTGGTGTATCACCTCCCTTAGGTTAGTTTGCTTTCAGTTATCCTTCTCCCTTTCCCCCTCAAGTTTAGATTTAGTTGCAATCTAAAGTGGTACATCAAGGGAGCTAGCCCTATGTAGAGATTCACCTCATTCCTTAGGTTTCCCACAAGCCTAGAGGTGATTCTATTGTGCCACTTGGATGAGGAAAGATTTACATCTCCTCAAAGGGTGAAAATCCAAGTGACAATAGTTTTTGGCATGCCTAGTGGGACTCTTATTCTAAGAGTTGGAGGATTTTTGGTGTTGTCCTTCAACACATCAACCTTTGGAGGCATCTATTAAAGCATCATTGGTGACTCTGAAGATATATCAGCTGGTCAAGAATCCCAAGTTATCCTTTTAAGATTATTATCAATGTATTTCTTTGTTTTATTACTTTAAATGAATTTTCATGGCTGACTTTGATGTTGATTTTTTCTATATACAAGTTGGTGAGACATTTCGAGCTTGTGCCATTCCCTATAAATATGAGCAAGTTCTTAACTAACCCTATCATGAAGTATATCAGCCCCAATATGGTTTTTGTTATCCTCAATATGATCATATCCAACCCATACATGATTATTATCAGCCCTATAGTCAGCCTTCTCAATGTCTTATTCCTAGTCAACCTAGTCACTTCTCAACTCAACCCATTTCCACATTCAAAAAAACTCTTTTGAGGTATGAGAAGTATATGATAGATCTTGATACTCAAAGGGGTGTGGTCAAAATATTCATATTCATTCCATCCATCAATTTAGAAATGTATTAGATCTAGTCAAGAGAGTGTGGGCACCTATTAAAAGAGCCAATTGGCAAAGGCTTACAAATGAGATTCTAGATGTGAATGGTTTGATTGTATCCTTGGAAGATAAGATAAGCATTCATGAGAGGCAGCCTTATCAAGTCTGTCAACCTTCATATCTACCTCCTCAAGTTTCTTATTATCCATATTTTCCGCTTACTCATGAGCCAAATCAATCCTATCAAACTCATCCTTTTCCCAATTAGCTGGAGGAGAGAATTAAAAAGAGAAACATTGTGCTTGAAGCTAATCTTGATAGGTAGATTGAATTGGAGAATATGCATATTCAACAATCCATGTTGGAATAAAAATAAGTGAAGTTCAATCCCTTATTTCCCTCTCATAATGCATCCCCACCACCTCAAAAAGAGACTCATAATCCTAATGTATTAAGTTAGAACAAGATAGTGGAGTCATAGGGAAAGAAAGAGGAGAAAAGTCTTGAAAAAGAATGTGAAGTTGAGAATACTCTTGATCCTATATAAACTCCTCCCATCCTTCCTTAAGAAAATTCTTCTAATCCTAATGTCTTAAGCTAGAACAAGATAGTAGAGTCTTGGGAAAAGAAGTAAGATAGAAATATTGTCAAAAAGTGTGAAGTGGAGAATGGAGTTGATCCTTTGCAAGTCCCTCCCACCCTTCCTCAAGAATCTTCTTGTGTTCCATGGCAGCCCTCATGCATTACTCATCCTCATAATTATGCATATCAACTTCAAGAAAATCTTTTGCAAGAGAACCTAGCCAAGAAAATAGAGGAGTTAGAAGCAAAGAAGAAATTTCTAAGTCAAGGTGTGATGGAGGGTTTAGACCTAAAATAAGATCCTATGCCTAAACACACCCCATATATCTTTCCTCAAGAGCTTCCCAAAGAACCTCTTACTTTTCATTCTCAATCTGATTTTGAGCCCTATATCCCACCTCCACCAACTAGTTCCTTTTATCCTCATTCCATCACACTTTGCCTTGATAGACGTATGGTGTGGGAACCTAAAGAAGAGTAGTTGGTTGAAGAAAATTTAGAATTCTTATTTGAAGATAATGCAACACCTTGACAGCCTCATTGGTCTAGGTCACTGGATTTCAAGATGCCTAATCTTGGCATAACCATGAAGGAAGTTGAAGATCTTGTATCCCTTGATAAACAAGATCAGATTATGATATATGAAGTTAAATTTGAAATCCCTCAAGAGGTCTTAAGTGATGAAGAAGAGGTAGGTTCTTATGTTTAATCTCCTTGTTTGGTTGATAATGAATAATTCTTACTTTGTGGAAAAGAGGAAATATTGGAAGAAGAGCCTATATTGATAAGAGCAAGTAAATATGATCAAGATCAACAAGACCTCATGAGTGATTATGAGGAAGAGATTACCATAGGGACTCCCCTTAGTGAACAAAAGGATAATTCACAAGCTCTTATCTCCATATTTAAGGGGATGCATAGCCATGAGGAATATGCCCAAGATTTGAAGAAAGAGCTACATGAAGAAGACTCCATATCTAATCATGAGGTTGTGGATGGCCATTTCAAGCATGAAGAGGTAGTTGTATTAGATGACAAAAAGGGCAAGGATGATTGACAGGTGAAATAGAGCTATTCCAAGAGATTGAAGAGCTTTGCCAAGTTAAGGTCCAAGTGCATGACAAGGTGAATAAATAATATTACTTGAAGGATAATGACCATGATTGGGAATAATTTGAAAAGATCATTGATGAGTTAGAAGAACTAAAATAGAGAGGAAGCCCAATATTTTGAGAGCACTATGGAAGACAAGAAGGTATGAATTATTGAATCACCATTAGAGGTCATAGTTGAAGGATCATATGAGAAGGTTGAGGAGATTTGAACACAAGAAGAATTAATTACCATAGATAATTTGTTTGGAGCTATTTTTTTCTTATAGAATATCATGCCAATGAAGTTGACAAACATTGTGAAAAAGTTGGAGGCATCAATGCTAAAGGAGAAAAGGTTATATGTCTCATCAAATCTTTCATGTAAAGAAGCAAGAAAAGTCTCAAACTTTCCCTTTGATCTAGGAGGGAGTTATTCTCATTTTTATTTGTACATATTAGTTTTTTCTTTGCTTCTCCTAAGTTCTTTGAGCACATATTGTGTGTTTGCTTTCTTTGTTGTGTGTGTCTTTTGATTTGTGTGGTTGAGGTAGTCTTTAGTTGTCTTATCTTGTTCAATGGTCAATGGTAAAAGTTTAATTGTTTGTCTCAAACTTTATATTACTCCTAATCCCAATGGGCTAATAAGTCTATTGGTCTAGTTAGTATATCAGACATATTACCCCTATGAGTCACCAATTTGTTGACCAAATTTGACTTTTTAGTCAAATTGGGGCACCTATAGGTAAAAACTTGATTTTATAGGTATATAGGGGTGTAATATATTTTAATAATGTGTTTCATATGCCATTTAATGTAATTTAATGATATATTAGCTTTGGTCATAAATTTCATTAGCTAACATGTCATTTTGTTCATTTTAGGGGTCAAAAAGGTGAATTTAGTGCTTTATATGGGTTTATTGGGAAATGTGAAGGAATAAATATATTATTTAATACCAAATGTGTCCACTTAAGTAACTAAAAAAATTGAAATATGGCAGGTTATGTAGAAGAAAGGGTAGTTTTCTTGAGTAAAAGAAAATTGCACTTGTATGGCTTCTTTGGGAAGTGTGCCACATGGGATAGGGTCAAGAGATGTAATTTAATATTAATCAACTAAAATACATGTTTGGAATTATATTAAAGTTCCATTTATAATATAAAACCATTCTACTCCATTTTTCACCCTTCTTGGCAAGCTGAAGTGACCTTTAGGTTTTTGCTCAGTATAGATAGCTCATGAAGTTTTAGGACAAATGATTTTGGGAGATGATATTATACTCAGATAAATTCATTTTAATATCAATATTTTTAAGAATGATTAACTATGATTCATGAATCATCCATTTGAAGTTGACTATGCAAATTTGCCAACTAATCTATGCACACTTTAGGTTTTGCTCTTGTTTGAGCAATTTCATATGAACCAGTTGATAAGTTTTATGATTGAAGATGTTTTCTCTCCCCTATAATTTTTTACATTATTTATTTCACATTTGGAGTTTTTTTGGTGAGTTAATTACATCCAAGTTGCAAAGTGTTGTCCCCAAAAATATCACTCATTTTTGGGACAACATTTGAACTATTTTGGTCCTACAGACCAACATCCTCTCTTCCCTTTTCAAAAATTATTCTGTGCATTCAAATTCTCCATTTTTCAAGCTTTTCAAAAATATACAGACTCTATAGGCTTGAATCTATGGACTCTATAGGCTTGAATCTACAGACTGTAGGCTTGAAACTACGGACTCTGCAAGTTCATTTCTACAGACTCCGCAGGCGAGATTCTACAGACTCTTCAAAGGGACTCAAATATGCAGACTCTACATATATGTTTCTATCGACTCAAAATTCTTGAAATTAGCAGGTTTAACATGTTCAAAGGCTTCTATAGGTGAGTTCAATCAAAAGAACAAGTTTCCAATGCTTAGTCATGTTCAGGATTGGTTCAACGCCTTGGTTCAACTAAAAATGTTCATCGACAAGCTTCTAAGCAAGGAATGAACCATTGAACCATTGAACCTTGAACCATTTTGGTCCAATGGGTTCAATGGGTATAAATGTTCAACATTATCAGCAAGAGTTAAGCGCTTCAACAAAGGTTCAACAAGTTCAACTGCTTTAAGGTTCAACGAGCAGTTGGTTCAACGCATTTTATTCAAGTGATCAAAGGACTTAGTGAAAAACAAAGGAATGAACCATTAAACCATTAAACCTTGAACCAAATTGGTTCAATGGGTTCAATCAGTTTAAAGAGATCAAAAGACTTAGAAAAAAGGATGGCTTCAAATGCAAGATTAAACCATTCAACTGTTGAACCAAAGTTGGCTCAATTGTCCAGTTCAATCGATAGGTTCAAGGGAATGCCCCAAAGTAGATACCCTTATGGAGGGCAGCAAGCAAAATTGGATGAAGAGAATTCCTTCAGAAAAATGAACAAGGCAAAGGACAAATTGAAATCCTTTAGACAATTTGTCTGAAGGAATTCGCTCGAAAAACAAAGCAAAGCCTAATGGAAAGACAAGGCAAGGAATATTTCCTTCAGACAAATTTCCTGAAGGATTTCTTTCAGACATTTTGTCTGAAGGAAATAAAGGATAAATCCCATTGAAAGAAAGAATCCTGAAGGCCATCTAAAGACCACCTGAAGGGTATGTACCCTTATGGGGGGCTCTCACTAAGAAAAAGGGACCTTTCTCAAGACCCTGAAGGGCAGGTCCCCTTCGAGAAGGATCGAACAAGAAAGCTGAAGGAATTGCCAAGGAATATGACGGGCCCACATACGTCAAAGTTAAACACTATGAACTAGCCATTGGTTTCCTAACAATGATGGGCCCGAAGATGTCAAATTCATGAAAATGAAATAGCCATTGATCCTTGCAGATTTAAGCATGGACCTGAATGCATTCAAATGCCTTAAGGCCAAGGCCAAAAGGAAGAACTACTGAGAGGAGCGTAAAGAGCCACTAAAGTTGGGAACGTAGCCCCAAGAGCTTAAATTCTAGGAAGAGACAAAGCTAGAAAAGACAAAAGAAAAAAGAGGGAAAAGCCTGAAATATCTATGCAGAAGTAATTTCATAAGGTGGAATAGTCCACTAAGCAAATATTTTAGCCTAAAAACATTGAAGGCTCCACCTATTTGTCTCACTTGGAGTAAAGGCAAAATAGATAGCTCCACAGATGTTAGAGGGGACAGACTAGATGATCTAGACTCAGGAAGAGACATATTAGATGAATGGACATGCCATAGTTAAGGCAACACACTGTTCCAGGCATGGTCCCTCTAGAAAAAATTGAAGGCGCATTGAAGGCATTGACTATAGCATGGGCCATCCCATGGGAAAGAGCACCAACCCTTGCTTGGTGGCTATATATTATAATATCTCATTTTATGCAAGGGAGAGCTTCCTAATACAAAAGTGAAACTCTACCCAATTGAAAGGCAAATATTGAGACTTTGAGCTCAGATTGTATTTCATTTCATTTTATCTAAATGAGAAAGCAAGTTATTTGCAGACTTTGTGTTATTTTGGCTTGTATCATTTTAGAAGATTATTCTTATGTCTATTTTTTGAATGTGTTCTTGTTTATTTAATTTGGCAAGTAGAATTAGTGAAAGTAATAAGGAAGGTGTCTTAGAAGCCAACTGTGGGAAGACTTTGTGCTACCATAATTGTCTTTAGTGTGTGTTTATTTTTTGTTTCTATGTAAAGGAACTTGGGACAACTTTGTGCCCTTATTGTCCTTCATATCTCACTCTTGGGTAGTCAAGGTGGAGACTTTGTGCTATGTCTAAGATTGCTAGTTACTACGCCCTTGGCACCCTGTTATTTATCCTACCAGAAAGATTCCTATTGTTTGCAAGAACAAGCACTTCTGAAAGAAGATAAGTGCCTTCTATCACTTCACCAAGATTTATACTATCTAGGAAGGGATCTAGCTCTTGGCTAAATGTTACTTCTAAAAGAAGAGAATTACTTTCACCAATCACCCAAGATTTATCCTCTATTTGTTAGCATCATCTCTGAAAAAAGAGAGATGGATGGTTTATCCCACCCCTGTGTCTTACTTTCTACTTATATATGTAGTATATAGCCTCCGTATATTTAATAAGGAACCTCCCCTTGATGAGAGGAGACATTTGTCCCCTGTTGATGTAGTAAAACTGCACACCTGGATGACCAATTTCCCTATGTTGTGGTGATAGGAACTATTTTGCTCACTAGTTAGCTAGTCAACAAAATATTCACCCAACAATTTTTGGCAACTCTGCTAGGGATGAATGTGTAATTTGAAGCCTCAAGTTTCAGATTGAAGTAGTTTTTTCCCTTATCCATTATATAGACTCTGGCGACTCCATTCTGTGTCTTACCCATTATCATTATAGCCTTACCATTTTCATCCATCTCCATTATTTTATCTGGTTTGCAAAACAATAGCTGCTAGAAAAGAGTGCACAGTTTGAAGCCTTAAGCCTCAAGCTGAAGCAAGGCTAGTTCTTTTCCATTTTTGTTCTACAATTTAGCCACTCCACTCAGATTTGTTATCCCTATTTTTCATAATTAAATCATAGCAATTTGAGGCCCCTGGGGTAACTCTTTTCGCCCACTCAACTTGACTCCACCTCTGCATGAACTTCCACACAACTCAAGAAATAACTTCCCTAAATTATTTGGAGATGGGAGAGTTCACCCTGATGAACACATTGCAACCTTCAACATAGCCTGTGGTGTGATAGGGGTGGAATTTGAAGACATGGTATTCATGCTTTTTGTGGAGACCCTACAAGGTGCTACTACAGAGTGGTTCTACTATCTGTAGGATAGATCAGTGATAGACTAGAATACCCTAAAAGCCAAGTTTGAAGCAAGGTTCAATCCTACAGAGGATGCCCATGCCTTGTTGGCCCAACTCACCCAGATGAAGAAAGAGCCTCATGAGCCTATGAGGGATTTCATTGCCAAGTTTGACAAGCTAAGAAATAAGATTCCTACAATTGCTTAGCCAACACCTAAAAACCTCAAATGCTTCTTCATCAACTCACAGCTACCTGAAGTGAGTTTTTTGTTGAGACGTGCTTACTACATAAACCTTGAGGCTGCTCAAGACTTGGCTATTGAGGTAGAAGATGACCTTATCTTGGTAGGAAAGATAAGGAGAGATCCAAATAGAGGTAAACCCTCTTCATCTTCTGAATACTCATCCACAACCACCACTGATCAAATGGTGTAAAAGCTGGTAAATGAACTGCTAGCCTTAAAAAGACAAGTGGCCCAAGGTATGTCTACTCCTCCTTATTAGGATATGCCAAGGAGGACATTTTAGAACTAGTCATATCAAGGCAATGCTACCAAAAGTCAAGGGCAACCAAATCATCTTCCTCTCCCACAGAGGAACCTTGTCCTTGAAACACCTCCAACCAACTCAGCAGTTGGATATTTGGAAATAGAACATGATTTTTCTTTCCAACCTGAGTTTGATCAAGAAAATGATGCTAGTATCTTCATGGAAGATCAAGAAGAATCAACTAGCGACTCCACATTATTTTCCTAAATTACCAAGATGAACCTAGAAGTAAAGGTGAAGCAGTCGAGGGATCATATGTAGTATTCACTTGGTCCAAGAATCAGTCAGCCCAACAAGCTGATAAAGAAAGAACAAAGGAAGTTCAGCCTGTAATCTCAATTGTCAAATGAGGAAGTTCTCTACCTTTCCAGTCAAAGGACCCAATGGTTACCAAAAAAGTAAGTACCCCAAACATCTCTGCACCTTCAAATTCAACTTCACAAATCAGTCATCCCCCTCCCAAAAACCAAAAGGATGAACTCCCATCCTCTCTTCCTAGTCCATTTTAGTCATTTGACGTAGTCGACCATGTCAAGAAAACTAAAATTCAAATGACTGAATTTGAATTCCTATAAGCCAATCCTGAGTAATTGGACATTGGTGGAGAACTAAGTATGGACCTGTCTGAGGCAAGGATCCCTCTCAAGGGTGTAATGAAGAGATTGCTCCCTGAAAAGGAGGCAAAATATGTGGTCACCCAAACATTGGCCCCTATAGCTCAAATTTTATTTGAGTCTTTGGGCAGGGGTAATTATTTCTTAACCACAGAGGATGTTCATGTTTCTCTAGATGAAAGTCCTATAGCTGGAAATCCAAGAATTGATCCAAACAAGACATCAAAAGAATTGGTAGGGCACAGTACAAATGAAGAAGGATCTTCCATCTCTAATAAAGAGAAATCTGATAGAAGATCAGTTTTTGATGATGTTTGGATCTGGGAATTCGATGGTAATAATTCCTCTACTGGTGCTAGAGTCAGGATGGTGTTGATATCTCCTCAAGGAGATATTCTTCCTCCTTCACACAAGTTTTAGTTCAACAACACCAACAACACTATTGAGTACAAATCTCTGTTACTCGAATTGAAGGCTACTTAGGATGAAGATGTCAAACTCCATGCCAAAGGAGATGCTGAACCAATGGTTTGTCAGGGGTCTGATGCTGACAATCAAAATATGTGCTAGACTAAATCAACAGAACAATGAGTTATGGTAGTGGACCATATTACTGCACTCCAAAGTTATCAAAAGGAACTCTTCACCAAGAGAGAAAATATTTATGGTTTTCAGATTGGAGACCACATCTTGCCATGGTGCAAGAAGAGAGAACCAAAAGGAGTGCACAAGAAATGTGATACCTAGTGGAGAGTTCCATTCGCCCATCACCGATTATGGGGATAAAATGGTTTCCTGCTGGTTTATCAAGATGAAATTCCATTTTCATTATCTCACAATGGGCAGCGTCTGAATCACTTCAATTCTTGAAGTATCAGATAAATTTCACCTATACATATGTACATTTGTATAGTCTTTAGTTCTATTTTGTGCTTTTCATTTTCATTTTTTTAGAGACTTTATTTTTGGGTAGCATGACTCCATATCCCAATGGCATACTTCAAGGCACTAGAGATTTTGGAATCTACTCCCCTCAGCTGTTCCAAGTTTTCAACTAAAGGAAGTTCCCCAACTAGAGCCAGCTATTGTCCCCAAAAATATCACTCGTTTTTGGGACAACATTTGAACTATTTTGGTCCTATAGACCAACATCCTCTCTTTCCTTTTTAGAAATTTTTTTGTCCATTCAAATTCTCCATTCTTTAAGCTTTTTATAAATCTATGAACTCTGTAGGCTTGAATATATGGACACTTCAGGCTTGAATCTATAGACTCTATAGGCTTGAAACTACAGATTCTGCAGGCTCATTTATATGGACTCCATAGGTAGGATTCTATGGACTCTTTCAAGGGACTCAGACTATGGACTCTATAGATATGTTTCTATAGACTCAACATGCTTGAAGTTAGTAGGTTCAATAGGTTCAAAGGATTCTACAGGTGATTTCAATCAAAAGAACAAGTTTTCAATGCTTAATCATTTTCAGGATTGGTGCAATGCCTTGGTTCAACCAAAAATGTTCATCGGCAAGCTTCTAAGCAAGGAATGAACCATTGAACCTTGAACCATTTGGTCCAATGGGTTCAATGGGTTCAAAGGTTCAACGTCATTAGCAAGAGTTAAGCACTTTGGGAAAGGTTCAACAAGTTTAACCGCTTCAAGGTTCAATGAGTGGTTGGTTTAATGCATTTTGTTCTAGCAATCAAAGGACTTAGCAAAAAACAAAGGAATGAACCATTAAACTGTTGAACCTTGAACCAAATTGGTTCAATGGGTTCAATCAGTTCAAAGAGATCAAAAGACTTAGACAAAAGGATGGCTTCAAATGCAAGATTAAACTGTTGAACCGTTGAACTAAAGTTGGTTCAATTAGCCAGTTCAATTGACAGGTTCAAGGGAGTGCCCCAAAGTAGATACCCTTGTGGAGGGTAGCAAGCAAAAGTGGATGAAGAGAATTCCTTCAAAAAAATGAACAAGGCAAAGGACAAAGCAAAATCCTTTAGAAAATTTGTTTGAAGGAATTCGCCTAAAAAACAAAGCAAAACTCAGCGGAAAGACAAGGCAAGGAAGATTTCCTTCAAACAAATTGCCCAAAGGAATTCCTTCAAAAATTTTGTTCGAAGGAAATAAAGGATAAAGCCCACCGGAAGAAAGAATCTTGAAGGCCATCTGAAGACCACTTGAAGGGTATGTGCCCTTGTAGGGGGCTCTCGCCAAGAAAAAGGGACCTTTCTCAAGACCCCGAAGGGCAGGTCCCCTTCAGGAAGGATCAAACAAGAAAACCAAAGGAATTGCCAAGGAATATGATGGGCTCATAGATGTCAAAGTTAAACACTATGAACTAGCTGTTGGTTTCTTAACAATGATGGGCCCAAAGATGTCAAATTCATGGAAATGAAATAGCCGTTGATCCTTGTAGATTTAAGCACAGACCTAAATGCATTCAAAGGCCTTAAGGCCAAGGCTAAAAGGAAGAACCGCTAAGAGATGGAGTGTAAAGAGCCAATAAAGCTAGGAACGTAGCCTCGAGAGCTTAAATTCTAGGAAGAGACAAAGCTGGAAAAGACAAAAGTAGAAAGAGGGAAAAGCTTGAAATATCTATGTAGAAGTAATTTCAGTAGGTGGAATAATCCACTAAGTAGATATTTTGGCCTGCAAACATTGAAGGCTTCACCTATTTGTCTCACTTGGAGTAAAGGTAAAATGGATAGTTACACAAATGTTAGAAGGGATAGACCAAATGATCTAGACTTAGGAAGAGACATATTAGATGAATGGACATGCCATAGTTAAGGCAACACACTGTTCCAGGCATGGTACCTCCAGATAGAAACTGAAGGTGCATTGAAGGCATTGACTGTAACATGGACCATCCCATGGGAAAGAGTGCCAAGCCTTGCTTGGTGGCTATATATTGTAATCTCTCATTTTATGCAAGGGAGGTCTTCCCAATACAAAAGCAAAACTCTACCCAATTGAAAGGTGAATATTGAGACTTTGAGCTCAGATTGTATTGTATTTGATTTGATTTGAATGAGAAAGTAAGTTGTTTTCAGACTTTGTGCTATTTTGGCTTGTATCATTTTAGAAGATTATTCTTATGTCTGTCTTTTGAATGTGTTCTTGTTTATTTAATTTTGCAAGTAGAATTAGTGAAAGTAACAAGGAAGGTGTCTTGAAGCCAACTATGGGAAGACTTTGTGCTGCCATAGTTGTTTTTAGTGTGTGTTTATTTTCTATTTCTATGTAAAGGACCTTGGGATGACTTTGTGCCCTCATTGTCCTTTGTATCTCACTCTTGGGCAGTCAAGGTGGAGACTTTGTGCTACATCTTAGATTTTTGGTTACTACACCCTTGGCACCCTGTTACTTATCCTACCAGAAAGATTCCTGTTGTTTGCAAGAAAAAGCACTTCTAAAAGAAGAGAAGTGCCTTCTGTCACTTCACCAGGATTTCTACTATCCAAGAAGGGATCTGGATCTTGGCTAGATGTTACTTCTGAAAGAAGAGAAATACCTTCACCAATCACCTATGATTTCTCCTCTATTTATTAGCATCATCTCTGAAAAAAGAGAGATGGATGGTTTATCCCACCCCTGTGTCTTACTTTCTACTTATATATATAGTATATAGCCTCCATATATTTAATAAGGAACCTCCCCTTGATGAGAGGAGAGATTTTTCCCATGTTGATGTAGTAAAACTGCACACCTGGATGACCAATCTCCCTATGCTGTGGTGATAGGAACTATTTTGTTCACTAGTTAGCTGGTCAACAAAATATTCACCAACACAAAAGAAGCATCATTTTGTGTTGCGGGTAGCTTTTCCTCCATTTGTATAATATTCATGTTCTAATCATGATTCCAAGGTTTTGATAAGTTATTTTCAATGTATTAAATGAATTTTTTTATCTTATCCTTCCAATTACATTCTCTAAGATAAATTCTCCATAAATGTGCAATCATGCGCAATATGTATAAACATTTTGCCATTAGTGAGCATCTACAAGTGTTTTAAGTAGTTTTTCATGTTGAGTGTGATGTTATTAGACTTTTTTCAATTCATTTTAAGTGTGGGGATTCCATTTGAAGATATTAAGCTAAGCCTATAACTCATTAAAGTCAAATGACAATGCACATTGTCTATATCTACACCTTACTACGTATATACATAGAGATAACCACTTATAGGTGGTTCTTGATAGATGTATAAGGTGTAATGTAGAGAAATTGAATCATGATAAACTCTTATTTGGAGTTATATAATTGGTTGTGATAAAGGTATATTCATTTGAGGTTTAAATTGAAAAGTAGATGTGGGAAAACATGTCCTAAAGGCAAGTGACTATATACAGGGACCAAGTTCCCTAAAAAAATAGAATGGAGGATTGAGAATGCATTTATAGGAGTGTTGAATCAATTTGGAACTCTCTTAGAAGCCCTGACATGTTAGGGAGACCTTAAAATATATGTGTTGACCAAATTTGACTGTTAAGTCAAATTGGGGCACCCCTAGTAAAAAACTTAGATTTTTAGGCATATAAGGGGTATAATATTTTGTCATGAGGTGAGTTATAGGTAATTTTATGTCAATTAATGTTGTATTAGTTCTGGTCATTTAGTTTTTAGGTCTATTTATCATTTTGGGTCATTTTAAGGGTCAAAAATAATGCATTTAATGTTTTATATAGGTTTATTAGGAAATGTGTAAGTGCCAATGGGTGATGTCATGACCCATGTATCCAAAAAGGTCTTAAGTAACTAACAAGACTTAAATTTGTAGATTCATTAGAAGAAAAGTTAGTTTTCCTAAAGAAATGGAAGCAAATGACACTTGTACAACCTCCTTGGGAAATGTGCCACATGGAAAATATGAAAATATGTCTCTTCATATACCCCACACTCAACTCCATGTTTTTTTTTATCTTAAACTGTAATTTCTTGCTTCAAACCATTTTTCTCTCTTTTCACCTTTCTTGGCAAGCAAAAGTGACTTGTAGGTTTGTACTTAGTACGATCAACACAAGGGGTTTTAGGTAGAATGTTTTTGGGAGGTTTTTTTACACTTATACACCTTAATTTTCATATCAATAAGTTTTATAATGATCAATCTTACCTTATGAACCATTCATTTGAATTTGACTATGAAAATATGCTTATCAATCTATGCACCTTTCAGGTTTTGCTTTGGTTTGGGGAAGTCCATACAATCTAGCTACTAAGATTTATTATAGAGGATGTTGAATCCATTTTGTCATGTTATCCATGATTTTTTTCACATTTGGAGTTGATTTTAGAGTCCAAGTAACTCACTTTGTAGGATGATGTCACCATGTGCAATTTCAATCATTTTCACTACTTGAAGAAAGTTGTATTATATACAGAGGCTTCATATGAATGGGAAATGGTGTCTGAAATGTTTAAATTCCATGGGGTCATCTCCTTATAGGTTTTGGTCTCATATTTCCACATTTTGATCAAACACCCATGTCTTGACCAAATCAAATAGTCATAAGATAGCTTTGTCCACTCTATTCACATGTGCAAGTGGTTTTTCAGATGGAAGGAAAAGTTTTGAAACTTTTTTCAAGTTTTCCTTGGTGGTAATTTTGTTTTTTGATATTTGGAGTTTTATTTTGAGTTGGTTTTAATACATTTCATCCACATTTTGCTTGATTTCATACTCACTACCCTGTTTACAGTCCATAACCACCTACAGGTGGTGCTAACAGAGCATGGAGGTACCTTTTGAGGCATTGAATCAAGTTTGAACTCCTTATTGGGATCCTAGTAGGCTAAATTAACCATTAAAAACTCATATAAGGTGTCAAGGTGGCAAGAGAAGGTTTGAAACTAGTTTGAGGATATGAGGACTGTGTTTTGGGGAATTATCCCAAAAAACAAGGAAATAAAGCTCCAAGAGGTTTTTGTAGACCTATTACAACATGCCTATAAGGTGTTATAAAAAATATAATGAGGTGGATCATGTTTCCTATAAGATATGGAAGAGATGTGACAAATATGAGAGAAATATAGTAAGTGGAAGGAGGTTATCTAGAGCCTTAAAGTCACCCTAAAATACACTGAAAGCCTATAGTAATATCTGCAGCCCTGATGATGTAAATGACATCTTAACACCCTAAGGAGAAAAAATACATTTATTCAAGCTCAAGTGGTTTCATGGTTTGAATGGAACACAAAATAATATTATAATCATAAAGAAGATATAATGACTGATTCTTGTTCCTCTTTCAAAACACAGTCCGTACACTACAGGGAGTAAACACCCACAACCATTCCCCAATGTTATACTCAAATTTAGGTACCAAAAGGAAAAGTGGTAGTTTTTAAGACATGTTTATAACTTTTTTGAATAAAAGGCATATCAATAAGTAAAAAATTAACCAATATGAGATGTTATGCTATATTGTAGGCTTTGTACTCACCTACAGGATCATATTTGATCTACAAATTGATTGTGTCTATCTTTGACAAATAGTGAGCTAGTTTAGTAATTTAATGGTGTTTAAGGGTATGAAAGAATAAAAAGGTTTTTTTTGACATAATTATATTAAAAATGGACCCTAATTTATCATGATCAAGTCTCAAATATCTAACACATACACCTAAGTTTTATCTTATCCAATAGGTTGATTGTGACAATTGTGAGCAGACAATGGTTGAAGCATAATGGTCATGGATGTTTTAGCCTCTTCATAGTGAAACTAAGTATGATTAAGTTATAAGTGAGACTCAAAGGTTATTTAAGAGTCCCCAAATACCATAAACATAAACAAGGTTTCATGGAGTAGATGCAACCTACAGGCATGGGTCTTTTCAAAAGGGAAACATAGTCACAATGAAACTTAGTTTTGACTGAGTAAAGATAGTATAAGGAGTATGTAGAAGATTAGGGAGGATTATTGAGGGTTATAAACCCTTTTTCATGATAATTATAACCTAACAAGTGGAGATACAATTAAATAAGAAACGCTCAATCACACAACACATAGTTCTACTAAAAAACCTTGCACACAGTCTTTCCTAACAAAGTATATTTTGGTTCCTTAAGGATTTGAAAGTGCAAGTGATGTCACCATGGAGTAAAATTTGGTACATAACATGTTTAAAACTTGGGTAGGATAATTTAGTGGATTTTTTTTGAGATAATAGGGGAAGTACCCCCTATTTTGTCTCAGATAGGGGGTACTTTCCCCATACATAAACCTACAATTTTAGAGGAATTGGTAAAAGATGAAGCTAGAAGGTGTAGATGCCCTTCAATAAGGTTTGAGAATATAAAGTACATATAAGCCAACATAGGAAAAAAATAAAGGGTGAAACTTAATAGGTTATCCAAAATTACATAGGTTGCAGTCATGCATGATAGGCATTTCTAGGCCTAAAGGACCAAGTAAGGGAATAATGACACTTCTAGCCATAGGAGTGAATTCCACATTGTTTGATCATGTGTATTGGATGACTATAGTTATGATTCAGCTATTTAAAGGTAGTAAAACCATGAAAAGTCATTTTGAGTTCTAATATACAGTCAAGCCTGCTAGGCAAGGGAAAAACCTAAGGTTAAATGGTAGGTCAATTGCATTTCTAACACAAGTTGATCACTCCAATGGTTTGAAATGTGTTTATTGGATCATTTTAGAGGTTTACAAGATTTTAGTATGCAAAAGAAGCCTTGGAGAAGCTATCATTGAGATAAAAACCACTCACACTTATGCAAAATTGGAAAATCAAGCTTGATAGGACAACCATTTTTTGGAATTAGTCTGAAACTCCAATGTCAGGTTTTTACGAAACAAGCTTAAGAGTCAAAACTATCTAAAATCCTTCCAAAACCATTGCAGAGACCAGTTTATGAAAATTGAGTGGGAGATACACTTTAATGGACCATTTTTACCATAATATCTATTAGACCTTGTAGAGGACTCAGTGAGGCTACTTCACATTCTTTTGAGTTATACAAACTTATATGAATGGGGGCAAAAACATGGCTTTTCTCACTATTTTGTGTGTTTTTAAAGTTATATGAGGTTTAAAGAGATGAAAATAATATTGATGGAAATATTAGGACTTAAGATAACTCCACATATCACTCTAATTCCTTGAAACAACTTCTATGTGTCCAAACTAGGTGATATAACTCAGCCAATCAAAATTGGCCTAATGGACAAGCTAGTGAAGAAGATAAAAAACTTCATGTGGACTAATTTTAAGGTGACCATGATGATTCCAAGGAAATTTAAGGCCTTTAAAATTGTAATTTAATCTATCCCATATATTTTCATGGAAAAATAAATCCATTTTTAAGGCCAAGTGTGTCAGGTGCATGAAAGGGCAGTTTTTTGGACAAAAGATGATGATGGCTCACTTTCAAAGGTTTTTAGAGGACCAAGCATGAAACAAATTCATGGAGAGTCATGTATGAGATTATTAACTTACATTAAAATCATTTTTATTTATCCTCATTATTTATAGGAAGTTAAAATAGGCCCAATCATGAAAGCATTTTTTATATGCAAAAGGAGGAGTTTTGTACCACTTTGCATAACTTTGATGACTTTAATTGACATTTTTACTTCATGAACTTGCATGGTTAGACCCATAAATTATTATAATGTATAAATAACATATTTTATCAGATTTAAAAGTGTCCTTGTGACCCTTGGACGTTTCTTCTTCTCTCTCTCTCTCTCTCAAACTCTATAAGATTTAGCCATTTTGGCATTGTATTTGATGTTCCACATGAGTATGGAAAATCCCTACTCATTTGTATAAATTTTTATCAATAAAATTACTAAGTGTTAAATCTTTTATGACTATTCAGTGTGATTTACTTGAATTTTGAATTTGATTAGTGAAGACTATGGATTCCTTAGTAAGTTGTCACATTCTCTCACCTATTTGCAGTTTCTTCTTGCAAGGCATGTTATGTGTTCTAAAAGATGTCAAGGTTAAATTGAATTAGTTTATTAATTAGTGACCTCATGATAATTTTTATATTCCTCCTATCCTTTTGCATTCATCCATGACCTCACAATGTAACATTGATGTGAGAAGATGAAGATTGAAGGAGTGTATGTTTTAGTTTATTTCTTGGTCTCAACTGTAGAATGTAATTGGTTGGAAGTCATCAAATTGATTTGGTGTATCACCCCCTTATTTTATATTTGATTTCAATTATCTCTCTCCATTTTCACCCCCAAATTTTATTTTTATGTTCAATCCTAAGTGGTATATCAAGGGAGCTAGCCCCATCTAGAGACTCACCTCATTCCTTAGGTTGCCCACAAGCCTAGAGGTGATTCCATTGTGCCACTTAGATGAGGAGATATTTGTATCTAGTAAAAGGGTTAATATCCAAGTTAAAATAGTATGTTTGGTATGTTAATTGGGTATATAAATGGAAAGGAATCCTTCTAGTATTCACTAACTATTTTTAGGCCTTAAGTTCCTAAAAGGCCAAAATAGAGGCCCAACCAAGTTTTGGGGTTATCATATTCCAAGCTTGAGATAAGTTTTTAAGAATATATATGGTTTTGTGTTGTATCCACTATAAATTTCATGAATTAAACCAGGTTTTATGGGAATATGACCTAGATAGGTAAGGAATGGAAAGGCCTAAATGTGCCCATAAAAACACTAGAACCCTGCAGTGATATCTACAGTTTTGAATCCTTAAGTGGCCATTGATTTAATAAAGAGAAAACAGGGAATCTTCCATGGTTTGAATGGTATTATTAAGATAAATTCAAAATAAGTAACATGAATAACATTAGGAGAGGGATGGTATACATTTTTTTCAACTCTTATGTACTCAATTTGTACACAGACCACACACCTACAACCAAGACCTATTTTCCATATCTTTCAAAGGAAGAGTTTAAGTATTGAAGAATTGAGATACCATTGATAATTAATGAAAGGGATATAAAATGGGTATGGAAACAATTATGAGATACTGATATATACTATCTAAGGTCTTATGTTAACCTATAGGGGGCTACTCCCATGAATGCACACCTACAAGTAGTTCACAATCATGTCAACCTGAGAACAAGAAGGTGATTAGTAAAGAATAAAAATGTCTAAAGTTATTTGAGATGGTTTATGAATTTAAATTATGATGTGTAACCTTGAAATATATATATATATATATATATATATATATATATATATATATATATATATATATATATATATATATATATATATACTTACACCCCTTAACATTGTTGACTGTGTTGACCATGACAGGCAGTGAGGTAAGAAGTGTACCTAAGTGATGGTCCAAGGTCACTCAAGGTGAAATTATGGTTCAAGAGTAGTGTTAAATTATCATTAATGTTTATGGAGAATAAAATATACTTTATTTACAAGGTTTTAAACATGAAACACTACTCATAGACTCACTTTCTTGAGTAAACAGGGTAAATCTATCACTCCTAACTAAGTAAAGGTGTACTCCAAGATAAAAATGTGATTGATAAAGATTTTTAACATTGTTGAAACATAAAAAATAATAGTGATAAAATTTTATAACCTTCATGACATGGGTATAGATAAAATAGAGGGCTCTAAACAAATGACATACAGTCTAATTGGGAATCTTGCACACAATCCTTTCCACTAGGGGTCTATCTTGGAAATTTGACCATTTAGAAGGTCAAAACACCAAGTCAACAGAAATTTTTTGGTATATATAACCCTTAAAATTTTTATAAGACAATAAAATATTCAATTTTTTCCTATGAAAATAGGGGAGTGCCCTCTATTTTGTCTCAGACAGAGGGCATTCCCCTCATTACAAACCCATACAGTTTTGGAGAAAGATGGTTGATGGATAGATAAGGAGTTGGTTGGAAATATTAGGGAGGATTGATAAGCTGTATGAAATATATTTAAACATGAATAACCAATTAGGGAGGGGGGAAACTTAATAGGTTATTCCAAACCACAAAGGTTACAGTCATGCATGACAGGCATTTCTAGGCCTAAAGGACCAAATAAGAGAACAAGGATAGTTCTAGCCCTAAGAGTGATTTCCACATTATTTTATCATGTGTATGGTATGAGTAAAGGAATTTTTGATCTATTTAGAGTAAAATAAATCCATCATAAGTCATTCTAAGCTCAAAAGTGCATGTGAGCCTACTAAGCAAATATCAAGCCTAATGCCCAAAGAGAAGGTCACTCATACTTTTAGCCTTAGATATGAATTGAAACATATTATATAATGTTACTAAGGTTTAATTAGGTATGTTAAAAATTTAATATTGTAGAGAAGGTTTCAAGAGAATCAATTGTGACTTGAGACCATTGTTAGGCTTATACAAAAAATGAAAGTAAGCACGAATAGGCAACTTTAAGCACTCACATATTTCATGAGGCATTACATGGATGTTAGAGGAGTTAGGGGAGATTAATAGGGTCCCTTAAGATCATCCTTGGATAATTTATTTTTAGGTTGGATGTCAGAACTTTAAGATCAAAGCTTAAGACTCAAAACAATCCTTAAACCCTACTAAACCCTCAGGCAGGACTAATTTGTGAAAATGGAGTTGGATAGATATCTAGATGAACTATTTGTACCATGAGACATATTTTAACTTGAAATTTACTCCCTAAATATGCTTAAAATTCCAACTATTTTCATGAAAATGTATGGACATGGTATAAAACATGGTTTTTCTCACTATTTTGTGCGTTTTGTAGGTTCTATAAGGAGTCAAGAGATGAAAAAAGTTATGGGTAAATATTAGGACTTTTCATAACTTATATGGCCATATGATCCTTTAAAAAAATTTCTAAGTGTAAAAAACATCTACTTCATTTTAGCTAGTCAAACTAGAATATTTCACATGGTCATATGATCCTTTGAAAAAATGTCTAAGTGTGCAAACCATTTGCTTCATTTTAGCCAGTCAAAATTAGCATATTGCACAAGCTAGTGAAGAGTGTGAAAACCTCAAGTGAATGTCATTTTAAGGTGTTATTTATGATTCTAAGGCCATGGAGGGTCTGTAAATGTGTCATTCACTTCCTCACATGTATTTTCATGAAAATATGAAGCCAAATTGGGAGCCAAGTGTGCAGGGTGCATAGAAGAGCAATTTTTTGGAAAATAAAGGATAATTTCTTCCATGTAGGAGTTTACAAATGACCAGGCATGAAACTAATTCATGGAGAGGAATTTATGAGATCCTTACCTTCCATTCCAATCATTTTACCTAATCCTAATTAGTTACAAGACATTCAAATAGGTCCAAATCATGAAGGTAGTTTTCTAAGCCAAAATGAGATTTTTTTGCCTCTTTTCATGAAGTTTATGCCTTGAATTAACACTTGTACTTATAAAACTTGAATTTTTCATCCCATATCCTTATCACATGCACAATTAACTACTTTTCTCAGCTTAACAAGTATCATTATGACCTTTGGACTTCTCTCTTCTTCTCTCTCTCTCAGGTTCTATAAGAACTAGCCATTTTGGCATTATATTGGATGATCCACCTGAGTATGGAAAATCTCTACTAAAATTTATACATTTTTATAAATAATACAAATTATTTTTACCTCTTACATTACTATTCATAAGTGTGTTTTACTTGGATGATGAATCTTTTTTATTGAAGACTATGGATTCCTAACATATGGTCTCATTCTTTCACCTTATTTGTAGTTGAAAAGCCTCTTCCTGTAGGGCATGTGAAGTGTTCCAAGAGATGTTCATGGTTTAAGTGAGTTAGTTTATTCATTATTTCCCTCATAGGCCTCTTGTTTATTCCTCCTAACTTTGCACATTCATCCATAACCTCATAATGTATCATTGATGTAAGAAGATGAAGATTGGAGAAGTGTATGTTCAGTTTATCCTTTGATTTAAAGTGTAATATGTATATGGTTATATGTCATGTTTTTTGGTATATCACCTCCCTTAGGTTAGTTTTATTTTATTTATCCTTCTCCCCCCTCCCCCTTCCATCTCCTCCTCCCCCTGCGAACGCCCACCCCCCCCCCCCTCCACAAGTTTAGTTGTAGTTGTAATCCAAAGTGCTAAATCAAGGGAGCTAGCCTTATCTAGAGATTCACCTCATTCCTTAAGCTTACCACAATTCTAGAGGTGATTCCATTATACCACTTGGATGATGAGAGATTTTAATCTCCTCAAAGGGTGAAAATCCAAGTGATAATAGTATACAAAGTGGGAATTTGAGAATGACCCATATAGAATATGAATGGGTTAAGGCTCAATAGACATGTAGTGTTAGGAAAGTTGATATAGTTTACCATCGAGTTTGGAA
This sequence comes from Torreya grandis, assembly GCA_037957365.1. Lineage (NCBI taxonomy): Eukaryota > Viridiplantae > Streptophyta > Pinopsida > Cupressales > Taxaceae > Torreya > Torreya grandis. The sequence continues at coordinate 1,052,770 of JARHVA010004552.1, forward strand.
AAATAAACCTTATATAATTAGAATTATAACTAGGAAATAATTATTGTATCAAGCTAGTTGATATAGTTTGGTAAAAAGGTGGCACAACTGGTGGCTAAAGGAAAGGAATGTATAGGGTTGGCCAATGTAATAGGAATTCAAAAATATGTATGATCACAAAAAAAACTGTATCAAGTTGTTAAATGAAACTCAAAACTTTATCACATTGGTTGATTCAATTAGGAAAAGACATAGGATGGTATCAGGATGGCTAATATAGTTAGATCAAATGTGATAAATTAACTAAATAATAAAAAATGAATAAAATAATTTTTGATATATGGGAGATATAACTAAATTGGGTGTGTTTAATTTATATAATCTTAGATATATTGATATTAGGATTAAATATTAAACAAGTCCTAAAGGGTACTGATTATAGAGGATTTCAATATCATGTAGCTTCACTATCCTAACTATAAGGTACATTGAGAGTAAATTCTTGAGCTTAACTGCTTACTAGTGCACTATAAAACCAAACAATTGAAAAGTTTCCTATTAGTTGAAAAATAAAATCCAAAGTGCTTCCAATATATCATGAGGTACGTGGAAGCTAAACTCCATATATAGTGTTGTCTAATGGCTTGAGTATTGGGGTAGTACCCCTCCCACCATGGATTAGGTGAAATTAATAACAAATTTACCCAAAATGACAACTCATATGAGTTTTAAAACTACCTAAATATAGTTCTAGACTAAAAGACAATAATATCAATATAGATGATTCATATTGAAAACAAAAGTAGTAACATAAAATATACAAAATAAACACTGAAATAGTATTGAGTTGACCAATATAGTTAGAGGAAAATTTGATAAAACTAAATTATACCAAGTTGGTTGATGTAGCTGGTTGGAGACATAAAACTATATTAGTTTCATTGATGTAATTGGCTGGAAACATAGAACTTTATTAGGCTAGCTAATGTAGTTGGAAAACTAGAAATGATATCAGTTTGACTGATATAATTTTAGAATAACTAGGAATTGTACCAATCTTACTGATAAAGTTGTTAAAAATATGAAGATTGTATTGAGTTAGATGATATAATTGTCCTAAAAATATATGATGATTGTGAATATCTTATAAATAAACAAAAAGGAAAAATTTGAAAATGATTGAATCAGATAAGGGATAAGATTCACATCGATTCACTAGAATATATGCACAAGTCATGATGACCTATATCTATCTTATTTCTCTTAATATAATATGACTCAAAAAATCTTATATCAATAGAGGCCGAATATACTTTAAAAATCAGGTAAGGACCTAGAATAGCCATAGACCTAATAAATGGTAATATACACTCAAATGTCAAGAGGAAAGGGTTAAAAATTTGAATCCTATGACATGGATTATATATCTCAATAGGGATCAATGATGGTTAAGTGATTATAATGATGATTTTAAAGATGAAGATAAAGTAAATGATGGGTAATTGATTTTAAATAAGATAAGGTCCAATGGTCAACCAAATGGGGATCTATGAAACCTAAGGTGATAATGGAAATCCTAAGTAATATTGTATCTATACCAATTTATTTAGTATAAGGAATAATATAAATTAGGATACACATATACATCCACAAATCAATAAGCTAAGAAATATCTAATCTACTACATAAATAAAAGAAAGTGTACATGGATAGAAATGCTTACCTTTGGGTAGACCTACCAACACATCAATCTCCCCCTTTGCCTTAATTGGTACTTTGTAAGAGATGTTTTAGGTTTAATACCTCAAATGTTAATATGAAGACATAGATACCCTTAGTTGGGAACTCCAAAGACCTATCCTATTGAGCTTCAATGACACCATAAGAAAATACCTCCAAGATAAGGTTATAGATGTCTAACTCTTCCAAATACTACTCAGGAGTAGAAATGTGAGTGCAAGCTAGGTTTATGAATGTGATATATCATTTTGGAATGAAATATGACACCCACCCCACACACACATATGGTTCCAATACCCAAAACTAACCCTAAACTCAAAGCCAATGTTATTGCCCTGGATGATATAATTAGAAGATATTGTTTGAAATAGTACACTATTAGATAGGATAATACATTAAAAATGAAAAACACGCACTTAAAATTATATAAATATAGAAAATATATTACATAAAAGATAAGTACAAAACAAATTATATCATCTAGGCTAGTATAATAGGATATAGGGAAGCTAATAAATCCATATGAAAATTAGATGGAAAGGTTGGATGGAAAGAGAGTTAGAGGAGATATGATTGATATAAATTATGGTATGGTTTAATAGTATGAAAAAATAAATTGTAAAGTACCATGAGATGATCCCACCTCATTCTTGGTGCATCATTTAAGGCATACACTAAAGGATATTGATGTGTTAAAAAGATGGTGCAGGAGAAAGCATAAGTAAAGTGATAAAAGTGAAAATATCAAGTGTATACATGGAGATATGCATAAGTATATTATGTGTAAAAGTATACAAGGTTATTCATGAAATAAAAATAATATTACACAGAGGTAACATAAAATTGAGTTATTAAAAAATAGAAAGGTGACAAAGCTTCAAGAAGATATAACACATAAAAGATTTGGGAGAAGGTATTTTGGTGAACACATGTGATGATCAATGGAAAATTCTAGGGCTATATATAATATATCCTTCTAGATTGATCAATCATGATGATGACAATGAGATAATATTATAAATATACCCATTGACCTCTTTGTAATTAAATTACTTAGATAATTAACTCCAATGGATAATATATCATAGAAATATGATTATAGTAAGTAAATCCATAACAATGATTGAGGAAAGAGAAGAATAATTCACACACACACACACACACACACACACACACATAGATATACACACACACACACAGATATATATATATATATATATATATATATATATATATATATATATATATATATATATATATATATATATATATGTATGTATGTATGTATGTATGTATGTATGTATGTATGTATGTATACACACACACACACATATACATACATACATATATATACATACATACATACATACATACATATATATATATATATATATATATATATATATATACATACATATATACATATATACATACATACATACATACATACATATATACATACATATATATATACATACATACATACATACATACATACATACATACATACATACATACATACATATATATATATATATATGACTGGACCACTTCAAGGCGGAAACCTACAAAATAATGTAATAAGAATAAATTTCATAATATGATGATCAAATACTAACCACTACCTCCTATACATACTCTACTTATGCCATGATTATTCCATAGTTAAACCCTACTAAAAATATAACAATCCCAAAAAAATGTAACATGTCTATCCCATTCAAAATGATGTTGCCCTCAACATTGAACAACTATGCATGTTATTGCATAAAATATTCACCCTCCCATGATGCATATGCATAGTTAAAATTATTCCAATTGATCAAATACTACATAATCTCTCTTGTTCTCAACATTTTTGGGCATGTTATTGATCTCCTCAATTTCTAGAATGAATCGACCTTCTATCTAGTTCTAGTAACTTAGTTTGGGAAAAAAACCTCTATCTAATTACCTTTTTTTAGGAAAGATACATGAAATAAAAGATGTATGTGAGTGTATTAGGGTTGGTACAACTTGTAAGAAACACTACCAATTGTATGCAAGATCTTATAAGGGCCATAATACTTAGGAGAAATTTTTATCATTTTTATGTTACTTCAGATATATCTTATTATATGGCTGCAAGTAAAAAAATACCCAATCATATATGTCAAAATTCCACTTAATTCATGGTTGATATGATTTCTAATTCATTCTATTCTAGATGTTATTTCAAAATTCTCTCTTAGACTAGCTAGTACCTCATATTGATGTTGAATGTATTAATCAACAACTCAAACCTTGAGATGCACCCTTAAGGAAAAAGTGGTGGTTAGGGGATGATAACCATAAAGTCACACAAAAGGAGACATTCTAGAAGAGGTATGGAAAGAATTGTTATACAAATATTATACTAGTGGTAGCTAATGAACCCACCATTTTTGTTTATCTGATGTGAAAAAATAAATATACCCTTCTAAGAATGTGTTAACCACCTCTATTTTCCCATAAAATTGAGGATGATATGACAATATATGAGCCAAATAAGTACCTAAACATGAGAATAAATCAATCATAAAATTACTAGTAAAGATGAGGTCATGATTAGTTACAATGATCATGTGAGTACCATGTAAATTTTGAAATATATCCATAAAAGCAATAACTATTGTACTAGCTAAAAATGGATGTGACAAGAAGAAAAAATGAGCATATTTTGTGAGCTTATCCACAATTACCATTATGAATTTTTTACCTTTAGACCTCAACAACCCTTTAATGAAATACATGGAGACCTTATCCCACCTATGGATAGGAATGGATAAAGGTTTAGAAGACTAGGTGTCTTAATTATTTTACCTTTTTTCTATTGACACACTATGCATTCAACCAAAAAATTCTACATATCACCCTTGAGTCCTTCCAAAAATAAATCCTACTTTATTCTATTATTATTTTAAAAAAAAATTGAGTGCACCCCTATTGGAGATGCATGAAGCTCCTTAAGGATATTTTGTTTGATTCAATAATTATTACATAGGTATAAGTAATATTTATACCATAATGCATTACTACTCTAATCAAATTTTGTTGAGGCATCAAAATTGTGCTAGATATTTTAAATCAGATCTTATGTATCCATGCCATTCTCCCATTATAATCATGCTTCTTCCAAATAATTTTCCTTCCAAATGGTCATTACACATAACAATGCCTCAGTGGATTCATCCCTATGAAAAGTGCATCTAATACATCATTATATTTTACTTTCTTATAGATGGTTTAAATGTCATATCCAAAATATTTAGTCACCCATTTATGTTATTCTTATGATGATTAGTGTTTTTATAAGAATTATTTTAGAATATCATGATTAGTCTTTATCTTAAATTTCCTAACCATCAGATAAGGTCTTTATTATTTGACTACATGAAGAATAACTAATATTTATTTCTCATATATTCTTGGTTTTAACCTTAAGTTGACGAATATCAAATTCAATTTGTATTCCTTCCTACATGAGTACTCTCCCTATGCCATAACCTGATGCATCACATTTGATGATATATTTTTTGGAAAATTTAGGGGTAGACAAAACTAGAGTGATATACATAGCCTCTTTTAGCTTAATAAAATCCTTAGTGGTTGCATCATTCTAATTAAAAATATTATTTATTCAACAAGGTTGTGAGTAGTTCTGCTATGGTGCCATTGAAATAGAAACCTATGGTCCCAAAAATACCCTTAATATTATTGAGCATTTTTGGCACCTACCATTCCTTCACAGATTTGATCTTAAGAAGATCAAATTTGAATCCTTCATGTGAAATAATATAACCCAAGTACTCCACCTCCTAGACTCCAAAAACACATTTTGAAGGTTTTGTATACAGTTATTGTTGGTCTAGAACTATAGTGCTTGTTTCACATGATGCAAATGTGCTTCTTATTTTTTGTTGTATATTATGATGTCATAAAAAAATGCCAATACAAATTTATTCAAAAAAGGTATAAAAATAATGCTCATCAAATTTTGAAATGTAGATGGTGTATTTGTGAGATCAAATGACATAACCATAAACTCATAATGACCTTCATGAGTTATGATCTACTATTTTAGGATATCCTCATCTCTAGTCTAAATTTAATGGTATCTAGAATGAATATCTCATTTTTAAAAATAAACAACACCATGTAATTCATATATAAAATCATCAATTACTAGAATATTGAGCTTATCTTTAATGGTGTAATTTTTGAGTTCTCTGCAGTTTGGGCACATCCTCCAAATGTCATATTTATTATATACCATGACCACTGAGGATAAATATTTAATTTGGTTATGTCTAATAATACCTATCTCTAGCATCTCATGTACCATATTTTAAACACTCTTCTAGGCCTATGGATACCTATATGGTCTAATGTTAGGTAGTTGATTACCCAAAATTAATTGAATGACATGATCATGCCATCTAATTAGTGTAGTCCTTTTGGCATGGTGCCAAAAATAATTGGGTGGTCATCAATAATCCTCTATATATTAGGATATGTAGACACCTTTGTTGTTTAAACTTATATGGAGAAAACTCATGCTACAAATATTTCAACGCATTTTTTGAGAATATTCATCATTTGGTGAAAATTAACCTTCAGAGCAAAAGCACGTCAATAATTCTTGGAAATCCATCTCTCTTATGCCTAAGGTTATAAGCCATTATACTCCTAACATAATGTTTTCCCCACCCATAGGAATATCAAACATAGGGGAGTATAAATTTTAGTCTCCCATAGCAAGCTTAATACTATGAAATTTCCTAGAATAATTGATTATGCCACCATATGCAATCATGACCTAAAATTATGGAGCATGGTAAATGAAAAATTTCAAATGAGTAGTTGACTTATTATTGATGAAGTTATGTGTACTCCTTGAGTTAATCAAAACTGTCACCTTTCATTTCTTGAGGAAGCCCACACCCTTAAGGGCTAAGGCATACTAATATCCAAAAGTTAATTACATGATATAGTAGGGTGGGAATCTAAAAATATATCCTTTGTCTCTTCCTCACCCTCACCTAAGGCTACATCATCTTCTTCATCTTCATTGTATCCTTCAATGTGGAATACATTCTTCTTAGTACATTTATTTCCTTTGCTCCACTGGCTATCATAACTAAAACATAACCCTTTCACATACTTCTCATCAATTTTTTGAGGGGTTAATATATAGGCTGATGAAATGATTGTGTTAGGGAATTATGTTAGTATAAAATAATGAAATCCCTTCATTTGACCAAATATATTTCCTCTACATTTCATGTTAATATTATGGATTCTAATACAAAACTTGGATTAAACATGCACACATCAAGCTAGATATTATCCTTGAGTCCACCCAAGATTAGGTAATTCATGTTTTCCTCATTGATTTCAACCACACTTAATGAGAGATTATGAAATTATTGAATATATTACTTGAAAAACTCTGATTGGTGCACCTTTGCTGACTAACTAAAGTAGTTTTCAAATATGTTGTTTTTTATTAATGGTAAAGAGGGTTTTGAAAGGGACCCTACCCATTATAAGAGACAGGAAGGATAGGTCACAAAGACTAGATATAACATTTATCCTGACTAAAAAGGATAACAAATAGAAGAAAAAATACATCAACATATCATAAATAGTAAAAATTCAGCAATAAAGCAACAAAAAACACTAACACCCTAGACACTTCTAGGTCTCATATGCTTTTTCCCAATCATCTATCAAACTCATAAATGTATTTTCCATGTGATGAGTAGTCTGATACACATAATCCTCTCCTTAAATACCCTTCATATTCTTATAAATCTTGTTAATGTCAGAATCTTTATTTTTCCTCTTAGTCAACAATTTTAACCCCTCCATACTCTGTAAATAATTCTTCATAACAATGTGACTAAAATTCATAAGGACAACAAGATTATCCTTAAGGTTCAAATTTTATATCTCTATTTTATCCATTATATCTTTCAAATCCATAAATTGAGAAATTATCTCTAGAAATTCCACCTTGGTACAAAAAATACCATCTATTGTTAAAGTAAAGAATATGTAGCTCATTAGTTTATACTGACCATCTAAAAAGAAAGCCCATATTTTTCTTCTAAGCACATAAATACTGATACATTACTCAACTTCAAGATAAATATATGTCATGGCCACCTTTTGTGCACATGGGGTCTGATGCAGATGAAATAAATTTTCTATTTTACTAATCTAGGTGATTGGATCCTTCTCATCAAATTTGTGCACTTCCACTTTTGTCATCATGTGCTTTGAACTAATATTGGAGCTTTGATTGTTTTGGTTGGGAGAATCCAAATAGAGTAATGGAGGATTATTTGGCTAAATATGAGTTGTAAGAGTGGTAAATCTCCCACTGATATTTTTTAACTGAATATTCACATCATCGATGTCCCATTTTACCTCTTCAAGATCATATTTCTTCACCATTCTTTGCATATTTGACTAAAATTGGTGAACCACCTTAGAAACCAAAATATTTAAAGTTAAAAATTCCATGTCATCCTTATGAGGCATTTTTGGAGTGTCTTTACCTTTTTGACAACTACGAGTGTTAGGACCAACCATGCATGAACCCTAGGATTGAAGGTTTTAAGCCTAAAAAAAAGTACCTATAGATTATACCATTGTGATAATCTCATCAAGACAAATCTAATGATTGTTAATTTTCACAAAGGTATGGAAAGAAATCATTTTTTTTCAAAAAATAAAATTCAAACAATACTGTGGTGACAAAAAAATAAAATTATTTCTTTGATCAAAAATTATGTTTTAAAGATCCCTCAGCTCTTTGAATAACTACACTAGATCTAAAAAAAAAATGCCACTGAAACTTGCCTAAATTGATAATTTTATACTAATTATAGTAAAATTATTTAGATAATTCACATTAGTGTAATTTATTATAGAAATATGAGTATAATAAGTATATACAAAATAATGATGGATGAAAGAGAAAAATACTTGATATGTGATTGAGCCACTTTGAGGGAAAAACCTCCACAAAATATAATAATAAAATAATTCACAATATGATGATAAAAGACCAATCACTACATCCTATATATATAATCTACTTAGGCAATGGTTATTCCATAGTTTTACCATTCTAAAAATATAAAATTCATATAGAAATGTGACTTGATATTATGAAAGGTTATGTAAACAATAATTCAGCCACACATATCCCTAGACATGTTATAGGTTAAGGGCGTAACACTATCTTTAGGCACATAGAGTTGACATAAAATTATAAATACACACTTGGAGAACATATAGGTTTTATGTAAGGTTTTCAAATGCATTATAATGCACATAACTTGTCATATCTATTTTTAATAATGATAAATTATGTTGTAACTTGGATGGAGATGACATTACATTTAAAATTTTGCTAATATATGATATATGAGTATTGGTGATGTTTTGTGTGTTATAATTATCTTTCTTATATTTAATTTTTGGTTCATATGATATATTAGGGTATGATTATGGATGTTTGGTTAGGGTTTTCAAGTATTTTTATTTGTTATGTTGATACTAAGTTATCTTTTAATGGAAGAGTTTTGGGTGATCTATTTTATATATTAATGGAGTGATTAAAATTATTTCTCAAGTAATATATTAGTAAAATAACATATTTTTTAAAAATATATCTTAGGTAACACTAGAATATTGATGTAGGATAAAATTAGTATAAGATTTTTGTTAACACAATAAATATGTAGAGAAAGATATCACCTAGTTTCTATGAACTTGTTTATTTGAACATGACTAGGTTTACGAATTATTTCAATATGACACAAATTATAATACATTATTAATATATTTTCACTCTTGTGAACAATAAATTTTATGGCGAAATAGTACTAACATCCACATTTCAAGTTTTTGCATCCAAAATGATCCCTTTTGATGCAGGGGCATCAAACAAGCTTATTTAATTAAATGATTTTAATCATTCTTGACTTATTTTTGATGTTAGAGGTCATATAAGGACCCAGGAATATTTATTAATTCACTAGGTATCTTGGTATTGGTTGTTCTTGGCCTTGGGAACTTTTCCTGCCAAAATACCAATTTGAATATTTAAAATGTTGTTAGTAAGTTAGGAGAATTTTGAAGTAGTTTTAAATGAAAGTGATGTTAGAAATTGTGTGTGTGTGGTATTTAAGTGAGTCTAAGTAATTTATAAATGTTTTTTAAATACATCTCATAAATAATGTGGCATACACCAAGGAATTGAAATGTGATGTCTATGTCAAGTTTGTTGTCTTGAAAAGTAGTCATAAAAGGTAGTTTCTTGTGTATATGAATAGAGTTTTGGATTGTAATAGTTAATTAGTTTCATAGAAATAAGGTCATTAGGTATTTGGTATTAAGTTATAAGTCTTTTGTAGGAGGAAGAGGTATGGAGGGATAGGTTATGGAGAAAAGATAATGATAGACCCTATACTCTACCCATGGGGCAATCCTGTGTAAATGAAGAAGATCAATAAAATAAGAATGAATGAATCTTTGTGTGTCCTAGTGTTGATACTTTTTTTTAAAGAATATTGATATGTTTAATTCTTTAAACATTTATTAATGAATGATTTGTTATGTAGGTTTGTTAAATCTAATTATTACAGGTACGTCATAAAAGACCTATGTTAGCTTCAAGAATTTTGTGAGACAAGGAAGGAAGATCTTGTTTGATAAGATATATACATGTCAAGAAGGTCTTAAAAAATAAATAAGTTTTATTAAGTTATATTACACACTTATGTGACTATATTTGATCATAAATTATGAATAGGAGTTCAAAATAATGGTGTGAGAATGCTATGTCAACCAAGGACAGAAGGTACCTATGAAAATATGTGAGGAATGAGGTACCACAGTATGAGGAAAATTTATAACACCATAAAAAAGGTGATGTAAATCTACAAGAGGTAAGTATATATGCTTTATAGACCCCGTGTCTATTCACATATAGGTAGACTATGTAACAAGGAGTGGTAAAAGTCATTGTTGGAAGGAGATTTAAAGTGAACAAGGAATGTATAGGTTTTGAAAAGTTGTAAGAAAATTTGGGTAGACATTTTTATGATACTTTTAATTTATTAAAACAAGTTTGAGTCCATTAAATCAATGTGGAACCCTCTTGGGTTAGCAACAAGTTGACTGTGTTAATAAAACCCCATCAAACTCATGTATATAGACTAATTTGGAATTGAACGTGAAGATATAAAGGTTTAGGAAGATGTCTAGGTGTGTGATAGACCTTGATAGGGTCATTTTAGGGTTTGAAAGTAATTACAAGTTCAAATAACCAATTAAATATCCTCTCAGGTCTATGTAAGATTGTAGAAACCCTAGTTTTAGGGCAAAACACAAATTTTGTAATATCTTATGAGGTAACTTGTGAAAATTAAAAAAAATTGGTATTTTGATGTATCTTGGTATGGGTAAGAATATTTTTAAAGTATCTAGTTGGTACAGCCTCTATCCATACACATTCAGTTGACAATATGCTAAGAAGAAGGTAAGATACCTAATTAAGTATATATTAAGGCTAGAAAAGGTGTCTATAAGGTGATTTGAAGCCTAAAATTTTATGAAAAGGTAAAATGGGATAAAGGGTGTTATAATGTGAGTTTATTTTTCCAAGAAACATCCATACTAATCTATACAGGATGAAAAAAATAAAAAAGGCTACTAGAAGCATAGTGAGCTTGTGGGTTTGAGAAATGAAGTAGATTCTTGAGATTGTTAAGGTGTATGAATTGTGTGAAGAAAAGTTTGTGAATTAATATGGAGACTATATATGATAAATAATGTGTAAAAAATAATTATACCAACCAATGAGAGGTTTTATCCTAGTGAAGCAAGGAGTCTTATGAAGGCTAGTATAAGAGGAGAAAATAAGGGAGATAAAAAGTGAGTTGAATGATATACAAGGATGAATGAGAGGTGTATGGAAACCTAAAGATAGATTTCATGACATCAATAAGCATTTATAATAGGTATTGCAAGAGAATGATATCAAATAAACAGAGGAAGTTGACAGATAAGAAGGGGCTAATGAAGGAGATTGAATGAATGAATATTCTTTATAGGTGTCAGAGTTGGGAATAGGGAGAGTATCTAATATTTAATCTACATCATTTGTTATCAGATCATAGTTCATTGGGACAAGATTTGAAGGATAGTCATCAAATAAAAGGTACATGATTATTTTTGTTTTTCATTTGAGTTTTTAATGCATTGATGAGATATTGTGAAGTGTGAATGGAAAGTTAAGATTGGTACCCAACCCTGAAGCCAATGAAGGCTTGTTGAGTGAGAGAGATATTATAAATATTAATATATTGAGTTTAAAAGTGAGATTGAAGATGGATAATGAGTCCTAGTGAAAGGACAAGAAAGAGTGAGAGACCCAAGTGTGAAGTCACGAGAGATTGAGAAAGAGACCAAGTGAATGGTCATGATGTGACAAGTGAGAGAAGGCTTATTAGAGAGTATAGGTCTAGATGAGACTAAGAAATTGATATACATCTTTGATAAGATGAGGAAAGAGGTATAAAATGGAATATAGGGCAAATTTGAGAGATGCTAAAATAAGGAGAAGGTACATGATGACACCAAGAGAGAGATGGAGAAAGAGATAGTAGAAGTGAGGTAAAAAATATATGATTTTATGGTCATGATAGAGTATATAAGAGAGAGTGAGATCACATACTATGTATGGGTGATGAGGAAGAAGACATGAATATAGCCAATAAGGAAATAGGTAACTAGAAAAATGCAAGCCATGAGAGAGGAAAAAAGGCAAAAGAGATTGATTTACAAGAAACTCAAAGGTGAGATCAAGAGGTATAGAATGAGTGAAAAACATATAAAATAAGAGGTTGAACAACACTTTGAGGTAAATTAGGTAAGTTAGTGTGAAGGACAAGAAGATAATTACAGTTAGCTAGGTGATAGAGAATAAAAAGAAGATCAGTTTAAAGGCCTTACTGAAGGCTTGGAAAGAGATGAGAAATTTGATTGTCATTTTACATATGAGAGTGATAAATAGCTAGAGAGTGAAATAGAAACATTAAACATGTATTCAATGGTGAGATGATGGAAAATGCATAAAAGTTAGTTGTAAAAATTGAGAAGTTTGTAATGCAGGACAAAGGACAATAGAAAGAAGCATTAGTTGTAGTAGTAAAAAAAAATTAAGCAACTAGGCCTAAAATTTCCATTATTCTTGTTCAAATCATGGGAAGATAAAAGTGCAAGTACATTAGTAATATATTGGGGAATATACAGTCCATATGTTAGAGGCAAAGAGAAAAGAAGGAGTGCACAAAAATTACTTATTGGTACAAGCAAGAAAGGGAGGAGAATGGTCTTTGATAGAGGCAAGCAAGAGAATAAAAGAGAAGAAACTAATTTATGAATAAGTATAAAATGAGGATGATCAAAGAGAGATGAATTGGAAGATGAGGAAGAAACATGAAGTATTCCATTGGAGTTCAAACTTCATCTTCCCTAGGAGTATGATGTAGGGGCATCAAACAAGTTTATGTAATCAAATGGTTTTCATCATTATTGGCTTAGTTTTGATGTTATAGGTTCTATAGGTACCTAATAATCTTGATTAAGTGACTAGGTATCTTGGTATTGGTTGTTCTTGGCCTTGGGAACTTTTCCCACCAAAACACCACTTTGAATATTTGAAATGTTTTTAGTATGTTAGGAGAGTTTTGAAGTAGTTGTCAAAGAAAGTCATTTAAGAAAGTGTGTATGGGGTATTTAATTGAGTCTAGGTAAGTTAGAAAAGTTTTTTTATGTACATCTCATAAATAAGGTGACATAAAGCAAGGAATTTAAATGTAATGTCTATGTCAAGTTGGTTGTCTTGAAAAGTAGTTGTAAAAGGTAGTTTATTATGTATATGAACAAGTTTTGGATTGTAATAGTTAGTTAGTTTCATATAAATAAATAAATTAGGTATTTTTTATGAATTTAATATCTTTTGGAGGAGGTAGAGGCATGGAGGGATAGGTTATGGAGAAAAGATAATGATAGACCCTATACTCTGCCCATGGGGCATGACTGTGAAATGAAGAAGATCAATAAAATAAGAATGTATTAATCTTTGTGTGTCCTAATGTTGATAAAGTTTATGAAATAATATTTATATTTTTAATTCTTTAATCATTTAGGAATGAATGCTTTGTTATGGAGGTTTGTTAAATCTGAGTATTGTAGGTCTGTCATAAAAGACCTGTGTTAGCTTCAAGAATTATATAAGACAAGGAAGGAGGATCCTATTTGATAATATATATACATGTAAAGAAGGTATTAAATGATAAATAAGTTTTAGTAAGTTATCTTACACACTTTAATGAGTATATTTTATCATAAATTATGAATAGGAGTTCAGAATAATGGTGTGAGAATGCTCTGGTAACCAAGGATATAAGGTACCTATGAAAATATGTGAGGAATGAGGTTACCACAAGATTAAGACAATTTATAACACCATAAAAAATGTTATGTAACCATATAGGAGAGTCATAAATTTATAGGAGTTAATTATATATGCTTTATAGACCTTGCGTTTGTTCACATATAGGTAGATTATATAATAGAGACTAGTAGAAGTCATTGTTAGAAGGAGATTTTAAGTGAAACAAGTATAGGTTTTAAAAAAATTTAGTCACATTTTGGTAGACCTTTCCATGATATTTGGAATGCATGAAAGAAATTTTGAGTCCATTAAATCAAGTGGAACCCTCTCGGGTTAGTAATATGTTGACTATGTTAATAAAACCCTACCAAAATCATGTATAGAGAGTAATTTGGAATTGAACATGAAGATATAAAGGTTGAGGAAGATGTATAGGTGTGTGAAAAACCTTTTTAGGGTCATTTTAAGGTTTGAAATTAATTACAATTTAAAATAACCAATTAAATATCCTCTTGAGTATGTGTAAGATTATAGAAACCCTAGTTTTAGGGCAAAACACAAAACTTGTAATATCTTATGAAGTAGCCAATGAAAATTTTCAAAAATTTGTATATTAATGGATCTATATATGGGTAATTATATTTTTAAAGTATCTAGTTGGTAAGGCCTCTATCCATACACATTCAGTTGATTGTGTGTTAAGAAGAAGGTAAGAGACCTAATTAGGTCTATATTGAGGCTAGAAAAGGTGTTTAGAAGGTGATTTGAAGCTTGAAATTTTATGTAAAGGTAAAGGGGGATAAAGGGTGTCATAATGTGAGTTTATTTTTCTAATAACTATCTATACTAATCTGTATAGGAGGAAAAATAGTAAAAAACGGTTATTAAAGGCATAGTGAGCTTGTGGGTTTGAGAAGTGAAGTAGATTCTTGAGATTGTTAAGGGGTATGAGTTATGTTGAGACAAGTTTGTGAATTAATATGGATACTATCTATGATAAACAATGTGTACAAAATAATCAGACCAACTAATGAGAGGTTTTGGCCTAATAAAGCAATGAGTCTTGTGAAGGCTAGTGTAAGAGGAAAAAGCAAGGGAGATAGAAAGTGAGTTAGATGATATACAAGGATGAATGAAAGGTGTATATAAACCTAAATACAAAATTCATGACATAGATAAGCCTAGATAATAGGTATTTCAAGAGAATTATATAAAACAAATAAAGGAAGTTGATAGATAAGAAGAGGCTAATGAAGGAGATTGAATGCATGAATGTTCTCTATAGGTGTTAGAGTTGGTTTAGGTAGAATATGCAAGAGTTACTCTAATTTATTTGGTATCAGATAAATATTTCATTGGGATAAGACATGAATGGAATTCATCAAACAAAAGGTACATGATTATTTTTGTTTTTCATTTGAGTTTTTGATGCATTGATGAGATATTGTGAAGTGTGAGTGGGAAGCTAAGATTTGTATCCATCCCTAAAGATAGTTAAGGTTTGTTTATTGATAGATATATTGTAAATTTCAAGAGATTGAGCTCAAAATTTAACTTAAAGTAAGATAAATAGTCCTAGTGAAAGGACAAGAAAGAGTGAGAGACCTTAGTGTGAGGTCATGAGAGATTGGAAAAGAGACCAAGTGAATGGTCATGATGTGGCAAGTGAGATAAGGTTTGTTAGAGAGTATAGGTAAAGATGATACAAATAAATTTATAGAAATATTAGATAAGATGAGGAAAGAGAGAGAAAATAGAAGACATGTCAAAGTTGAGAGAAGCTACCATAAGGATAAGGTGCATGATGACACCAAGAGAGATATGAAAAAAGAGATAACAGAAGTGAGGCAATAAATAGATGAGTTACTAGTCATGATAAAGTAGATAATAGAAAGTGAGAGCCCATACTATGGATGTGTGATGAGTAAGAAGACATGTAAGTGGCCAATAAGGTAACTGGTAAAGAGAAGAAGAATGCAAGCCATGAGAGAGGAAATAAAGTAAAAGAGATTATTTTGTAAGCAACTCAAAGGTGAGATCAAGAGGTATAGAATGAGTGAAAAACATGGAAAATAAGAGGTTTAAAAAAACTTTGAGGTGAATGAGGTGAGTTTATGTGAAGGACAAGAAGATACTTGCAGCTAGCTAATTGATAGAGAATAAAAAGAAAATGATTAGTTTAAAGGCCTCATTAAAGGCTTGTAAGGAGATGATAAATCCAATTGTCAATTTACATATGAGAGTGATGAGTAGATAAAGAGGTAAATAATATAAATTAAACATGAATTTAATGGTGAGATGATGTCAAATGCATAAAATCTAGTTATAGTAGCTGAGAAGTTTGTAATGGAGGACAAAAGATAGTAGAAAGAAGCATTAGTTGCAGTAGTACAATAGAATGAAAAAACTAGACCTAAAATTTCCATTGTTATTTTTGAAATCATGGGGATTATATCATTTTAAGATAAGAGTGTAGGTAAAACAATAGTATATATATACAACCCATATGTCAGAGGCAAAGAGCAAAGGAGTGCACAAGCAATACTAGTTGGTGTAAACAAACAAGGGAGGAGAATGGTCTTTGATAGAGGAAAGAAATAGAATAAAAGAGGGAAGTAGATGATGTATGAAGGAGAATAATAAAATGAGGATGATCCAATAGAGATTAATTTGAATATGAGGAAGAAGCATGCAATAGTCCATTGGAGTTCAAATTTCTTCTTCCCTAGGAGTATGATGTAGGGGCATAAAACAAGCTTATGTAATCAAATGGTTTTGATCATTCTTGGCTTAGTTTTGATGTTAGGGGTCCTATAGGGACCCAATAATATTGATTAAGCTAATAGGTATCTTGGTATTGGTTATTCTTATCCTTGGCAAATTTTCCCACCAAAACACCAATTTGAATATTTGAAATGTTGTTAGTATGTTAAGAGAGTTTTGAAGTAGTTTTCAATGAAATTAATGTTATAAAATGTGTATGTGGGGTATTTAAGTGGGTCTAGGTAAGTTATAAAAGTTTTTTTATGTACATCAAATAAATAAGGTGACATAAACCAAGGAATTGAAATGCAATGTCTATTTCAAGTTGGTTATCTTGAAAAGTAGTTGTAAAAGGTAGCTTCTTGTGTATATGAATGAGTTTTGGACAGTAATAGTTAGTTAGTTTTGTATAAATAAGGTCATAGGTAGTTGTTAGGAATTTATAAGTCTTTTGGATGAGGCATAGGTATGAAGGAATAGGTTATGGAGAAAAGATAATGATATACCCTATACTCTGCCCATAGGTAGGACTATGTAAATAAAGAAGATCAATAAAATAAGAATGAATGAATCTTTGTGTGTCCTAGTGTTGATAATTTTTTTGAAATCATCTTGATATATTTAATTCTTTAATCATTTAGGAATGAATACTTTTTTATGTAGGTTTTTTAAATTTGAGTATTGCTAGTCTATCATAAAAGACTTATGTTATCTTCAAGAATTATGTGAGACAAGGAAGGAGGATCTTGATTTATAAGATATAGACATGTCAATAAGGTCTTAAATAATAAATACATTTTATAAATTTATCTTCCACACTTACGTGACTGTATTTCATCACAAATTATGAATAGGAGTTGAAAATAATGGTGTGAGAATGTTTTGTCAACCAAGGATAGAATGTACCTGAGCAAATATGTGAGGAATGAGGTTACCAAAATATGAGGACAATGTATAAAACCATAACAAAGGTGATGTAACCATAGGGGAGAGTAAAAAATCTATAGGAGGTAAGTATATTTTCTTTATAGACCTTGTGTCTATTCACATATAGGTAGACTGTGCAATAGGGACTAGTAGAAGTCATTGTTGGAAGGAGATTTGAAGTGAAACAAGGAAAGTATAGGTTTTGAAAAGTTTTAGTCACATTTAGGTAAATATTTCCATTATATTTGGAATGCATGAAAGCAATTTTGAGTCCATTAAATGAATGTGGAACCCTCTCAGGTTAGCAATAGGTTGACTGTGTTAATAAAACCTTGTCAAACTCGTGTATAGAGAGTAATTTGGAATTGAAAATGAATATATAAAGGTTGAGGAAGATGTATAAGTGTGTGATAGACCATATTAAGGTAATTTTAAGTTTTTAAAGTAAGTACAAGTTCAAATAACTAATTAAATATCCTCTTAAGTTTGTGTAAGATTTTAGAAACCTTAGTTTTAGGGGAAAACACAAAACTTGTAATATCATATGAAGTAATCAGTGAAAATTGAAAAAAACTAGTAGTTTGATGGATATTGGTATGGGTAATAATATTTTTAAAGTCTCTAGTTGGTATGGCCTCTATCCATACACATTCAGTTGATTGTGTGCTAAGAAGAAGGTAAGAGACCTAATTAGGTTTGTATTGAGACTAGAAAAGGTGTCTATAAGGTGATTGGAAGCCTAATTTTTTTTGGAAAGGTAAAAGGGGATAAAGGGTGTCAGAATGTGAGTTTATTTTTCTAATAACCATCCATACTAATTCATATAGGAGGAAAAACAATTAAAAAAAAAATTACTGGAGGCATATTGAACTTGTGGGTTTGAGAAGTGAAGTAGATTCTTGAGATTGTTAAGGGGTATGAGTTGTGTTAGATAAGTTTTTGAAGTCATATGGAGACTATATATGATAAATAATGTGTAAAAAAGACTTAGACCAACCAATGAGATGTTTTCACCTAGTGAAGCAAGGAGTCTTGTGAAGGCTAGTGCAAGAGGAGAAAGTAAGGGAGATAGAAAGTGAGTTGAATGATATACAAGGATTAATTAGAGGTGTATGTAAAACTAAAGATAGAATGAATGAAATCCATAATCCTAGATAATAGGTCTTGCAAGAGAATGATATCAAACAAATAGAGAAGTTGATAGATAAGAAGAGGCTAATGAAGGATATTGAATGCATGAATGTTCTTTATAGGTGTTAGAGTTGGGAATAGGAAGAGTATGCAAGAGTTACTCTGCATCACCTTCCCACTCTTTACCACATTAATTGTATCATAAGGAGTATAATACACACTATATAAATATTTTATTCTATAACCACACCAATATCTACAATAAATAAACAAAATAAATTAACTACAAAATTTATAAGTGTTGTAATAATAATAATCAAAACTCATTATAATTTAAAAAAAAATGTCCCCAACAATGATCACAGGGTGTTATAAAGTGTGTCATCCTTTCTATCCCCTTCCAAAGATAATAACACATGATTTTTTTTGGGTATTAGATACCCCAAAAATTGTTTTAAAATTCATTATTTCAAGTTCTTCATGAATAAAATTATGCATTTTGTTTTCTAGAAACCAAAAACAATGTTAGTAGCACAACCAATGTTTTCCTTAAACTCAATCTAGTCCAAGACAAAGACATAAATACAATGTTCCTTGGACTTTGATTCAGAAAAGATATTTTTATCTCAATTCGACCCCATATTCTACACTTACAAAAATAATAAAGTGAAATGCAATTCAATCAACTATCAATGAGACAAAAACCCATTACACAATTTCAAAGAACATGTGTTTAATATTTAAAAATTCATGCATATAATATTTGTGCTCTAACCACACATGTAATATAAGTATGGTCTAGTATATAATGTTGAAAAAATTCATATTATGTAATTTATTAGTAATTTATGCTAGAAAATCTACAAGGTGCAACTTGTTGGTTGGCCAATAAGAGATATTAGAATTCTCATAAATGTTAATTATACCCTAATGATAAAAGTGTTTATAACACACCAAATCATATCATGCATGTAATGTCAAAAATTACATAATTTTAAATTTCCCCATAAAAATATTTTTCAAGGAATTATTTTTTGTGTAGCATTGAGAGATATTTGATTCGTGGGAAATTTATAATGCATGTAATGTCTTGGTGAGAATATTGCTTACAATTCACCAACACATATTATGTACCCAATGTTAATTATATGATATGATATGTTATTTCCTCATAATTTGTGTGATAAAATATTTTTGCAAGGTATGATTTTTTGAGGAAATTAAAGATGCATTATATATTTGAAAAAAATTTAAGTATGTAATCATTTAATGAGACTATTATTTGTAATGCATAAATACATATCATGTACGTAACGTTAAAAAAATATCTTGTTGTGTAATTACCCCATAACTTGTGATAGAAAGTATTTTTAAAGGTATGTTTTTTTGAGTATCCTCAACACGTGTATAATTTTTGAGAATTTTACAAAGTATATAATGTCCTAGTGATAAAATTTTGTATAATAAACCAACATATATCATGTAGTAATGTTCAAAAAATGATGAATTGTGTAATTATCTTGTATCCTTTTTTTGCAAATATTTTACAAGGTATGATTTGTTGATTAACCTTGAGACACACTTATTTATAACGTTTAAATACATATAATGGCCCACTAATAATAGTGTGTGTCATACACTAACATGTATCAAGTGCATGTGTAATTTCCCTCTAACTTTTGTTAGAAAATATTTTGCAAGGAGGGATTTATTAAATAACCTCAAGAAGAATTCAATTAGGAATTATACAGTGTATGTATCGGCCCAGTGAGAAAATTTTATCTAATGAACCTACACATATCATGTATGTAATGCTAAAAAATAATGTGTTGTGTAATTTTCTCATAATTTGTTTTGGAAAATATTTTGCATAGTGCATTTTTTTTAGTAGCCTCAAAAACATTTTTTTTTTTTTGGAAATTTATAATTTATGCAATGCCTTGGTGAGAATAGTGTTTTTAATGCAACAACAAGTTTAATGTATGTAGTGTTTAAAATACTATGTGTTTTTAATACCCCCATAGTTTGTGTTACAAAATATTGGGTAGGGCATGATTCTTTAAGAATCATCAAAACATGTTTAATTTTTTGGAAAGTTGAAGCCCACGTAATGGTCCATTGAAAAGATTTTTGGTACTACACAAAAATGTATCATATTTTTAAACCTTAATTTGGATTAATGGGTAAAGATTAATCTAATTAAGATATAATTTTGAAAATGTAATTTAGATTAATAGATATGGTATTCAAGTATACATCTAAATGCAAATGATTTATAATTTATTATTTTGATTTGATAAAGGTGTATGCTAAATATGGTAAGTAATAAAGAGATCATGATACTTAGCTTTTATGGTTGACTACTTGAATGTGACTATAATCTAGAAGTCAAATTCAGGGATAAGCATTCTTTTAGTTTGTCCTATTTAGAAACTAATCTGATACCTGCATTGGGTTAATTTCATAGATCTAATAAATATGATTTTTATATAATAACTAGCTGGTTGATACTGACATGCATGGAAATAGGGTATGGTGACTACATAGTCACCTACTACTATCTTTAGTTTTTTTGTTTGCGATCCTAAACCCTGATGACATGCATAAATCTAAATATTAACTCATTTGCCTTAAAACCCTAGATGTTATTATGAGGGATAGAAACTTTCAAAAATGGGGGAAATGTAATGGGATGAACTAACCCTAATCATACACATTTGATGATTAGATATTACCTATGTATCCAATACATCAAGGATAGAAATCAAGCCACCCATATCTCTTTCACCTAATGTGATTTTGTAATTATCTTCCTTTACTATGTGTATGCAACTAATTTTTGGATTTAGTACTTGATTTTTTTGCTTTGACCTAGATTTTAAATGCTTCAGGATTGGATTATGACTTCTCCTAGTGGCATGTATAAAAATTGGGAAGAATGGGTGAATTTTCTTAGTGTGCATTAATGTATAGATATATCATAGATAAGTGTTGAGTCCCTTTTTAACTAGACCTTGATTTTTTTATATATGGATTTAATTTAATGATTATTCATGCCAATGACATACTAGGATTATGGGTTGACCCTAAGGATGGGTTTGATTTTAAAAAATAGTTGTTGTAAATAATTCAGTTCCAACTAGGCTTGTCCATATTGATTGGTAGTATAAACCAGTCTAGCAAATCTGACCTATGTATAGGTGAAATGAATTGAGAGTATAGATATGTTTGTGTAGGATATTTATTAGGTTTGAAATCAAATAGTGAGGCTATTATAGGTGTATACCAATATAATGGAAGGTTTGAATCATAAGATAACATGAAAATGTGAAAAGATGGAAAATTAGGACCTTATTTGGGTGCTCAAGTCGTATATGATAAATATGGGCCAAACATATCATTGTTAAGTACTGAAGACCAAATTTTATTATATACAAATTACCCCCTTTTATTCTAGTAATGGAATTATGATATTAAAAGGATATAATGTGTAATGAAATTACTTAGATATTCACACAGAATGATTTTATATTGTACATAATTAGAAAATATGAGAGATTACATAGTGATAATTGACATCAGAATAGAATATTGGATAATATAGCAAAGCCACTTCGAGGGGGAAACCTCCACAACAATGCACTAATAGTATAATACTTCACATGATGATTAAAGACTAACCACTACCTCCTATATATAGTCTACTTAGCCAAGTTTATTACATAGGTTGACTTATCTAAGAACATAGATAAATGTAAAAAGTAAATAAAAGAGGTATGTAAGCCACAAGTCGGCCACACATATCCCTAGACACACCAATGGTTAAGGGCATAACAAGCCTTTCCCCTTCAAAAAAAAATTGTCCTAAATGTTGTGGTACCTCTGGATGCTACTACACAAATACTTCATCCTCCCAAGTGGCATCTTCACATGAAAGATTCTTCCATTTGATCAGGTATTCTGTAATTGCTCTAGAACGTACTTACTTGGTGCACAATTGAAGGATCACATCAGGATCAAGAATAACTCTACCTTCCTCATCCAATTCTGGTAATTCTATCTAAATGGTAACTCTATGTCTAATGACTTTCTTCAGGTATGATATATAAAATACTAGATGTATGCAAGTGGATTAAGGAAAATCTAACTTGTAGGACACACTGCCAATTTTTTTCAATATCTAATAAGGCCCATAATACTTAGGGGACAACTTGTTATAATTTTTTTGTTGCTTCAATGACATCTATTTGTATGGATGTAAGTGAATAAATACCCAATCACCGATGTCAAAATTCCTCTCACTTCTATGTTGATCTACTTGTTACTTCATGTGATTATGGGCCATAGCTAAATTTTCACACAAACTTACAAGGAACTCCTGTTGATGGTGAATATGTTCTTCAACTACATGGACATTAGGATGGAACTTCAAGGTTGAAGTGATGGATGGATGGTGGTATCCATATAATTCCACAAAAAGAGAAATTTTGGAAGAACTATGAACAAAAGAATTATACCATCATTCAGCAAGTGGTAGCCAATGAACCCATTTATCTTGTTTATCAAATACAAAACAATGGACATATGCTTCCAGACATTTCTTGACTACCTCATTTTGTCCATAAGATTTAGAATGATATGATGAACTATGAGCCAATTGAGTACCTAAACATGTAAATAACTCAGTGCAAAAACTACTAGCAAAAATGGGATCTCTATCACTAACAATGATCTTAGGGGTCCCATGAAGTTTTTGAACTATATTGAGAAAAGAAAAAGCTAATGTACTAGCATAAAATGGTTGGGATAATGAAAAAAAATGAGCATACCTACTGAGATGATCTAAAATAACCATGATAACATTTTTACCATTAAATCTTGGTAACCCTATAATGAAATCCATAGATACCTCTTCCCAATGCTGGCTAGGGATAGATAAAGGTTGTAAATGACCTAGATTTTTTATGGTTTCATCTTTGTTTTGTTGAAAAATCATATATTTAGCCACATATTTTTGGACATCCCCCTTGAAACCTTCCCAAAAAAATCCTACTTGACCCTGTGATAGGTTTTCAAAAATCTTGAATGACCCCCAATTGGAGTTGCATGAAGTTCTTGAAGGATTTTTTGCTTAAGAAGAGAATTCTTGCATAGGTACAATATATTTTTGTACCATAATGTATTAAATTTCCATGTGAATTTTTCAAATCCATTTAAACCTTGCTAAAGATTTTGAATCAAATCATGAGCAGTACTATTATGTTCCCATTATGATCATGTTTCCTCTAGCCAATCTACCTACAAAATGGTTATGACACATAACAATGCCTCAATTGATTCATCTTTTCTAGATAGTGTATCTACCACCACATTGTCCTTGCCTTTTTTGTATACTATTTCAAAAGCATAGCCTAACATCTTAGTTACCCATTGTTTTTCTTTAAATGACAACCTTTATTCTAAAAAATAAATAAGACTATCATGATCAGTTTTTACTTGAAAGTGATAACCCATCAAATAAGGTCTCCATTGTTTGATTGCATGAAAAATGGCCATCATTTCCTTCTCATAGATGGGTTTTTGCTGATTTTTACTCTTTAGTTGATGAATTTCAAATATTACTGGTCTACCTTCTTGCATGAGTAAAACACCCATACCATACCATACCCATATGCATCACATTCAACCATAAAAGTCTTAAAAAAATTAGGAGTGGACAATATTGGAGTAGTGCACATAGCCAATTTCAATTGTTTAAATTCTCAAGTAGCTACATTAGTCCATTAAAAGGAGTCTTTATTTAACAAAGAGGTAAGTGGGGTTGTAATACTACCATAACTTTTGACAAATCTACTATAGTAACCAATAAGCCCCAAAAATCCCTGAAGTTACTTGAGTGTCTTAGGAATTGGCCAGTCCACCATTGCTTGGATTTTTTTAGGATCCACTTTCACTCCTTCATAAGACACAAAATGACCCAAATATTCAACCTCATCAACCCCAAAAGTACATTTAAAGGTTTGGCATACAATTGATTTTGCTCCAAAATGGAGAGTACCTATTTCACATGTTGCAAATGGTCTACCCAATTTTTACTATAAATGAGGATATCATCAAAGAATACCAGAACAAATTTCTTCAAAAATGGCTTAAAAATAGTATTCATCAAACTCTGAAAAGTAGATGGTGCATTTTTTAGGCCAAAAGGCATAACCAATAACCCATAATGTCCCTCATGAGTCTTGAAAGTGATTTTGGGTATGTCTTTATCATAGATCCTGATTTGATGATACCCAAAACATAGATCTAACTTGGTAAAATAAAGAACACCATTTAATTCATCAATTAAATCATCAATGACATGAATTGTAAACTTATCTTTGATAGTGTACTTGTTGAGTTCTCTATAGTCAGGGCACATCCTCCAAGTGTCATTTTTCTTTCTCACCATGACAACTGGTGAAGAGTATTCACTTTGGCTATCGTGAATTATACTTGCATCCAACATTTCTTGTACCATCTTTTCAATTTCACTTTTTTGGGCATAGGGATACCTATATGGTATGATGTTGGGTAGTGTACTACTAAGATTAAGTGTGATAACATGATCATGTGTGTGGTTTGGTGGAAGTCCTTTTCGCATGTCTCCAAAAAAAATAGAATGAACATCAATTATTTGTTATAGATCAAGAGGTGGAGATGGCTAAGTTAGTTGTACTTCCATAGAAAACAAGCAAGATAATAATCCCTCAACACCCTTATAGAGAATATTTGTCATTTGATGAGAGATAACAAGTTGGGGAGATTTAGCCTTTAATCTTCTTCGCTCAAATGTCCTTTCTTTAGAATGAAAATACATGAATAATTCTTGAAAATTCATCTCAAAAGTGCCCAAAGTGGTGAGCCACTAAACTCCCAGAACAATATCAACTCCATCCATCAGAATAAAAAACATAGGAGAATCCATTAAGTAGTCTCCCATGGCCAACTTAATACTATGAAATTTTCTTGAATAGTTGAGAGTACCACCATTTACAATCATAACCTAAAATTTTAGAGTTAGATAAATGAAATAATTTAAATGAGTAGCCAACTAACTATGGATGAAGTTGTGTGTGCTCCAAGAATCAATCAAGATAGTGACCTTTTATTTCTTAAGGAAACCTATCATCTTAAGAGTTTGGGGAGTAATAATACTTGATAGGGCATGGCATGAAATATTAGGCTGAGAGTCTTCAAGTTCCTCCTTAGGAACTTCTACCTATGCATCATGTACTTCTGCATCATCTTCATCATCATTGGCACCTTCAATGTAAAATAGCTTCTTTTTAGCACAATGATGGTCTTTGCTCTATTTGCTGTCACAACCATAGCATAACCCCTTGGCTCACTTCTCCTCAATTTTTCATTATGTTAATTTGGTGGGCTATGGAAATGATGGTGCTAGAAAGTTATGATCATGACCAGTAGTGAAAGTTTTCCTTTTGACCATCTTTTTTTTTTCTATCATGCATGCCTTGGGGATAGATTTAGATACAGATGTTAGGCCAAACATTTGAACCTTGTATTATATGTTATCTTTGAGGCCACCCAAAAATAGATCTGTCAAATTTATCTCAGTGATATTTTCCACTTATAAAGAGAGATTCTAAAATTACTGAATATAATCCTTCACAGGTCTTATTTATCGTAGCTTGGCTAATTGGCTAAAATAGTTCTCTGAGACATTATTTTGATAATGAGCTATCAATTCTTTAGTAAAAATAGTCCATGTAACAGGAATACCATTCTTTTTCTTTTGAGCACATAACTAGCGATACTAAATGGATTGCTCAGGTTCCATATACAAGGACACCACCATCACCCTCTGAGAACAAGGGGTTTGATGAAACTCAAATAAATTCTCAATTTGGTTAATCTAAGTGAGAGGATCCTTACCATTGAATTTATGCATGTTTACTTTTGGCAACATCATTTTCATACCAGTATGGGAGTTGTTGAGAGGAAGATTTGAATGCTAAAGTGGAGGGTTGTTAGGCTGAAACTAAGATGTGAGGGTAGCCAATTACATAGTGATATACTACAATTCACTATGAACTCCATTAATCTCTCCATGTATCCCTAAAACATCAGCGTGGTTTACAACAAAGTCATCATGCCTCACCAAGTTTTTTATATTCTTTTGAAGCTAAGAAATCACCAGATCTAAAGTTCTATATTCCATGTCATCGACAAAAGGAGTCTTAGGAGTTTTTGGTGCCCCTTTTCTTACACAAATTGAAGGACCTACCATAAACAAACCCTAGGAGGGTTTTGCCCCCAAAAAAAAGTGTACCAAGAAATGGTACCATTATGATCACCTTGTCAAGATGAATCCAATGATTACTTTTGTGTACTAGAATAAAAATTTTGGTACCAAAAAAGTGTACCAATAGAATATACCATTGTGATCATCTCACTGAGATGAATCCAATGACTGCAAGTGTGCAAAGAAAAAAAATTCCAAACCTTTTTTTTTAAATATTTTTTTTCAAAAAAACCTTTCAAGCAATACTACATTGATGAAAAAAATTAATTCTTTCCAGATTATAAGTTATGTTTTTTGCTTTCACTTTTCCCAAAAGCCATGCCTCACTAGATCTGAAAAAAATTGTCATAGGAAACTTTCCCAAATCAAAGCTCTGATACCACTTGTAATGAAATTACTTATATATTTTCACAGAATGATTTTATATTGCATAGAATAAGAAAATATGAGAGATTACATAGCGATAATTGATAACAGAACAAAATACTAGATAATATAGCAAAGCCACTTCAAGGGGGAAACCTATACAACAATGTAATAATAGAAAAATACTTCACATGATGATTAAAGACTAACCACTACCTCTTATATATAGTCTACTTAGCCAAGGTTATTTCATAGGCTGGCCTATCTAAGAACATAGAGAAATGTAACAAGTAAATAAAAGAGGTATGTAAGCCACAAGTTGACCACACATATCCCTATACACACCAATGGTTAAGGGCATAACATAATGTACCTGAGTGTGTACAACACACTTTTCATTTTGGGAGATGGATCCAAATGTATAGATTTACTCCCTACAAACCTATAATGGGAATAAAGTAATCAATGTCCATATGTTAAATCTAAAATTAAAAATTTAAATAATAAGCATTAGAGTATAACTGTGCATTAGTGAAAAACATGTTGTATTCATAGCTTGTTGGAGACAGTGCTTACTCATTGAAGCATTGGAGTTTGGGTTGATCATGCCCTAAACTTGTGTAATTATACAATATCTTGAGTTGGGAAGAAACATGCCCCAACCCTCATGCATGTGGGAAAAAATATACAATGTACTAACCCAAATAAATATGCTAAAAAATATAGAGAGAACCATGTATCTAGGTTCAACTAATGAAATCACTAAATAGGTAAATAAGAGAATCAATTAGGCAAGGTTCACTCAAAATGAATCTGAAACTATATGTGTCTTATAGATTCAAATGTAATGTTTCAATCAAGTTTGATCTAGTCTAATCTATGCAAAAATAAAAAAGCATGATCATTGTAAATACTAAAATATGATTTATATATCATTTTAGTATTGTATTCTTGATAAAAACCTATTAGGTCTCTAATTTTTAGTTATAGATCTTCCCATTGCCTAAAGGATCACATTCACCATCTTGCTCTATCTAATTAATTATATGATGGTCTAGAACTATCATTTGTGATGACCCAAATCTCCTACATTGTACAAAAATCTTAAACCTTGATATATATCATTTATTATTAGTTTTAGATCCTCAACAACTTCCTAACCTGCTAGACACTTATGTCTCACACAGGGACACTTTTGTCAACACAAGTGTCTAGATTATTATCATTTTAGTCCTCAAAATTCATCTAATTTAAAAATATTAATAATCCTAAGGGTCAACCCATTTGTTTTATTTAACACTACCATGAGATATTTTGAAAAGGTGTGGTATGAATACAAATCAAAGCCTACTCATTATTCATATATAAAATACCAAGCAAACACATATTCAAACTAAATCAATCAATTACACAACTAAATTATACTACCCTATTCTTTCCTATTTTAAAATCAGTCATATGAGTATTCATATTACAAGTCTGAATCGCTCAAATAATATCCCATGAGCAATATTTGTTAAGTTACAAGCTAGATCATTATATGCCTTTGCATATAGTATATTTCACCCTTGTGCACCCATAAGGAAACACCTAGGGGATAAATATATAAGTCTGAAGCCTCTTTGTATTAATGGCTATGTAGTAAGTTCTAATTGAAATAGGGTTCCTTGAGGTCATCTTGACACTATGATCCCACTAACCCATTTTTTGTAAGATAGAAAGGCCCAAGGTGAAGTTCTATGGTTTGATTTATATATAGTCATCATCAAATTGTGCATGCAAATAAAATACATCAACATAAAGGTGATTTAAAAAACTTGAAGGCTCCATTTAGTTTATTTAAAATATAATGAATATTCCATAAAAGATTGTTGCATCAAGATTAAGATAGAAGCATTGATCCAAGTGTCCACATGTTGAGGCAAGTGTCTAGGCCTCTATAAATAATATTTCTAGAATATGATTATTGAATCCTAATCTTATCCCTACCTATTTCCATCTCTATAGTTATTATATCTACCTATGCATTTTAAAATATGTTGAGTATTATCTATTTTTCATGTTCATGAAATCAAACTACTATTTTGAGTCTACTATCTATATTTAACATAACTCAAAACTTTAATTTAGAATATTCATTTATATGAGTTTTCAATTAAGTGGCCTCCTATAGAATAGTTTTATTAATCCTTATGTATATCATATTTTACCCCTTTAACCCTTAACACTATATAGGGGTTAAAAATTTGGTGAACCAGACCTCAGTGTCTCCTTGTGCAAAGCCTAGTTTGACTTAGGGTTTTCCTAATTTCTGATTTTTGAATTATAAAACCTCTTAAAAATCATATTTGAATGTATTAAAAAATAATTTATCTTACATTATATGGATACATCTTCAAATAATTTTATTATATAGTACCTAATGGTATTCATTTCTTGTTATATTTCATCCATGGCTAAATTAATTAAAACTATGATCAAATCAGGTCAACAATGTAATAACTTTCACACAGATGTATTCCTACATACCCCTTTTTGTTATAGTATTTATAATGAGATCTTACCTATCACAACTAAGAATCAAAGGGAATGCATGAAACAAATCATTTATCCATGAAATACTACCAACCACTCCAATGATGTCTTGAAAAAAACTTCACTCCTAGATTTATTACACGTCTTATTATTACAAAGATATTATTTTGGATGCATTACACATGACCATATTACCATGTAATGTGAATACACCATATGTAGCCTCTATGATAAAAATCATTAAATGGATTGAACATAATATCTCCTTTGAAAAAGATGACCTACCTTCTCAACATATTATAAATAATTATTTACAATTATACATCCAAGTATGTGTTTGCAATAAAATTATTAAAAGAATACCTATGGATAATCATTCAGGATGCACCATTTACAACATACCTTCCTTTCCTTGGCATTGGGGCTAAATAAATGGAATCATTAACTATGAGCATCAAGGGATTTGATAATATTTCACAAAAGATATTGGGGCATATAACATTAGATTTTACTATGGGACCCAATACATTATCAACTTTACACCAAGTTATGCCAAATGATTTTAATTAAATAATTATTTTGGGACATCCTTGGATACATGAAATATATGCAATTCCATATAATTTACATGCATACCTAAAATTCATCCACCAAGGATTTATTTATGCATGTCCAATGGAAACAATCCCTTCAAACATTATGAGATGGTATAACTAACAAATACTCCACCCAAATCCTATAATTTTGATTTTGGCACTTGATATTTGATAAAACATGGTTACAAAGGACAAGTGTTAAGAAAAATGAATAATATATAACTCAACCTATTTCCTCTTCCAATAATATAAATTAATAAGGCTTGGGGTTTCAATAAAATCCATAAGTAAAAATTAGAGCACTCATAGTAAACCTTGTTTTGTAAGAGCCAAATTAGAATGCATGAATACATATACTTATGGTACTATCTATAATTGGTAAACCTTCACTTTATTGATGAGAATGCTTTTCCATAAATTTGGACATTGTATGAGTTCTCAAATGATGAGGCATTACTAGAGTACTTTAGGGAATATGAGGATCTCACTTCCTTATATCATAAGAATAAGTTTCCTCATGCCACTTCTGCTCATGCTTACTTTGGTGAGAGTAATGATGCCAATATCCAACACGATGCACCTAACACATTTCCTAATACACCATATATCACACAATGATCCACTTTGCTAAATGAAGAGACAATACAATATAAGTTTGGAATAAATAAATATCCTTGACCCATATTACTCACTACAATGATGCATGAGGATGAAGGAAAAACATATCAGTAGATCCTATGTGATTACACAAATTATTTGTTCGAGCTTATTCAAACATGCCTGGAATAGACTGGAATAGATCCACTAATGGAAATACATAATATATTCATAAAATTAATCCCAAGGTAGAATTGATAGTAAAATATGAAATGCAAAGACTCTTACATGTAGGCTTCATATATCCATTACATATTCTTATTGGGTTTCTAACATTATACCTGTAATTAAGCCTAATGGTGAGATTTGATGTTACACCGATTATAATGACCTAAATAAATCTTGTCTAAAATTTGATTTTCTATTACATAACATCGACATGATTTTTAATTCTACAACTAGGTATGAGACATTTCATTCATGGATGGTTTTTTGGGATACAACCAAATCAAAATTAACCTAGAAGATCAAGAAAAGACACCATTTACCACCCCATGGGGAACCTTTTACTATAATTATTGACCAAATTTGAATTTTAGTAAAATTGGGTCAACCCCTACATATTGAAACTTTTTCAAATGTTCCTATATGACTAATATGGGCTCATCTGTGTCTAAACATCTCACCTATCCTTGCTCTAGCCTTGGTGTAAGCCTATCTTCCTTGTACTTGTCTAGTCAACAAAAGTCAACTTTGGTCAACTCTAGTAAAACATGATCAAAGGCTTAAATTGTGTAATATTTTTCCTAATATGGTCATTTAAATGATTTAAGGTGTTCCTAAATCATAAATCTATCCTTTACCATGTTTCATATGTAAAAATGCCTTTTAGTCATATTTTTAGCTCATTAAATGACTTGTACAGATGAGTTAAGGAAGAAAAGTGTTACCAAGGAAGATTTAACTATGAATGGAGTCAGATAATGTTAGGAATCAATCAGAGGTAGTCAAGATTTAGTTTCAAGCATGAAAATAGGGATATCTCTGTTAAAATAGGCCATTAATGGCACTTGTACGTACTTGGTGAGCTCACCTTTAGCTAAAAATGTGGGCCTAATAATTCTTCAACTCCCTAAGATATTTAACATTCTTGATGTTTATATTTTTATTTAGGATAATCAATTTTTTTCTACTCCTTTCTTGCCTTTGCAAGCTAAGAAGACTAAACTTTGAATGCTTGGTATAGTCCATATAGTTGGATTTGGAGAGAGTGCTCTTGGGATTTGAAAGGGGTCCAAGTCAGCTTCAAATCCATGGAAAGAGTTTTGAGTTTCATAACTCCTCCTTTATGAACCATCACTAAGAATACATGTAGCTTTTTATGCTCTCACATCCATGAGGGGTCACTCTTTGAGCTTGTTTATAATTTTTTTGTTTTAGTTTGATAGATTAGTTATTTTCAGGTGTTTCTAAGGTTATCTAATGCCTCACCATAGTTTGTTCATTTTATTCTTGGTTTTGGAGACCTCAATAACTAAACAAGCCTCTATTAGGCTTGTTTGTGTTTATAAATTGTCTCTTATTTTGGACCAATAACAAGGCATTCTGATCAATTTGGGTAAATTTTGCACAATGTACTTAAATCATGCTTAAGATATAATTAACTTAAATCAAGGCCTAATTAGTAATTCCATGGAAACTTGTTGAATACTTGTTTTTAGAAATGAATATTGAATATCTACATCATCAAGTGACCTCATTTCTTAGGAAGACATCCCTAGGCCATAAATGCCACAAATATCAAGATTCATGCCCTCCATGCCTCATCAATGCCTTCCATGATGACCTCCATGCCTCTTAATTTCCCCTTATTATAATGTCATGATGAGGATAATTACAAACTTAATTCCAAAAATTGAATTAATCCTCAACCACACATCTCAATCTTGAGATGGATGGTTGAGGTTGTTTTTGATCAAATCCAAAAATCTAAAAATAGAGAGGCCAAGAACATCATTTCTAAGCTATTTTGGTGCAAAGTTATAATTCACAAATATCTTCAAGGAGTCATTACAACTAGTGTTGCCATGCCAAATTGAATCCAAGCTAAGCCAAACTAAAGCCAAAGGTGCCAAGGAGAGATGGAGGTAGCCAAGCTTCCATTTCCAAGGACTTCATAAGCACAAGCTAAGCAAGCCACCACTATAAAGGCATTTGGAGCATCCAAGGAAGGTGAAGGGATTATTGTGTTTTCATTCCTTAATTTTTAGTTATGTTTGTCATTTGCTTTTGTTAACTAAGTTCTCCCTAGTGTCTAGGCCTAGAGATGTTATGTTATTAGTGTGTTTTTTCATTTTGTAACTAACACAATACTAGCCATCCTCTCTTGAGTCAAATTCCTATATCACATAATGGCACGCCTGATGGGACTAGATGCATCTCACACATGAAGGAGATCATTTTACAACTCTAAAATGTTTATTTGAGCCTTTAAAACTTTTACAAATTTATTTTCTAACTTTATTTTTCCATTTTTAGTTGCCATAGTTTTACATAGTAACTGACATCAACAAGTAATACCAACATTGGATACCTATTTAACCAATGTATATTAACAAAATTGACATCAGTTAGTTCTTGAGTAGCCAAAGTAACTGACATCGATGGTAATAACTGACATTAGTCACTGTGTTTTTCCAAAAATATAGACCCGAGAGTTACTTTTTCAAAATTCATTGTTTCAAGCTAAAAAGAGCTTCAAAGCTAAAGGACATGCTAACAATTTTTATATAAGACCAAGCTTGATATTTGTTTAGAACATGTTTAAATCACCTTTGCATGCTTAAAAATCAATTAGGAATCTTGTTTTTGGTATTTAACAAAGAATTTAGATGTTTTTAGTGAATGTTTTCAAAGTTTGAAACTAAGGTCAAGGGGTCAAATGAACACCACCAAACTTTTCATTTAGGTATAAAATTGAACACGCTTGTCAATTTTTATTTGAAATAGTTGTTTAGTTAGATTTTTTTTGGCAAAAAGAGCAATGTTGCTTGTATGCTCTTCCATTTTTCCACTATAGGGAACCCTTAGAATCAAAAGTGCCATTCCTATTGCAAGTAGCCTAGTCTAAGGCTTAGAAAGAAAGTCATCTGAAGCACTCCCATAAAACTCATCAAGCCTAAATTCTTTCTACTTGTATGCTTTATTTATTTATGTATCTTGGCTTGCGAGGGGGACTTCATCACCTCTCACAAGTTCTTTAGGGAAGCTTTGACCTAGGGTTTCATCTCCTAGAATTAACTTCATTTGGCTCCTTTGGAGTTGTACACAGAACATAGTGGCACTTTGGAAATTACACTACACTGAGTGTATAATAAGATGTAGTGGTTGTAAAAAGGACTAGACCTTTTTGCAATAAGCCAAGGGATACAGACCCAAAATCCATGCTTTTATTTTTCATTGTTTGGTGTGAAAGTCATTGTGTAATTAATTTCCCTATATTATTTGGAAACTTGTTAGATCTTAGACAAATCCCCTCTTTCCATGGAAGTATTATTGGTGTAATGTGCACCTCAAGGTCCATGTCATAGTATTATCATTTGAGAGAAGGGGGGATGTAAAAACCCTACTATATAATGTGCATTTACTTTTGGATGAACACTTAAAATACTCTCAAATGATGTATATTGACAAATTCTAATAATACCAAGCAACCTTGTCAGGTTAAGGTCTAAGGGTGATTAATTAGTTGGTCTTGTCCTAGACTAAAGTCTTGTTTGGAGTCAAAACTTGGTGTAAACAAATAATCCAAACTAAACACATAGTCCAAATTTTTTTTCGAACAAAGAGGCATTATGCTACTTGTGTGAGATCATCAATTTGCCTTGTTCAAAAGTTCATCAAAATCTTGAGATTCATATGATCCACTTTGGCATAATTATGATGCCTAATTGATTCTAGACCTTTACTAGATTTGTTTAAGTCCTTCACTTATAATCTAAATTCAGAATTACACCTTTACAAGTTTATAAGGTTTATGTGTTAAGTGGGTTTGCCATTTTCACTAAAATTGAGGGAACCTAGGTTTAATTTCCAATTCAAGTTGAAGGCCATTTAAGACTCATAATAAATCAACATTTGATAGACTTAAGCCATTTTGTGCTAAACTCTTGCACTTTCAGTCTATGCACCAAAACATTTTGAGTCAAGAAAGGTAGTGTTATGTTATCAAAATTGTGGAAAAAAATCTTTGCCTTTGAATTTTTTTAAAACAAACCTTTTTGTCACACCTTTTGGGTAGTATAGCATTGTTATGCTGCCTAAAACATTTTGAATATTGTTTCATAGATCCTCTTGCATAGGTTTCTAAATTTTCTCCTATATTTTCAGACCAATCCAAGTTTACTTTTGTGA
This sequence comes from Torreya grandis, assembly GCA_037957365.1. NCBI lineage: Eukaryota > Viridiplantae > Streptophyta > Pinopsida > Cupressales > Taxaceae > Torreya > Torreya grandis. Next base: position 1,088,624 of record JARHVA010004552.1, read on the forward strand.
TCTTTTATCTAAAATACTTATACTGTTCACTTTTGTCTAGCTTGTTTGTTAGAAATAACCTAGTTTTATACCATTTTTTGTGAGAAAATAAACTATTGCTAAAGTGCCTTTTGTTTCATACCTTATACCTAGTTGATCAAGTTCATGTCCAAGAATAAAATGCCTAGTATTTGTTAGAAGTGTTTCAAATCCATTAGATTAAAACTTTCATCTATTTCAAAGTCTATCTTTTGACGTTGTTTGGCCAAGAGTCCTAGCACATGCCTTGTTTGAGCCTAGCTTTTGATGCCACATTTGACCAAAAGACCTAGTAACTTTTAAATTCCTAGATTAGACTAATTTGAAACATTTCAACCTTAGAGTTTGGCATTTTGGTTTTTAGGACCATTTACTTGCTCATCTTTGTGTGAATAGTGAAATGTTAGGTAATTCATGCTAGTTTATTTATTCACAAAACTTTACATAAACCTTTTGATCCTTTTGACAAATCAAGACCAAGTTGGGACATCATATATTTTAGACATTGTCCTTTTTAGAGTTAGTATAACTCTTTGACCTTTTATCACAAAAGTATTGACTATGTATCCCAATATGTATTCCTACACTTGTAGTGGACTCATGTATAATCCCAAGATTAGTAATGTGGTTGTGTACAAAGAAATGGTGCAATACACCTATGTGGATAATATTGCTTATGATATGGATTCTTATCCCTCTTATAATACTCAATCAGGGGCACAAAGCCAAGATCCATTGGCTAATTATTTGGTTAACACAACACCTTATTCAGAGCAAGATCAAGAGCAAATAATGTAATACCTAGCTACAATACCTGTAGTGGATGAGCCAATACTTCAATAGTCATATTCTACTAATATGGCTTCCACATATGATCCATTTTTATTTGAGTGACATTTATTAGAGAACAAAGATGAGATTTTGGTTAGAGCCATAGAGGTAGGGGCTAATTTTCCATTAGGCTTCCCCCATGAAAATTTATCAATTTTAGTAAGAGTGCCCCATAATATCATTTACTATCAACAAGCTTCTTCTAGCAATCCTATGGCTCTAGTTTAAATAACGTACCAAGATCCTAATATATCTAATCAAGATAAAAACATCATGGAAGATCACTTTAACCAAATGTAAATAGCATATCAAACATATTTGAATCTAGCACATGATTTCAATCAAATGAACATGGTAAGTGAGCCTCTCATTAACCTAATTCCTTCAACAGGAGTATTGATAGAGTTAACTAAACAAGAGAATCTAAATTTTGACCCATTCATACAAACTACTTCAATAGAAAACTTGATGTATATGCCCATTATTAAAGAAGTGTCTTTAGCCTCTACACTGAATAGTGAGCCAAATGTAGTAGATAATGTGAAAACAATGTCCAATCTCAATCAAAGTGGTATTAATGCACAAACAACTAGCCAACAACATGTGCCCATAGTTAATCCTATAAATAGGTCATCATACTAGGGAGTGAGAGTTTCTACACCCCAACCTCACTGACTGCTTCCTCAAGTGTACAACCTATGGGAGAAGGTAATCAAATAATGGCTAATGTCACACCTTAATGACATAATATGATGAATCTTACTCCCCCTCAACAAGTGATGAGTCATATTCCATAATAATAGACATAGTCTAGTATATCAATGCAACAGAGGAGAAATACATTTCCACCTCAATCAAGGTAAATTAATGTTCCACCTCACCAAGTAACGATGAACATACCTATTCAGTCATAGATTAATATGCCAATCCAAAACCAAGTAATGAATAGTCAAAAACATGCAAATATTGGTTAATGACAGATGCTAAATCTACAATCTGCTTTCACTTCCTCATAGGGATTCATGTAATAAGTATGTCCTCATGTTTTTCAAATACCTAATAGACAACCATTGGTTTAAAATGTGCCACAAATCTAGAGACAAGGTTTTGTTCCATAAGTTCCCACTCAACAACAAGGTTTGATTAGTTTAAAACATGTTCCTTTTCAACTACAATAGGAATAATATAGTTATATCCCTCTATCCCAACCACAAAATCCCCTAAGTCAAACCTTTATCATCAACCCAAACTAGAATATCACATAATCAAGTGTGCAATTTCAAGTACATCTTAATCCATGTATACGTATTCTTGGTCCATTCCCCAACCAAGCTAATATACCCCAATAGGTATCTCCATTATACCTTGGTCAAAGTGTTCCACTTGTGACCTCCCAACCATCTATCCAAACCCAAATTCTCTTTCAAACAATATTCCTTCCATTTTCCTATCCCAAGAATTGTAACAAATGAAGTATGCAATTTCTACCATTCAAGCTGGTAAACAAACTTAAAAGTTCAAACTGGATGACATATGTTCTTATCTATTCAATATGGAGTATTTGCAGATACCATTTCCTCCAGGACATGAACCACCAAAATTCAATGAATACAAAGGGAAAGGTGACCCTAAGGCTCATTTGACTGAATTATTTATTACATGTCAACCATTGGCATATAGTGACATATACCTTTTGTTGTTGTTTCTAAGAAGCTTGGCTAGACAAGCCTTGAAGTGGTTTTTGAAGTTGTCCAAAAATTCAGTAACATATTTTGATGATCTTTTTGATAAGTTTGTGCAACACTTTTCCTATAATCTCAAGCATGAAATTTCATTGGTGGATTTAACATAAGTAAAGAAAAAATGTGGGGAGAGTTTTACAATTTATTTGTAGTGATAGAGAACCCTTGAAAGCCATTTTACCTATAGTTTACTAGATAAATAATTAGCCATTGTGTTTACAAAAAATTTGCATAGTGAAATAGCTTACCATCTAGAACTGCAATGTGCACATATGTTTAAGGAGATCATTGATAAAGGTTTAATGATCAAGCAGGTGCTCATCCATAAATGATTCATCAAACTTAATTTTACCAATCAAGGAAATGGCCAATAGTAACATCCTATTAAAGTGTAAGCATCACAATCGACACAAGCTAATTACCATGAAAGATCAAATCAATTCAACCGTAATAGGAATGTTGTGGGAAATGGAGTAACCAAATATCATCATGTCCAAAATATACATACATCATCTACACCACCTTTTCAACTTAATCCTACCCAGTAACCTCTCCAACTAATGCTGCAAGCACAACAACCAAAACCTACACAACAAATACAACATCCTTTATCATTACAAACTCCTACTAGAAGAACCATGCATGTACATCATGTCTTTAGTGACCTAGGAGAGCCTATTAAATCTGTATTTCAAAATATTGTTATCACTAATCTAATAAATTGGCCTAGACCAAAACATTATCTATAAGGCATTCCTTATCTTGATTGGTACTATGAAAACAAATTCTATGACTATCATCAGGTCAAAAGACATAATCTATGAAGATGTGTCTAAATCAAGCATTTAATTGAGAATATGTTAGAGAATGGGGAGATAAAATTGGATAATGGTGCCTCCACTTCTAATCAAACTCTTAGGATCTGTCAAAACCCCTTTCCCCGATATAACAATCAATAACAGTAGAACACTTAGCAATAACAACAATGGCTAGTGCAACAAAAAAATCAATGGTATAAAAATCAAAAGCTGAACCAATAAAATCAACAAAATTATTAGTAGAACCCACAATGATAGAATAATGGATAAAACCAAGGTCATAACGGTAATAACCAACAAACCTACCATGTAGTTTTAAATGAATACAATAGGGTTGTAGGTCATATTACAGGGGGTAGTGTTAATACCATCTCCATTAATCCTAGACCAAGCACTAATCATCATAGATTATTGCTAAACAACAATATTCAACCAAATTACATGGATAATCCTTCTTTGACCTAAGAGTGCATATAGGCAAACCAAAAAACTAGGACTTCCCCTTTTAGATCTTATAGTGACAACTCATTCTTGCCACGTGACCACATGCAAGTGCAACAACAATCGAGACTTGTACTATCTGGTCCCACACCATTTACAACATTGGTTAGCAATAATGGTCTAGTATTTAATCCCAATTGTCAAATAAGAACTCAAAGGTCAAAGATTACTATCTTAGGCCCAAAACCATCCACCACTTTGCCTATCATTTGACCAACTGTTCAACCTCAGAATAAACCATTCACTATTGACCAAGATAAGAAGTTTGATATTGTGGTACAATTATAGAAGACACCAACACAAATTTCTATCTTAGATTTGTTGTAAATGTCAATAATCCATAAAAATATCTTGAATGAGTTTTTGACCTAATCTACTATTGCTAGTGACACATCTCCTAATAAATTTCAAGCTTTTGTTGGACACCTAGCTCCAACCCAACAAGTCACATTCAACCAAAGAGACGTGTCTTCTCTTGGCCTACTCTATAATAACCCATTATACATATAAGTTTGTCTCAAAAATCATAAAGTGAAATGTGTCCTTATCAACAATGGATCTGGCCTCAACATAGTGTCTCTAAAGCTCATCAAGCTTCTTGGGTACACAATAATAGATCTTCAACCAAAAATAATAACCATCAAAGCTTATGATAATCAAGAAAGAGAATCACAAGGCACCATTAGTTTGCCAGTTATCATTGGGTCTTTGACCCATGATACACTTTTCCTTGTGCTTGATCTTGAGTTATCATACAACATGCTTCTAGGCAAGCCTTGGTTACATGATATTCATGCAGTCCCATCAACACTGCACCAATGTATTAAGTTTTCCCAATCAGGGATGGAAGTGAATATTCCAAGAGATTTAGATCTATATGAACACTGCAAGCATCTTGAGGCCAAATTTTAAAGTTATAATTATCAGTACGGTAAATCAAAGTTACAATTAGGATAAAGTAAAGGCTATACTTAATGATCCTTCACTAGATAATTGCATAGATCCTAATACCTTGTATTTCCTTTCCCACATACTACCTCCTGAAGCTTCTAATCATTTCAACATTTTAGATAATGGACTAGGAGAGTATCTGACCCATGATACATTTTATATTTCCAATCTTCCTCAAAATTTGAAAACCTTTGGACGACCTAAATTTACTTCACATATGCATTGGCAATAAAAGAACAAAGATATGAGACCTATCACATTTATACCATCATTTGGCCTATAACCTGACCCTCTTGAAGGAGATGAATCATGGTTATACAATGACAACCAAGCTGATTTTTATAAAAATACTCGGTATCCTATTCTTAAGAGGATCATGAAGCATCACAATTATGAAGGAAGAGGCCTTAGACCAAATTAGCAAGGAAACATTGAGCCAATTTCCATGAATAAGTATGAAAGACCTTATAGACTTGGATTTAAATCGCCTGGGGGTAACCCCACATATCTTATTCAAAATTCATCACTAGTGACTAGTGATGATGATGCTGATAGTGAAGCAAATTCTGATCATAGCCTCACCTCTGATGACCTAGCTAAAATCAACCTATTTGATAACAATGCCATTTGTACCCTTACCCTGGCCATTCATCATAACTCATTGCCATTATACTATCTCCAACTAATAGATTAAGACCAAAAAGAATCCATTCTATTGATTGATGAGTTTTAAAATGATGAGGCATTCTATGATTTATTAGGCCTTAGAGACAACATTCTATTGGGAGATTATAAATCAAGATTCTCAATCATATTGGATCCTACAACCTATTTTGGATATCAAGTGAACACCCTTAGCCAAAAATAAATAAGTAAAATATTGAGGTCCCAAAGTGAAAACCTCTTTGAGGCACATTCTAACCAAAGAAAAAGTAAAGATAAATTCCAGTCTAGTGGTGAAAACCTATTTCAAGTGCCATTAGATGGGGGTGTTCATTGTTCTTTGAATTTAGACTAGGAGACCACCAATAATTAACTTGCATGTGGGTCATATTTTAGATTTGAAAAACAACAAGCATAAGATCAAATTCTTGAAGAATTCTTGACTATTTTTGTCACATGGATAGATATTCTATTAGGGGACTCAAATTCATCATTCCCAAGAGAATTTGAAGAGCAAGTCCTAATAGAGGACCTTGACATAATTCAATAGTTCAAGTCGTTATATCTCTTCTAGAAGATGGTTTGACCCTTCTAGTTGAAGATATAATAGATGTAAATATCAAGACTTTATCAAACACAAAATGGATAAAATTAGGAGCATCCCTCACTAAGGAGGAATGTGACATCTTTAGAGCTCTATTGAGAGAATTTGTAGATATCTTTACTTGGGCCTATTCTGACATGCTAGGTTTAGACCCCACCTTGGTTCTGCACCATCTTGTGGTTAATCCTGATGCCAAATTGGTAAAATAAAAGTTACATAAGATGAATCCCTACATTATTGTATTGGTAAAGAAAGAGTTGGAAAAAATTTTGGAGTAGGATGTATCCGATCCATTGACTACTCTGAATGTATCTCTAATGTTGTACCTGCTAGTAAAAAGCCTGAAGGGATCAAAATTTGTACTAATTTTTGAGACATCAACAAATCTTATCCTAAAGATGATTTTTTGTTACCTAATATCAACATGATCATCGACTCCACAACTAGTTATGAAATTATTTCACTCATGGATGGCTTTTTAGGATACAATCAGATCATAATAACACCAAAAGACCAACATAAAACAACATTCACCACTCCATGGGGAACATTTTGTTATTAGGTAATGACATTTAGCCTTAATAATGCTAGAGCTATATATCAAAGGGCCATGCCTGTCATATTCCATGATATGATGCATGATATTGTTGAAGACTATGTCAATGACATATTAGGAATATCCAAAACCAAGGCTAACCATCCAACAGTGCTACATAAGATATTTGAAAGATTATGGGAGCAAAAAGTTAGACTCAATCCAAAGAAATATGTGTTTGGTGTAACTTCAATAAAATTACTTGGCTTCATCATGTCTCATAGAGGTATTGAAGTCGATCTAGTTAAAGTCTATGCTATAATCAAGATGTCACCACCAACTAATTTGATGCAATTCTATAGTTTATAGGGTAAGATCTAGTCCATCTGATGTTTCATATCTTAGTTAGTAGATAAGTGCCATCCATTTACACACCTTTTGAAGAATGGAGTTGTATTTCACTAGAATGATCACTGCCAAATAGGTTTTCAACAACTCAAAGACTATCTTGTTAATTTGCTCATTTTATTACCCCTATGCTAAGAAAGCCATTTTTGTTATACCTATCAGCTACCGATCATGATCTTGGCTCAACATGATGACAAAGTAAAGGAGCACGTTGTATATTACCTTAGTCATACCTTGGCTACATATGAACATAACTATGTACCTATTGAAAAAGCTTGTTTAGCCATGGTTTTCACAATTCAGAAACTACACCATTAAATATTGAATAATAAGACCATGGTCATTTCAAAAGTAGATCCACTCAAGTATCAACTGCCTAAAACAACTTTAAAAGGAAGAATGGCTAAATGGATCATGTTTCTTAGTGAGTTTGACATAGAGTATGTTAATCAAAAGGTAATCAAGGGACAAATTCTTGTAGATCAACTTGCTAAAGCACCTCTCATAGACACACAACCACTCACATTTCAATTTCTTGATGAATTCATAATAACCATCATTAACACACCACTTGAGGAGCAGCCCTAGAACTATCTTTTGATGGTTCATTCACTGCACATGGATCAAGGGCAGGCCTATTATTTATTAAACCATAGGGGAATCTAATCCCTAAATCATTCAGAATTTGCTTTCCTTGTACAAATAACATGGCTAAATATGAATCACTTGTTTCAAGACTTTGACAAGTAGTGCATTGTAATATGTCTCATCTTCAAGTTTATGGTGATTCTTAGTTAATCATCAATCATGTCACAAATCATTTTCAGACCAAAGATGACAAGCTAGTTCCATATAAAGCCATGGTTGATACTATTAAACAATAAATTACCAACATTTAGTTTGAACATATACCAAGGGCTAGTAATAGAATGAAAAATACCATGGATACTATTGTCTCTCTAATTTGATAAATAGATAAATCTAGAGAGTATCAGTTCCTCATTGAGAATTTGTTAGCACTAGCTCATGAACCTTTAACCATTGCCATGATTTGTGATATTGTTGGTCCTAATTCTATCTAGTACTAAGATATTTACAACTCCTTCATGACCAAGTTCTACCACCTAACCTATCTCAAAAATAAACCAAAGCCTTCATTCATCATTTCACTCATTATACTCTACTTGGATCCACCCTTTATTGTCATAGTTTTGATGAAACTCTACGTCATTGTTTAAATTCAACAAAGTCTATATTAGCATTAAGATAAGTTCATTAAGGAGTATGTGGAGCCCATTTTAATGGGCCAGTCCTATCTAAAAAGCTCTTATGTAATGGTTATTGTTGGCCCATAATAGATTCAGATGACACTAAATATGTAAAAAAGTGTGACAAATGTCAATGACATGCTAATATGATTCATGCCCTAGCAAAAACTCTGAAACCAATGTTGACACCATGGCCATTTTATACATGAGGACTTGACCTCATTGAGGAGATTAACCCCACTTCATCTGATGGACATAAACATATCCTTACTAACACTAAGTATTTTACTAAGTGGCTTGAAGCTATACCCCTCACTTATGTGACTAAAAAGAAAATTTCCAAATTCATATTTAACCATCTCATTTATGACTACATTATCCCCTCTAAAATTATATTTGATAATGGAGGATCATTCAAGAACAAGGATGTAGAACAACTATGTACTGAATACAACATCACACAATATTTTTCTACAAAATATTACCCTCAAGATAATAGCCAAGTTGAGGCATCCAACAAAACCATTGTAAACATTCTCAAAAATATTGTCAATGATGCCAGTCATGATTAACACCTCTAGATATTACTTTCCCTTTGGGCATACCATACCAATCATCATTCCCCTATAGGAGCCACTCCATACTCACTTGTTTATGGTATTGAAGCCATTCTTCCCATTGAGGTCGAATTACCTTCACTACACATCTCTTTCAAGCATGTCCTATATGGTCATGACTATCGAGTAGCTCACCTGTAATAGCTAGACCTATTTGATGAAAAATGCATAGCCAAACTCAATAATATTTAAGCATATCAGAACTGACTCAAAGGCCACTATAATTGATGTGTTAAGTATAAAACATTTGAACTTGATGATCTTGTTCTTAAATAAAACCAAAATAATACCACAGCTGAGAAGAATAATAAAGGGAAATTCAAACCAAACTAGATAGGGCCTTTCATCATCACTATAAATTATGGATCAAGAGCATACATGCTTGCCACACTAGATGGTGATGAACTTCTAGAGCTGATGAATATTATTCATCTCAAGTAGTACTATGCTTGAGTGCTAAGGTGTATTGTTTGTAAGGACTATTTTAGTTATGCCATTTTGTCACTATTCTTATTTATACAAATACCATCCTTATCCACCTCTTTATCACATCCACTTTCTGCTTCCATCTTATCGACCCAGTGTGTCCTAAAGCCTACCTTGCTTGACCTTGGTTTTTTCCATTCATTACATAGTTTTAGCATTAAGATATCTGATCAGTTCATCAGTTCATTCAAATACTTTAGATAGAGAGCATATTTTAGGATAGTGTGATAGAAGTTTTGGAAGTTGCATCCTTTATTTTTTAGTCCTTTCTTATCATCAATCTTAATACTAATTATAACTACCTTTAGGAAAATTAGTACCATTGATCTATGCCATTGTGTCCTAGTTATAACCTCCTATGGGAAAACTAGGGGAAACTTTAAGCCTTGACATACCAACTTGCCACTTCCTATGCCACATTGTGCCTTTTTACCAACTGTGCCTATTTTGTTTGAATTGGCTACTACACTAGTCAAATTCCTTTGATGTAAAGGTAGAACTACAGTGACTTGAGGTCCTACTCTGCGACTATGTAGGAAATATTCAATACTTGTTGAGGTGAGCTCAGTCACCCTTCTCTACCATGCTTTCATCATTTTATGAGCAACCTAATCCACACTCTCACCATTTTGTGAGTAACCTCAGCCACACTCTCATCATTTTGTGAGCAACCTCAGTTTGAATGCTTTCACCATTTTGTGATCTTAAACCATTTAGTGGCTCATCATTCTCGATTGAGTTGAGATACTTCAGAAAAATATAAAAACATTTGAAAAATAATTAGAAAAGAAAAAAAATACTAACCACTCTTTGGCTTAAGGATTTTGGGAACCCTTACTAAGTTACAAGTAAATCACTTATCATTTAGTTTCCCCCTCATTTTTGGCCTTTTTATCTCACACACTTTCCATTTTGCAAGACCATTCCTATTATTCTATCACATCCATTCTATTTGTTTTCATTAGTTATCATTTTATTTCCATTCCTTGAGAGAACCACATTTGGCTTGAAGTTTTTTATTAGATATTACATCCATGGAACTATTTAGGCAGCATCCACTTGCCTAGTGCATATGGAGATAGCTCAGCCACCCCCTTTATTTTCTTCTATTTCCTCCATTTTATTTGTTTGTTAAGTTGTCACCTATTTTCTAGGGGAAATGTTTGTAAGGTTTTTATTGCATTGTTTATTTCTTTTTTCTTATTTTTATTTATCTATCTGTCTGTTTATTTGCTTTCAGCACTATTGCCTTGATTTAGTTTATGTGTGTTCATTGGTTGATTCCTTGCCCACACTTACACTTGAATCCATCCATATTCATATGTTTACATTGTCATCATGGTTTCTATCATTGGTGCATTTTTTATTGAGTATTGGATTATGAGAGTCAGTCCTCATGCATATTTTGACCAAGTCCTCATGATGTTATATCATGATGCCTACCAACGTGCTACAACAAACCTTAGCTTCAAGAAGTCTATTTAGTAATGGTATAATCTCTTCAACACTGACACCCTGATTCCATCCTAATCATATCCAAAATAGAGTAATTAACTACAAAAAAAATCTATCTTTACTAGTTAGGATGAAAATCTCCCTACTAGTAATTTGTTCCAATTCATCATTATCCTCTGTGTTAATATATCATCATCCTTGGCCAATTTTATCATGTTTTTCATAATTTGGGTCCAATGATTATAACTATCTATGGGTAAATCATTGCACATCATCCCACTTGCATTTCTCAATGATTATAACCACCTTTGGGCAGATCATGGTATTGTCACCACTTTACATTTTCTACCCATATAGGGGAATGTTTTTATCTTGTTTGTCTATCATAATTGGGGAAACTCCATATTCTCAATGATTATAACCATATTTAAACAAATAATTGTGTTATCATACCACGTTACCACTATCGGGGTACAATGCTTATAACCGCCTTTGGGTAAACCATTGTACACCATCCCACTTATATTCTCAATGATTTTGACTACTTTTTTAGTCTCATTGTGTTTTTGACCCCATCATCTTTCCGTTCTTTGGTCCCCTCACTTTGCTTCTTTCTTTTTGAGGGACCATTTTCCAACCTACTTATGCCAACTGTTCCTTCGAGGGGGCATCATATAGTTAGTTTATCATCATTGCAGTTATAGGCATGTGGGACCTTTTCATTATTTGAGAAGATGTTACTATGCTTATAGCTTACAACACCTTCCCAAACAGGGGAAAAAAATTATGTGATCTAGGAATTTGACTCAAGAGAGGATGGTCAGTATGGTGTTAGTTCCAAAATAAAAGAAACACACTAACTAGCATAACATCTCTAGGCCTAGAAACTAAGGAGAGCTTAGTTAATGAAAACAAATGATAAATACAACTAAAATGTAAAGAGTAAAACACAAGAATTAATTTACCTTCCTTGGATGATCCAAATGCCTTTGTAGCAATGGCTTGCTCAGCTTGTGCTCATGAAGTCCTTGGAAATGGAAGCTTGGCTCCCTCCATCTCTCCTTGACACCTTTGGATTTGGATTGGCTTGGCTTGGAATAAATTTGGAATGGTAACACTAGTTTCAATGAATCCTTGAAGATATTTATGCATTATAAATTTTCACCAAAATGGCTTAGAAATGATGTTCATGGCCTCTCTATTTATAGATTTGATTAGAATAAACCTCAACCATCCATCTCAAGATTGAGATGTGTGGTTCATGATTAATTAAATTTTTAGAATTAAGTTTTTAATTATCCTAATCATGAAATTGGAAGAAGGGGTAATTAAGAGGCATTGATGAGGCATGGAGGGAATGAATCCTAATATTTGTGGCATTTATAGTCTAGGGATGTCTTCCCAAGAAATGACATCACTTGATGATATAGATATTAAATATTCATTTATAAAAATAAGTACTCAAAAATTTTCCATGGAATTACTAATTATGCCTTGATTTAAGTTAATTAGCGCTTAAGCACGATTAAGCACATTGTGCATAAATTACCAAAATTGATCAGAATGCCTTGTTATTTGTCCAAAATTTGACTAGATTAGAATTGGAAAGCAATGTTAGATGAATTGGATGCATATTATAATTTAGGATATTAATAACAAAAAATAACAAAGGCGCATGTCTGGTGCAGAATATTTGATAGGAAAGAGCAATCCAGAGCACCTAGGTGCAAAATTGGCACTTTGACTTGAAATGATCTAATCAAAGTTAACTGGCCCATAAATTACATTGCCCCATTTAGGGATACCCTAGCCAAAATTGGCACTTGAATATGTAATTTTCACATAATTTAGCATGTTTTAGTGTTTTTAGGCCAAATTATGCATTTTGGGTGGAAATTAGCCAAAAGCCTGATTGGAGGTTATCGATGGCCAGATTTAGGTGTCTATAATTTTCACATGGAGGAAGGTGTTTTTAAGTTTATTTAAAAGTGTTATTTATGGATTTTATCCATTTAAGGTTTGAAAAATGCATTTGGGGTGTTAGGAGGATTTTAACAAACTTTTTGTTCTCGATTCCATCCTTTCTACCTATATACAATCAAATACATATCTTTAGGTGGCCTAAGAAGAGAGTATGGAGGTTATTTAGTGACCTTGAGGCACTTAAGGAACTCTTAATTTTCCTTTATATTATGTAATTACATGATATACTTGTTGATAAGGGTGAATTTCCAAGTGAAGAATGAAGGATATCTTCAAAGATGATGAGACTAAGACTTAGAACCCTGATCTCTTTTTTGTCAAAATAGAGCTCTTAGCTATTTTAGATTGATTTTGTAGCAATTTAATATTGACCTTTGGTCACTTATTTTTCATTATATTTTTATAATATAACATGGATAATATTTATTCAAAGTTTGGAAAGTGTAATACTAATAGAAAGGGCTGATTGAAAGATCCAAAAGTATCTTTAAAGGCCTTGAGCACCAAGTGTTGTTCCCTTCTAAGTTGCATTAAAAATAACTTCACATGGTTGAATAGTCTCATATGAAATATGGAAATATAAATAACCTAAATATTACTTGATGAGTATGTTACATCAATTTTGGCTCACTTTACTCACTCCCTATCCGTACAATGTCAAAATGCCCACCTATAGCAAGGTAAGTTGATAGTGAACTATGATTATGTGTTTGACAGTGTTTCAACACTTTTAAGAGGAATATAAGTTAAGATAAAGTAATATTTGAATTTTATAGCACCAAGGAGAGTGTTCATTTACCATGACTAAGCCTATTAGGAGCAATATAACCTACAGACAGAGCTAAAGGTAGGAGTCTCAGTCATGGTAAAAGGTAACTCAATTTTGAACCCTAGAAATTTGTAAATGAACTAAAAAGTAAAATAAATTTCAAATTGGTTAATTTTTTCATGGTTCATGAGATTAAATTAGGTATTTTAAACCATGATCAACCCCAATGTAACTTACAAGTAGGGTTTACAAGCATTTTCTCAATCAAAGGGCAGTGAGCAATTTTGGTTTTAAGATGATAGAGAGAGACTAAGAAAAATGGATGAATGTCTTAAAATATCCATTGAGAAAATTTTAGAATTTGATTTAATATTTAAACATAAATGATACACACAAAAATCACATTAAGGAGTCCAAACATGTAGAACATAGTCCCTTTTGGAAAACCCTATAGACAATGTTTCTTCCTATAAGTCTATTTGAGGTTTTGATGGAGTTGGAGGTTCTAATCTTGGAGTCAGAGGCTAAATTTTTCTATGGGGAATCAATAAAACTTGAGGAAAATCATAAAATATTTTTTTTTATGAGAAAATAGGGGAGGTTCCCCCTATTTTATCTTAGACAGGGGGCACTTTCCCCATGCCCAAACCCTGCAAATCTTGAGAGATAGGCAAGAGGGTGTGACCAAAAGATATGAAGATCATGGGAGAAGATTTTTAAAGATGAAAAATAATTTTAAAAACATTAATGACACTCCACAAGGGCAAGAAACCAAATGGGTCACCTTACACCCCATAGGTTGTAGTCATGCATGATGGGCACTCCTAAGCCTAGAAGCCAAAGGGAGAATCATAATCATTTCAAATATTGGAAAAGTTTCCAAATTTATTTATTTATGTTTGGAAAATTATATGGAGGTTTTAAATCCATTGGATGTATATAATCCTTCAAGGAAGGTATTTTGAGCCTTAGGTTGTAGGCAGCCTTGTGGAACAAGGTTTAAGCCTAAGGTAAATGATAGATCAATTTATTTATAACATATGATGAAAATTAAAATGGTGTAAGACATGTTTTTAGGATGATAATAGATATTTTTAATCTAATAATATATATGGGAGGTCTCCAAGAAGCCATTTATTAGCTTAAAGTGCACACAAGCATATGTAGATTGTTAAAGGAGCTTAAGTGGCCAACTTAGGATGCTTGTATCTACCATGACACTTTGAATGGATCCTTAGGGTGTTTAGAGATGTTATATATGGTCCTCAATAATACATAAGTGTAATTTTTTAACTCCAACATTTGTTCTTTATGAATAAAGGTTAAGACCTAAAACTTCTCTAAAACCCTCACAAACCCTCTCTAAGGACCCGGTGGAGAAGATATTACAAATGGAGTATCCATATGTGGATTCAAGGATAGGTAGATGATTTTAAGTTGTATATAACTCTTTATTTATCCTAACCATGTGACTAAGGTGTACCCTACCTATACGGACGGTGTATAATAGGGATTTTCTTGATAGATTTATGAGTTTTATAGGTATAGAGAAGATTCAAAGGATGTAAACACTTTTAAGAGAGAGATTTGGAATTTTTATAAGTCATAATTTTGATATATTTAGTTATATAATATCATAAGTGTACCTATAATCTCCTTCATCTCAACTAGTCATAGTGAAAAAGTAGTGAACACTTACTAAAAATGATGAAACTCCAATTGGGAAGCCTTTTAAGGATTGATTCATGAACCTGATGAAATTAAAAATCTTGATAGGTTTTTTCATCCTTGTGCATGGATTATAATGTATAATTAGAAGTATTTTATGTGCCCAGTGTGAGAGGTGCATGGGAGAGAGAGAGAGAGAGAGAGAGAGAGAGAGAGAGAGAGAGAGAGAGAGAGAGAGAGAGAGAGAGAGAGAGAGAGAGAGAGAGAGAGAGAGAGAGAGAGAGAGAGAGAGAGAGAGAGAGAGAGTCATTTTTAACTATTAGAGATGATTTTTGATGGATAGAAAGATATGAATGGTTTTAGACCATTCCAATTAATTTAGAGTATTTTCAATAACCCATAACCTTTATATCAATCATCAAACCTGAAACTACTCAGTGATGAGGTAGTCTAATGAGGGAAAATCATGAAGATAGTTTCTTAGATAAACAAAAGAGCATTTACACCACATATGGATGAGTTAGATGAGTTTGAGGGACATTTTTCCTTGTTTTCCTTAAAATACTTATCAAATTCTTGATTCCATTCTATTATAACTCATTCTCCTTTATTGGCAAGTGTCTTAGTGAATCTTGAGCTTCACCTTCTCTCTTTTCTCTCACATTGGCTATATATACTAGCCTTTTTAGCTATTGTACACATCTCTCCACTCGAGTATGGAAAAGCCATACTAAATTTTTTCCTTGAAATAATAAATAATATTGTTTTTACCTCATTCATGACTTCATAAAATGTATATTATGGTTATTGGTCTTGTGCAAGTGTATTTTTCTTACCTTGACATGTTATCCTTCCTAGTGTCTTATGTAGTTTAAAAACTCTCTTTTGCAAGTCAGCAAGAAGTTCCTAATTTTTATTGTAGGTATAGTGAGTAGCTTATACATTGGTGTTTCTAGAAGACCTATTGTCTAAGTCTTCCTAACCTAAGATCTCTTCAAGATCCCATGCTTGAAATATTGATGTAGAAGAAGAGTGTTTAATTCGATGAAGTGTATGTGTGGGATTTTCTTTGGTTTCAAGTTCATTGTAAGTGGTGTGAATATACCATCTATTTGGTGTATCACCTCCCATATATTAGATTTGTTTTCATTTATCTCTCTCCATTTTCACCCTAAAAAGTTAGTAATAGGTTCAATCCTAAGTGGTACATCAAGGGAACTAGCCCTAATCTAGAGACTCACCTCAAATTTGAGTCACCCACAGCCCTAAGGTATTTTCATTATGCCACTTGAATGAGGAGAGACTTGTCATCTCCTCAAGGGGTGTAAGTTTAAGTGACACAAATAATGTCATGCCTTTTTAAATAAAAAATGTATGGGAAACATATTAAAGGTAAATGACGTAGACTTTCCATAATTTCATTCATAAAATCATCAAATATTATGTCGATAATTAATAACAAAATATAAACATTAAAAATATCATGATACATATTTATGATAAATATTTGAATGTTTAAAAAAATTTAGTGTGTGATTAAATCCAAAAAAAAATGTGTTTTTGAGGTAACTTTTAGAATAATTCAGGGATACATTATCTCTTAGTAGAGCATCGAGGTTGATCCAAAAAAAAAAAAATCTATTGTTGAGATGCCACCACCAACTAACTTAAAATAGTTATGATTCTTATAAGGAAGAATTTAGGGAATTTAGTGTTTCATTACTCAATTGTCTAATAAAATAATACCTTTCATGTGCTTGCTAAAAAAGGACACTAAATTTATATGGGATGACATTTGTTAGAATTTTTTTGATAAAGTTAAGGAATATATAGAAAATACATCAATGTTCATGCCTCCAATACCATATAAACCATTAACCATTTATATCTTAGCAAGTAATGAGGCCTTGAGGGTTCTATTAGCATAATATGATGATGATGATCATTAAGAACATGAAATTTAATATATAAGACATTATTTGGTTGATTATGAATGAAATTATACTCCAATGGAAAAAATATGTCTAGCATTACAAGTTTCTACACAAAAATTATGGTATTATTTGCTTAGTAATGAGATCCATGTTATAATTAAAGAATATAATTTAAGTTTTCTCATAAACAAAATCCACCTAACAGGTCAAATAGCTAAATGGGTGATGCAAATTACATAATTTAATCTCAATTTTATATATCATAAATTGGTAAAAGGCCAAGTTATATCTGATTAGCTAGTTATAACTCAATTACTAGATACCTTCCCAAATATCAAGGTTTTCTATGATGAGTTAGTTGCATATAACGTATGACATAATCCATGGATAATGTTTTTTGATGGATCCAAATGATATGCACAGGTGTTGGTATTATATTTTTCACACCCAAGGGTGAATGCATGCCATTTTATTATAGACTGGCCTTATCTTACACCAAAAATATAACATAATATGAGGCTTTAATAATCAGATTATCCATATCACAAAAAATACATATCAAGGATATTCAAGTCTTTGGTAATTCTTAATTGGTTGCTGATCAAGTTACCAATCATTACCAAACAAAATAATAACATTTGCTTCCATGTAAATAAATGTTAGATATACTAAAAAAAACATTTGACACATTTTATATTGATGGTATCCCACATAAAGATAACCATCATGCAGATGTAATGGCCAATGCAACATCCTTAGTACCTTTTGATATCAAGAATGATTGTATAAATTTTACAATACAATAGTTATGACAACTTTACATTACATTAAAAACATGGATGATTTATCAATTCTCACTATTACATGTAGCTCTAAAAACATAAAATCATACAATGACATTTATAATTTCCTATATCGCACATACATACTAGATCCAATTCACATGGAATGAAAAACATAAGCTAAAAAGAGAGGCACTTAGTTATTTTATTATTGGGAATGATTTATTCAAATGAAGTTTAAATGGACAATTATTTTGATGCCTAAAAAATATGAAATGCAAACCACACTTCTATAAATGCAAGAGAGTGAGTGCAAGGGCACTTTAGTAATAAGGCCATGTCACAAAAACTATTATGACAAGGTTATTATTATCATAAAATGGAAAAATAATGTATCAAACATTATAAATTATGTTTAAACTACCAAAAATAAAATAAAAAAAAATTATGCTCCGTTTCACAAGTTACAGATGATTGTCTTCCCATGGCCCTTTTCTTTGTGGGAATTTGATTTAATTAGAAAAATAAATCTAGTATCCACATGTGGCCATAAATTCATAATCACAACTAAAAAATATTTCACCAAATGGGTGGAAGTAATTACACTTGAGTTTACCATAGGGGACGATATATGTTGGTCCTTAATGATCAATATTATCTCCTAGTTTGGCATACATTCAACTATAATTACTGATAATGGGTCATCATTTAAAAAGAAAATAGTGAAACACTTTTTAAACAAATACAAAATAAAACACACTTTTTATAAACCTTAATATCCATAGGGTAATGGTCAAGCAGAAGTGACAAACAAAACCATTTCAATTTACTTGGAAAAATAGTTGAATGATATAGTATAGATTGACATTAGAAGATGGTGTACGATTTATGGGCATAATACACCAATGTTCTTACACCTAATTAGGCCACACATACTTCATTAGTTTATGGTACAAAGGTAGTTATACCAATCAAAATTAAAATCCCATCATTACATGTTTCTCTTAAGGATATTATAAAAGATAACGACTATCAAGGCAAACAATTACATCAGTTGGAAAAATTGAGTGCAAAACACACACATGTTATTGATTATTAACAAGTCTTTCAAGATAATTTCAAATGAGCATATAATAAAAATTTTATGCCATAAAAATTTATAGTGGGTGAATTAGTATGAAAATAAAATCAAAAGAATACCAATGTAGAAAAATATACAAAAAGAAAGTTCAAACCAAATTGATTGGGCCCATTCATAGTTGTAGAAAAATTGGAAAAATGAGTATACCACCTAGCTACACTTGAAATAAAATATCTCAATAACCCAATGAAAATCATGAATTTACATAAATATTATACCTAAACATCAAATATTCAAAAAATTCAAAAAAATTAAAAATTCAAGAAAATACAAAAAACATTCAAAGTATTTGAAAATACAAAAATATTCAACATACACTTGTTTACTATCTCCTTGGCATCTATGTTGTTTACTTTATGCTAGTAGAGAGCATATCATTTTTATACATATATGTTTCATACATACTTGAGTGTGATATAAGTATACATCAGATCCATTAGAATCACACATATATATGTTGGACCTTTCCTCTTCCCACATGACATACTACATTGGGGGTATCTTCTTCTTTGATCATGATTGATATAGGTTATATTAATTTATGAGCATTTCTCAGTTATCATGTTGATATTATATAATAACACATACACATGCCTATATTCATGGTTACATTTTTCATAATGTACTTGATATACTATGTTACATGAAATTTTTGTAACACATACATGCAGGGAATAACATCATATGCTAATTTTGGTTTCTTATACTTCATTTATTCACATTGTCACTTCCTTGAGTGTATTTTTATTGCTTGTTATTATCTTGCTTATGTAAAATTTAAATATGTTCCTTTATTATTAGCCTTTGTGCCACTATATGTTGATTTTTATTTGGACATTTTAATATGTAATTCCTTAAGAGTATGATAAATTTGAATATGCCCCTTATTTTTGGTCTCCTTAGACCCATTTTGTGTGACATTGAGTGCTATTGTGTGTGTGTTTGATTGCTTATTGAGATTGTACTTTTACTTTATATAAATTTTGATGATATATATAATGAATATTAGGGATTGTTGTGATCACATAATATGAGCTTCATTGATATATCTACTTATTCATGTTACTCATATATGTTACATGATTCATACACAACTTATATAATTATCTTATCCTTTTGAGATAAGGTAACTACCAAATTCCATTTCCATCACCTCAAAATGGGGGGAATATTAGTGGAGTCATGTTATAATGATATTAAATCCAAACTTATATAATTATCATAACTTACATAATTTCATTACATTTTATATGATTTAGATATGCACTTGGGTTAGAATCCTATACATTTCACCATTTTCCAAAAAATGGGATAATGTTTCTTAGTTTGTGACACATATTATACATAGTTACAAAGAAAAGGTTAAATTTTTATAGATAATTTATCTTGAGACACATTATATTTACATATGTGATACACTCTTGCATATTATTTAAAAACACTCAACTCACTAATTTGCCCAATTTATTCTTTGTCTCAAAATAGACCTATTATGATAGTCATGCACTCTTGAGTCTTTGTGCATTTTAGAAACATGAAAATGAACCCAAAAAAGTTTATGTTTATTAATAAAATTCTTAATACATCACATATTATCTCATTTAATTTTAAAAAAAAATGAGTATTGGTTTTACAAGACAATTTAATAAAAAGTCCAATGTCCTGTTTTAGGCCTAGAGACCTAATTAGTACTCAAATAGGTCAAAAATAAAAATATGGAGTTATAAGAAAAAAATGTATCTTATGTGAGTTATTGAAAAATATATAAAATTTTATTCAACATTTAATTCAAAATTTTATACCTAAAATTGAGGATTTTAGATAGATTTCTCCTCTTGTTGCCAAGAACTCTAAAAAAAATAGGGTTTTAGCACACACAGTCAACCATAAATGATTATGCATGCCTCCTACTAATATAAAACCAATTGAATAAATTTATAAACTATATTGGATAAATTTTTACAAATTTTTAATAATTTTCAAAGGTTAAAACTAAAGTTGTGACCCTTTTTCCAGACTCAATCGTGAAACTAGGGTTTTCCTTCAACTACAGGACCTAAGAGCTATTTAATGATAGTTCATAGTGAGTAAGAGATATTACTTAAAAAAAAATTATATAATATTATATAATCCCATGTATAACCTTTAAAATTATTAAATTGAGATCATGCATGATATTTATCATCAAATAGATGACTATAAATAGGGTTTTAATCATAAAATAGGGTCTGTGTAAGTGGAAAGAGGTTCGTATGACCTTAAAATTTATTTATTTCTTATAATAATTTATATTAAAATATGATAAGGGTATAAAAAATAAAATAAATAATCTTGACTCATAAAATTCTCCTTTATTTTATGCAAAATACAAACTTTAATAGTGGCAGGCTATTATACATGGACCTTCTCTTCACAGTGTAACTAGAATATGAGCAATTTTGAAAATTTTAAGCTTTGTCCTTATTTTTAAACATCATATAAATACTTATATTTATATTATCATATTTTTATTATTTTATCCAAGGTGTTAATGTACAACTGAAGTCCAAAATTTGCTCCTTTGACCTGTCTCATATGAGAAATACACACAACAAACAAGCTTAATCAAGCTTCCATAGTTATTTGTGATAATTTTTACCTTCCTATATTTTAGAGTGACTCAATATTATGTATATTACCTTATATAACCAATGACACCTATAAATATTTCTATAAACATATATTTTACGTTTGATTTTATAATTTAAGCAACTTGAAAATTCAAATTTGAAATTGGTGGGAAACTACCAAATGGACTCTCTATGCTAATTTATCATCTCATAAGCACTCCAAATGACTAAATGAGACTAAATTTAATCTTATAAAATTCAATACACATAATAAGACACAAATATAATATCAACTTTGTTCATACACAAGATGTTCATCAATCCACCAAGGTACAAAAGAATTCAACCATGTACTTGTTTGACGAGTTGTTCTGCATTAGTACCATAATTTTTGAATTGTGAAATAAAAATCCAAATTGAAAATTCAATTTTATGTTCTTTCCATTTTATAAGGTACTAAAAATAATCTTTGCCTATTTTTATTTTGACCACTTTCTTGTCCATAATTATCTTTGGCTGATTTGGTGGTTTCCTTGGTAATTGTTCCTAAGGAATAGCTTGATTAGTTACATCAATAGATGAATCTCCACTATTTTATACTTACATTTATGGATAAATATTATAAACATTAAATTTATGATAAATACCAATATCTTTAGGAAGTTCTATCTCATATGCATTGGATGAAAACTTCCTAAGGACCCTACATGGCCCTATCTTTTTTAATTCTCGTTTGTTTTATTCTCCTTTTGGAAACATTTATTTTATAAAATCATCCAAGATAATATATCCAACTTCAAATTTAATCTCTTTCCTCTTCAAATCTAATCTCTTATTGTACTTACTTGTACTTTCTTCAATTCTTTATTTCACCTATTCTTTTAGCTCTTGCATGGTGGTTGTAAATTCCTCCCCTTCTACAATCCTTTTTTGATGACCTAAACTTATAAGTTCATAAATGCATCTAGGATGCATACCATAAAAAAATTGAAAGCAAATTTTACATGTACTCCTGTTTAGCGAGTCATTATAAGCAAACTTTGCCTATGCAAGTACTTGATCCCATTTCTTGGGATGTTCACTTACCAAACTTCTTAGGATGTTCCCAAGACTTATATTCAGCACTTTAGTTTGTCCATCAGTTTGAGGGTGATAAGCAGAATTGAAATTAAACTTTGTACCAAGCTTCTTCCAAAGAGTTATCTAAAAAAACCCATAATATCTATATCTAGAATAATATTTTTAAGTAATCCATACAACCTCACTATCTCTTTAAATAAAAAAATCATCTATATGATTTGCATCACTCACCTTGTAACAAGGTATGAAATGAGCCATTTTATAGAATTTATGTACTACCATTAAAATGGAATCATTACCCTTATGTGTCCTAGGTAGGCCAAGAACAAAATCCATATTTATTAAATCCCATAGCCTATCAAGAATAGGTAGGGGTTGATATAGTCTTGTGTTTTAACTTATTTCCTAAGCATATTGACAAATCCTATAACTTTCAACATACTTATTCATATCATTTGTAATATTTGGCTGAAAATAGAATGCACTTACTTAAGCTAGTGTTTTGTCTTATCCAAAATGACTTGCAAAAATCCCATTATGATTTTCTTTGATAATATTCTCTATCATAGATCCTTTTGGTATACAAAATTATTTACCTTTGAATAAGAGATATTCTTGAATCATGTAATCCATCCAATGACTTATATTTTAACTAGTGTGATCTTTACATACCTCATAGTCTTCTTTGAAATCTAATCTTCCTTATATAAGTTATTGAGATCATCAAATCACACAACCTTCACTTGAATTTACTATAAAATTATAATTCTTATAATCAAGGCATCATAAACCTTATTAGTTTTTCCACTTTTATTCTTAATCTCAAAATAAAAACTTTGTAAAAATTCTACCCACTTTTCATGTCTTTGATTTAACTTATGTTGACTAGTTATGAATTGTAAATCATGATTATTAGTGAATAGAAAAAACTCCTTAGCCATTATATAATGCCTCCATTTATTCAATGCTTGAAAAATGGTAAATAACTCTTGATCATAGTCTAAATATTTTATTTTAGCCTCATTGAGTTTTTCACTGAAATAAGCAACTGGCTTACATTCTTGGATTAGAACTGATCCAATAGTTATCTCTCTTGCATCACATTCAACTTGAAACAAATTAATAAAATTTAGTAAGGCCAATATGGGTTGCTCTATAATTTTATTTTTGAAAATATAAAAAATTATGTTAGCTTCATCATTCCAATTGAAAAGATGTTTATTAACCTTAATAGTTTCTACCATAGGTGCACAAATAGTACTAAAATTCTTTATGAATTTTATATAGAAACTAACAAGACCATGAAAACTCCTTACCTCAAATGAAATCCTGGGTGTAGGTCAGTCCTCTACTTATTTTACCTTATCCTTATCCATATTTAGTCATTCTTGTGAGATCACAAAGCCCAAATAGATTAGTTCAATATTTAAGAAAGTATATTTCTTAAGGTTTATCAATAACCTTTCTTCCTGAAACTTCCTTAAAACCATCCTTGAATGATCAAGATGCTCTTTAGATCTACTAAAAACTATAATATCATCAATTTACACAATAAAAAATTTACATATGCATGGCTTAAGCACTTCATTAATCAACCTCATGAAGGTGTTGGGAGCATTGCTTAAGCCAAATGGGATTACCAACCATTTATACAAACCATCATTGGTTTTGAAAGTTATTTTCCATTCATCCCCTTCTCTAATTTCCTTATTTGATAATATCCAATTTTGATTTCTTTCTTAAAAAAATATCTAGCACCACTAAGACAATCCAATAAATCAACAATCCTGGGAAAACAGAATCTATATCTTATTGTGATCTTATTGATGGATCTTGAATCTATGCACATTCCCCAACCACAATCATTATTTGTATCTAACACTTTAGGAACTACACATGGACTCAAACTTTATCTCACCAACCCTTTATCCAACAATTATTTCACCTGCTTCTTAATCTCATCATTTTCCTTAAGAGTTATTCCATATGCAAATTTGTTAGAAAAATTAGCACCATGAATCAGATCTATATGATGAATTATACTCCTTTTAAGAGGTAAATCATTTTGTATATCATATACTACAATACCCATGAACTCTCTTAACAAATATTGAATCTCTAAAGGTAATTCATCAATCTTGGTATAAGTAAAAACTATCTTAGGCTTACCAATAAGAGTATAACTCACCTCTTTTTCTTTTAATTGATGTATAAACTCTTTTGCACTGACCAAAAATACCTGTGTGTCTTCTTTTATGGATACATCACTCTCTTTTATAGGTGTGAGAACATGTTTCTTGCCATCCTTAAAAAATGTATAAGTTTTAAAATTACCATCATGAATAAATTGCCTATCATATTTCCATGGTCTTCCTAAGAGGATATGACAAACATTCATTAGCATTATATCATATGTGATAGTATATTTTTAACTCCCAACCTAAAATTCTATATTACATTGTTCATTAACTAGAATTTGATGACCCTTTTGAAGCTAAAAAACTTTGTAGGGAGTAGGATGGCTTAACTTGTTTAATTTAAACTTGATTACCATTTATATGGACACTAATTATCAATGTTTCCACTATAAATAATCACTTGGTATTATTTACCCTTGGCCTTGCATGTATTTTTGAAGAGTGTTATCCTTTGCGGTGGCTCCTTAATCTCTTTGGCTAAATTTAGCAAGATTATCTTCATCAATAGTGATTCTCCTTATTTTAGAGCATCTTCTTGGATAAGATTACTTACACTTTGTTCTTCCTTTGCTTGAGTGATATGAGAATTTCCTTGGCTGGTAGATGGATGTTCTAGACATTCATATGATCTATGTCCATATTTGCCACACTTGAAACACTTACTATTACATTCTCCACTTCTACCTCTATAAAAAGTCCTTTTCCCTCTAAAAGGAGACCTACCTATTGAAGGTTATGTTTATATTTAATAGATACTAATTTCCCCTTGATGAACTTGAGGTTGATTCCTTCCTCCTTGTTATCCTCTACCCCTATAGGGTTTGCTTCTTCTTCTATCATGTGTAGGTTTTTTAATTGTAAGTTTCTCTTCTAATTTTAAGGCATATTGATATGCCTCCTCAACTTATTTAGGCATAATAAGAGTGATATCATCTTGTATAACAAAATTTAGGCCATTCAAATATATTTATACCTTCTCCAAGTCTTCCTCTATGTTTTTTGCCTTTATAGTTAGCCTATAGAACTCTTCTATGTATTCTTTTACTATCATATCTTTTTGTTTCAGATTTTGAAGTTATTTGAAAAGGCTGGTTTGATAGTCTTTAAGCATGAATTTTCATTTCATCTTTGACACCATTCCATCCTAACTAGTTATTTTACCCTTTACTTTCCTTCTCCTCTCTATTTGCATACCATCCCACCATAGGGAGGCATGGCCTTTCAATTTTATCACTAAAATTTTCCATTTCTTTTCTTATTCAAAATTTTGATACTCAAAATTTTTATCTAGGGCACTAATCCAATCAATTAAATCTTCAACATTCAAATTTCCATTATACATAGGTACATCTACATTTGGTTTGGAGGTTGCTCCCACTATTGCCTTTACAAACCTCTCTCCAGGTCCTTCTAGCTCTACTTCCAATGCTTATTCTTAAGCTCATTCATATTACCTATCACTAACATCTCCAAGATCCACTCCTTTCATATGTGCTAGTTTCATTCCTCCATTCTGGTGTTTACACTTTTTATCTCTTTAAGCAACACTACATTGGTCACTTATCTGTTTGCTCTTCCTCTTGCTTTGGCCCTTACTACCATTATTTACCTTATTGATCTAACCCTAGACATTTTAATTATTCAAAATATTTTTCTCTGATACCCAATATGATACACTCTCTAATATTCTCTAAATACACACAATTCACTAAGTTGATCAATTTATTTTTTGTCTCAAAACAAACCTATTATGATAGTCATGCACTCTTGAGTCTTTGTGCATTTGAGAAATATGAAACTAAACCAAAACAATTTTATATGGTTTGATAAAATTATTAATACATAAATTATTATCTATTTCAATGACAAAACCAATCTGAGTATTGGTTTTACAAGAGAGTTCAATAAATAGTCCAATGCCCTACTTTAGGCCTAGAGACCTAAATGGTACTCAAATAGGTCAAAAATCAAAATATGGATTTATCAGAATAACTAAATTTTATATGAGGTATAAAAAAAATGTATCAAATGTTATTCAATCTTTAATTTAACTTTTTTAGACCCAAAATTGAGGATTTTAGGCAAATTTCTCCTCTCCCTGCCAATAACTCTAAAAAAAATAGGGGTTTAGCACACATAGTCAACCATAAATGCTTCCATATGCCTCCTACTAATATCAAACCACTTAAATCACTTTATAAACTATTTGGTCTAACTTTTCAAAAAAATTGAATAATTTTCAAGGTTAAAACTAAAGTTATGACCCTTTTTCTAGACTCAACATTGAAACAAGGGTTTTCCTATAGCTACAAGACCTGGGAGCTATTTAATGAAAGTTCATAGTGAGTAAGAGTTATTCATTAAAAAAAACTTGTATAATATTCTATAACCCCCTATAAAACCTTTCCAATTCTTAAATTGAGATCATTCATGATATTTATTATCAAACAGATGACTGTAAATAGGGTTTTTATTACAAAATAGGGTCTGTGTAAATGGAAAGAGGTCGGTATGACCTTAAACTATTTTATTTATTCCAATAAGTTCTATTAAAATATCATAAGGGTATAAAACATAAAATAAATACTCTTAAATTATAAAATATTCCTTTATTTTATACAAAATATGCAAAATATAGACTTTAACAGTGACAAACTATCATATATGGACCTTTTCTTCATAGTGTAACTAGAATATGAGAAAATTCAAAACTTTTAATAATTGTCCTTATTTTGAAACCTCATATAAATCCTAATATTTATCTTATCCTCTTGTTATTTTTTTCTCCAAGTTTATAATGTACAATTGAAGTCTAAAATAAGCTCATTTGGCCTATCTAAATAATAAATACACACAACAAATAAGCTTACTCAAGCTTACATAGTTATTTGTGATAATTTTGACCTTCCTATATTGTAGACTGACCCCTTATTATGTATACAACCTTATAGAACCAATGAAACCTAATTTTTTTTATAGAAACATGTATTTTACCTTTGATTTTACAATTTAAGCAATTTGAAAATTCAAATTTAAAAATGGAGGGAAACTACCAAATGGACTCTCTATGCTAATTTATTATCTCCTAGGCATTCCAATTGAATAAATGAGACTAAATTGAATCTTCTAGACTTAAATACACCTACTAAGACACAAATACAATTTCAAACTTATTCATACACATGATACTCCTACATTCATATTCCATGCAAGTTTACTAAACACTGCAAATACATATTCAAACTTATCCAAACATATTTACCAAGAAGCACCATTTTGAGCCTTTTTTTTCTAAAATAATTGGATCCCCTTTAGTAGTGTGTATTATATTTAATGACCTCAATGACATAACACTACTTCAATTTTTGAGGATGAGTTGGTTATACTACTTAACTTGGATTTTATTGTACTATCACTTGAGTTGTGAAATTGAGATGTAATGATATTAATGGTTAGGTCAAAACTCACCATTGAAATAGGTTAGAGGAATATTTAACTTCCAATATTTCTCTAAAAATATCCAATATTTAGTTTTGAACCTCTCTCAGCTTTGATGCTTCATAAGGAAGAATCTTTAGTAAGTCAAAGTACTAAGGGGAAACATAGTTGCATCGACACACATGAGTACTCCTTCCTTGCTCTATTTATTTTCAAGTATTTAAATTATGTCAAATTTTATATTATATTAATTTATTTATATTTTAACATGATCTTGGTTACATTTAATACACCAAAAAAAACACTCAATGTGGGCTCAAATGCAGGCAAGGTGTATTATACAGATACATGTACACATTTATTTCCTTTAACCTAGTAATTTAAATTTTATGCATTAATAGATTGAGGGGGGTGGGCATGTAGATAATAAAATATGATTTATATATAATCTTATTCTTGTATTCTTAACGAATACTTATTAGGTCTCTACCCTTCAATTATAGATGTTCAGACTACTGAAAGGATTGCATTCACCATCTCACTATGACTAATTGATTATCTTATGGTCCAACCCTATCATTTCAGATGAACTAGATCTTATACATTAAACATAAAGATTAAAACTGATATATATCCTTCACTTTTAGTTTCAAATCCTTAATAGCTTCTTGGCCTACCAAACACTTGCATCCCATATAGGCACACTTGCATCAATGCAAGTATCCAAAGTATTATCAAGTGTCCAATCTTCAAAAGTCATCTAATTTGAAAATATTTCAAATCATATGGGTAATCCAATTTATCTTATTGAACCCTAACATGATATATTTTCAAAAGGTGTGGTATGACTACAAATTTAATCCTAATTATTATTCATCTATAAAATACCAAGCAAACACCTATTCAAACTCAATCAATTTCAGAACTAAGTTATACTACACTATTTTTCCCTATGTACATATTAGTCATAGGATCAACCATATTACATATCTAAAGCACTAAAATAATAAACCATGAGTAATATTTTCTATGTTAAAATTTAGATCATTACATGCCTTTACATATGGTATATTTCACCCTTCTATACACATAAGTCAACACCTAGGGGAGAACAACATAATTCTAAGGTTCTCATTGGAGTATTATTTATGTAGATAATTCTCATTAATAGAGGGATCCTTGAGGTCAAATCAACACTGTGATCCCACTAACCCATTTTTGGCAAGATAAAAATACCTAAGGTGAAGATCTAGTTTTTGATCCATAGACAATCATTAATAGCCCATCCCCATGATTAAAATGCATTAATAGAAAGGAAACAAAAACCCATATAGCTTTAGGTGGTCTCTTCACAATACAATGAATTTATTATAGGAAAATTGTGTTGAGATAAAGATAGAAGCATCAATTCCAATGTCCTTTCCTCTAAAAACAATATTTATATAAAGTGAAAATTGGATCTTGGTCTTATCCCTACATGTTTTAACCTTTTTACTTCTCATATCTACCTACACATTTTTAGATAAGATAAGTATTATCTCTTTTGTGTTTATACAATCAAACTATTATTTTGAGTGAAATTTATATATAAATATTCTAAATTAAAGTGTTGAGTTATGATATATATATATATATATATATATATATATATATATCATAACTCAACACTTTTATATATATATATATATATATATATATATATATATATATATATATATATATATATATATATATATATATATATATATATATATATATATATATATCATAACTCAACACTTTAATTTAGAATATTTATTTACCTAAATTTTTAATTAACTATCATGCTCTAGAATAGTTTTATTCAACCTTATGTATAGGCTATTCTACCTGCTTAACCCTTAACACCACATATCTCAAAAAAGTGTTAAATAATTACAAAAGGAATGAATAATATTCATGACCTCATCATGTACATAGGTTTTATAATTGTTAACTAGAATAAAAGTCATTTTCCATTCAACTATAACTATGTTGTTGTGTATATGTGCATGAACATGTGTAACATCCCCACAAGGATTTACTAGAATAATGAAAATTTTCTTTTAATTTTACATAAAAATTATTCTTTCATTATATTACACCAAGATAATATAATTATTGATATTAGCATACTAACTAAATATTTTAAACATAAGTAAATATGTAACATTAACAGTTATTGATCACTAGCATCATATGTAACATAACATAACTACATAAGTAATTATATTAAAATCTAGCCATGACTGGTATAATAATAAAACCATTGATGTCAATGTATATTAAGTAATCAATTAATTTTCTAACAAGCATTATACCTCAACTTAAATACAAAAATAGATACAATGCTCCATAGAGCACGAGTCACTCTAGCTCTAGTATCTCTGATAATCTCAAGTGTATTCTCTAATAAGTACTATAGTGAAAAGGGAGAGCATCATTCGGATTCTTTTCCACACCAACCAAGGAACATATATCCCCCATACAATCCCATAAATAGGAAATGACCCTCCCTTCATAGATGGGTAGATAGTGATGGGGTGGGAATCCAAAGAGACATGATAGTACCCATGTGCTGTAAGATTTCTACTACATGATGTGTACCATAAATAAAATACATTTTAACATGATATCATGCAAACATGTAAATATTACATATAAAATGACAATGTCTTTTTAAACATTACTTTGTCCAAAGTTCTCAAATATCTAATGATCTCTAGAATCAATCAAACTCATACACAATACTTGATTAGATTACCTTCATCTGGCATTGGTGGTGCTAGGTAAGCTAGTGAAGTCCATCTCACTACTTAGTTAGTACCAACAATGCAATATTTGGTTAAAATATATATAACCAATATATTCATACTAATTAATTCCTACTAGAAAGTATTACTTAAGTTAATTTTAGGAATAATCACTTTACATATATTTAGTCTATCAAATATATAAATGAATCTTATTCTTATTATTTATACAATAAACAATATTCATAACAAGTAAGTTTATTTACCAAACGGGTAAAATATAAACTCATAATATAGAATCTACTTTCTGTAAGCAAATGCAAATTAACATTCTCAACATATATTGCACATACTACTTTATTATAGCATCAGTCATAAGAAATTAACTTATAAACCCAAAGTATGATCTTTCATTACATTATACCTATTGGGAGGCTTTATGCATAAAATTAAAGCACTCTATCTTTTAGGTTTTTATGACCTCATAACATAATCAAAACTATAAATTTAGGTACGCATCCAATATATATATATATATATATATATATATATATATATATATATATATATATATATATATATATATATATATGTATGTATGTATGTATGTATGTATGTATGTATGTATGTATGTATGTATGTATGTATGTATGTATGTATGTACGTGTGTATGTATGTATGTATCTGGACCCTGTTGATGCTTCCAATTACTCCACAGAGTGTTCCTTAGTGTTGATGAACACTTCTCATTTTAGGATTACAAGAATCCAAGGCATGAGTTGTAGTTTGTGACAAGTAGTGTGTCTATGATGGAATAGTAATCAAAGTATGAGAGCTTCCCACAATTTTAATTTGATGTGGTGGTTGGGAGCCACCAGGGTCTAAGTCTTTGTAGTCTTGTAGTCTTTCTAGTCAATATTTCTAACTCTAAACTAATCTAAGTGAATATTTATAGTGTCTTTAAACTAAATTGAGCATTGATAAAAAAGAATCAAAAGGTAGGGTAAGACAGAGAAGAAACATGATTGCAAACATTAGTCTCAAATATAATGACAAATTTTTATTCAATTTGAGCATACATTTAACCAATCAGTGATGTAACATAGCATAAGCCCAAATTTCACCAAAAATTAGGTAAGATTCAAATGAAAATATAGAGATCACGAGTAAAATTAAAGATTACTTAAATATTTTTCTATGTTAATCTAAATTTCATAAGAACATTCAAATACAGAGCAAATACAATGAAGTAAACCTAGAATCCTTCACTAGTCTAGCACATCACAAACTAGAAACCTCGTGAACATGAAATATAGATCATCTATCCAAGAACCATTTAAATCTAAGACATCCACCTACAATTGAGAGAAAGAAGAAATAATATAACACAATACCAAACAATATTTATAGAATTCAAATTGTATTAATTTCTCTAGCATAAAATTGTTCAAAATATCTCTTTACAAATGGTAACACTTTCTTATTTATAGAAGACATAGGTAGTGTATCGATCATCTTTATTTCAAAATTTTACAAGAAGTAAGGAATGATGTCTTTTTATAAATAAATCTATAGTACATATGGATTTTAGGTGCATATTAGATCAAAATACTAATATATGCTAACAAACTAGCATATATAATTTACAAAATAATAATCTTGACTTTGCTCTTGGGCTGGTGGGCCCCCTTGATCACTTAGGCTGAAGGAAATATTTCACCCTGGTGTATTATTATTTGATTAACTCAAAATACACTACGGGCTTCATTAGACTCTCTTATTACTATTCAACCAATGTATCATAATCTTTGTCACTTCTGATGGTGACTTCTTGTAAGCACCTTACTTCTGCTATTTGCTCTCCTATGGCAAATATGACATTAAGGACCTTTGAATTATCTTTATTGGATTGACCTTGGTTTTCATCCTTAGCTCTCTCTTTCTTTTGGTTATCAAGACCAAATCTAAGGCAACTCCTTTTCCTTTGTCTATCTCTTCAACTTGAGGACCTTCAATTAGTACTACCTCAATTGTGGCTTCTCCTTCTTCATCCCCTTCCTTGTCTGACCCATATGTATCGGCAAGTTCCTTGAAGAATTCATCCACTATTTCATAAGGTTCCAAGGCAACCATATTAAGGTATTCCATAGGGGAAGTGTGTATTTGAGGTAGAGCTGAGGTAGAGGGTCCCTCTTTTGGCCTATGTTCCATCTTTTTTTCACTAGGTCCTTTAATTTTAGGCACTTATTGCTGAGGTGGTTATTGTTGCTAGAGTGGACCTTGAGGAACTTGTGATGTACCTAAAGTGGAAGATAAGAGGTGGTATTTCAAGGGATTCATTTACCATATTTCTCCTGATGGTTTTTCTTCCATCCATGAATCATTATCTTCCCAATCAGATATGGGAAGAGATGTAGGATGTCTTTCTTATTTTCTTTGCATACATGGTCTATACCATGGAGTTGATGAACAATCTCACTCTCAGCCAGCTTAATTAGGACATGTACTAGTAATCTGAAGGACTGGGTTTGTATTCCTTCAATATTGATGACCATATAATTAGGATAGAGCCATATGTCACCAATGGCATCTATAAATTTCCTAATGAGGGGGTGACCCTTTAGCATTGGACTTCTAAAAATTATCCCAACTAGAGTGGGATATATGCAATCATAAATGAATTGCATCATGTGGTCTATATACTTGAATATGTACAATTTATAGTAATGGTGAGAAAAGATAATATTATTGTGAGGGGACCAATTCCTCATGGTAGGGATGAAGGTTGAGGCCATGAAGATATCCAATAAGTAAGACATCATTGTGAACAACTAGCTTGTCTTCCTTTTAATTCTATTAAACTATCTCCCTTGATGGATACTTATCATTTCTCTAATAGGTGGAGTCAACTTCTCTTCTATCATGAAATAAACATAGGAGACCCAATTGGTATCAACATAAGATGTGATTGCTACTCTAGAAGCCCTACTCAAAAAAGTCATGATGATTCTAAGCCCTTCCCTAAATTGTACAATTAGGATTTTACCATCATGGTTTCTTATTACATGAGTTCCTCTATCTAGCCATGGCCTTAAGATATTATCTAAGTCATTCCTAGTGGTCCATTCCTTGATTATAGGGAGGTCTATGTGAGTCATGGGAAGCTTATAGTAGCCTTCAAAACTACTAGAGCTATATAATCAACCCTCTTTTATGTACCCTCCTTTATTATCCAGTCTCCATCTAGTCTACAATCAATGAACATAGGAGCTAGGATATCAATAAAATGGAGTACCTCTAGTTTAGAAGTTGTGAGGTGAAGCTCAGACATCTAAATTTCTACCAAATCTTCATGTCTCATCTGAACTATAACAATTATTTGCTCATTGAGAGCCAATGATTATAGAAGGCCGATTACAAAGAAGATTTTTGACCAATTCTTCAAAGTATTATTTAAGGCTCCCACATCCAATTCTATGTCTTTGTAACATCTTCCTTCATTATTAGTTGACAAGTAAACCTCTACCTCATCTCATCATTGTTGTCTTGCTACAACCATAATTACTCAACTAGTTTGATTGCTCTTTGACTGTAGGATTTTTCTAAGTATTTTTAGCTCTTCTCAAGGTGATTTTGACTCTTTTGAATATAATTATGACTCAATTGAACAAGGAATAGGGTTTTATGGTGGATATCTAGGATTTTTCTTGCTTTAATGGCAAAGGTGGAAAATTAATAAATTTTCTCATATTACTCCCACAAAAGTCCTTTCAGAAGCTAGTCATTAGTCTTTGAACATTTCCTTCATTTCACATCATTAGATTGGATCTACGAGCGAGCATGGTCCATTGATCTTAATCCATGAAGTTTTTTCTAATTGGTCACCTTTATTATGCTTTATCCTCATTGAAAAATCTTTGGCTATTTCACACCATCAAATCAAATCCTATGATGAAGCATGGACCATTGAATTTATGAAGATGCACATGAAATAAGCCTCAAAATTTGATAAAAACTTAGGTTAAAAGTCATTATACTAAGTTTTCATGGATTTCTTTCATATACTACTGTATGAAGATAAATGTGGGAAAATTGAGGGTGATAGGGAAGATAGGTTCTTGGCCATACACCAATAATAATGGTGAATCCTTGAGAGCCTACTTTATTCTATTTCTATCTACCCATAATGGAAGTTTGAGGATCTTATGCCATGTTCTTGGTTTATTTTCTGTAGACTTATAGATAGCCTTCATTAAATTCTTATTTTTAAATTCAAAGACTCCATTCCCTTGGGGATAATTATTGGATGAAAACTTTAGATTGATGACATTGTCATACACCCATTTAGTCATCTCAATAAAAGTGAAGGCAAATCTATTATCATAGAATAAAGAGATTGGGGTTCCAAATATTGTGCAAATGTTTTCTTCCATGAAGTTAATTACCTCTTCTATCCTAAAATGTTTGGTGGAAATAGCTTCACTTTACCTTATACAATATTTATTAGCAATAAGGACAAATTTGTGGCCATCAAAATAATTGGGGTTGATCACCCCTACAAAGTCCAACCCCCATTGTGCAAAGGGTTTGTCAACTATCATAGGTTACAAAGGCATGTCTACCTTTGGCTCTTTTGTGATGAATATCTAGCATGCATGGTAGTCCCTCACATAATTGTGAGAATATTTGAATAAGTAAGGCCAATAATACCTAGATCTAAGGATCTTGTGAGTTTTGGTTCTCCCTGAAGGGTGTCCACTTCTTAGCTTCTCATGGAAGGTAGTCATGATCTGAGAAACTACTTTGGATACAAATCTTAAATAAATTCCCTCAAAGTTCCTTCTATACAAGACTCCATTATTGATGAGGTAATGAGATAATTTGAGCCTCAAGGCTCTCCTTTTTTATCTAGTGAGTCATAGGGGACAAATACCATTGATAAGTAAGTGGATGATAGAGTTATACCACTCATTAGGCTAGACATTTTTTTGGTTAACTTACATGACATGGAGCTTGGGGGGTACATTGGAAATAATTTGAACTAAACTTTGGCATCTTACCAGCTTGGAAATATTCATTTTGATATCATAATCTTGTAGAACTTACATCTATTTACCTCTTCTTTCTCTAAGCTCATTTTGACGTAGCATAAGCTTTGTAACAGGTTTTAGCAAGATAGCATGCGCCTTGTTCCTAAGGACGTAATTATTAAATTTCTTAAATAATTTTACTAATGCATACGCTTGATTTTAAATCATAAAATAATTTACTTTAGCATTCTTGAAATTATTTCTCATGAAAGCTATGGGATGATCATTCCCATCAGCCTTTTGAGTTATTACTACAACCATAATATGCTCAGAAGAAAATGAATACAGATAGAAAATATTTTGAGAAGTCAAGACTTATGAATATTGAAGCTTCAATAATTGCCTTCTTAATATCAACAAAATCCTTCTTGGATTCATAATTCCAAGAGATCTTGGAATCTTCTTCAGCATATCATTCAAAGGCTTGACAATTTCAGTAAAGCCTGAGATGAATTTCCTTACAAAGTTAATTTTCCCAAAGAATGACTTAAGCTATTTTTTGCTATTAGGCAACTCAATTTTGGAGATGGCCTCCACTATCTCAGTATCTATATAGATCCCTTACTTGGTGATAACATGGCCTAGTAGTTTCCCCTCTATGACACAAAATACACTCTTCTTTGGGTTGAGGGAAATGCCATATATTTTGCACCTTTCAAACACTTTTTGCAAGTGCATGAAGTGATCCTCTCTATTCTTGGAGAAAACTATCAAATCATCCATATAGATGATGATACATTTACCTACCAAACCTTAGAAAGCATGGTCCATGGCCCTTTGAAATGTTGCTCCTACATTGACAAGCCCAAAGGGCATTCTCTTGTAGGCATATGTTCCCCACTTGGTCATGAAATTTGTCTTCATCCTATCCTCTGTGTCAACTAGCACTTGGTTATACCTTAAGAATCCATCCAAGAAGGACATCATAATTGACCTTGAAATATCTTGTATGACTTGGTCTAAAGAAGGTAGAGGATAGTTGTCCTTTTCATAAGCTTTATTCAAGTTCTTAAAGTCAATGCATAATCTAATATCTCCATTCTTATTTCTTACTAGGACCAAGTTTTCAACCCAAGTGGAGTGTTTGATAAGAAAGACAATCCTTGAATCCAATAGTTTCTTAACCTCTTTATAGATCATAGGATCTAAGATAGGATTGACTGGCCTTTGCTTTTTCCATAAAGGCTTAAAATTTTATTTTAGAGGTATTTTATGAGTTATGACCCTTGGTTCAAATATCTTTAAGCCTTCATAAGACCATGAAATGACATCCTTGTACTTTGTGAGCAACTCTCTTACTTTCTTATTCTCAATTTTAGTGCATGCTTTCCCTATGTTTACTGGTTGAAGTTGGTCTTGTAGACTAAGATCTACTAGTTGGTAGTCTTTCCCACTCACTTTAGGTACCTTAGGTACCTTCATAAGCTTATCATGATCAAATATTCTCTCTAAAGAGATCATCCCTTTAGGTATCTTTTTATCACTAAGATGGATGATTTTACCATTAGGCTTCTTTTCAGGAGAGATTTCATCCACTTCATCATTAATATGGGCTTCAAAGGCCCCAGAGTTGGTCAAGAAATTGATGATCTACTGATCATCATAGAAAACCTGGAAGTGATTGATGTTATTAGGGACTGATGGGAAAGGTACCAACTCAATGCTAAAGTTAGGGGAATATTTATTTGGCATGAGTTTCGTTGAAATAAAAGAAATCTCATCAATAGCCTTGTTTTATTCCCTTGGAACAACTAAGATGTTAAAGGCATCAAAATATTTAATTAAATCCCATACCCTAAACTTATATCTCTTTAATTAAGACAACTTGCACTGGTATTTACTCCTCACTTGGTTGACAATAAGTTTGGAGTCTCCATATACCTAAAGCTCTTTGACTTTGTGCTTGATGGTAAGCTATAGTTCAAGAATAAGAGCTTCATACTCAGCTAAATTATTAGTGTAAGGAAATTGAAACCTATAAGATGCATGGTAGTGTTTGTCAGCTGGGTCTACTAACATAATGCCAACACCTGATCCTGATTTGCATCTAGCTCCATCAACATGTAACTTCCATAATCCAACTGTTGGAGGAGGCATTTTAGAATTTGGATTTTATGTAATTTTTAAGGTGAAGATTCCAAGATCAGAATCAAGGAAGTTTACCCTTTCATTAATTACATTATACTTAGTTATCATATGCTTCATCCTCAACTCTCTTTCAACCCTTATCTGATTAGGAACACCCTTCCATGGTAGCCACAAGTGAGAGCAATCAGTGTACATGTACCCATTCAAAGCTTTGGTCCATTACCTGCTTAGAAGTAACCCATACACATTAGGGATGTCTACTACTTGAATACTAATAAACTATTAAATTCTAGGTTCACTTACCAGTTGAATATGCACATTAAGCAACAATCCAATGACATTGAATTTTGATTGATCTAGTTGTGTGACTACTCAATCTAACTTGATTGGGTTTAGGCCAAGTTGTTCACAAACTATAGTAGGCATGATATTAGTTGAAGATCCTGAATCTAGTAGACAATTATGGAAATTCTTACCAAACACTCTGACCATGAGCAGAAAGGGTGAAGACTCTACTTTTTCCACTTGCATAGTTACATTGGTAGTATCATTTTTAGGTGGCTTTCCAGGCTTCTTAGAGAAGGATTCCTAGAGAAGGTCTATTTTCTTAGTTATTTGTGTCAATTCACGTAGAGTGATATTTTCCTTGATTTTCTTCATGTCCTCAACAATATTGTATCTAGTCTTATTCAAAGGTTCAGCCAAAGGATTAAAATAACCACCTTTAGGTGGCTCAAGATCATTCCTCAAAGATGTATCTAGAGGAGTCCCATAGTTATTAGGAGTATAAGTAGTCAAGGGTTATATTTTCTCCCTATTCCTTAGAGCGTATGTCTTTAGGAACTATTGAAATGTTTGGATTTCTTCAAGAATATTATCAGGCTCATTATCTTCTTAGAAAGGAAATTAGAAGGTCTCCACCATGTATACTTGATATTATGCTTTAGACCTAGAAGTACTAGGAGTATTTTCCTCATTTTGGATAACCTCAAAGGTGTCAATCTCTTCCTAGAAGGCTTCAAATCTTTACATAATTCAATACAATCTATCTCACCATTCTTAGAAGTGGCATGCACTCTACAATAATTAGGCAGGGCAATATCTATGAGATTGATTTCCATATTCTTTTTTCCAGAAGAAGAATGCTCATTGACTTTGTTGTTATTAAATAAGTTGTCATTCTAGAATCAATTTATAGGTCTATTAAAATTTTGGTAGGTGAAATTCCTTCCAGAGTTGTCATTAGCATTTCCAACTTGATTTTGCAATTACAAGAAGTCTATGCTAAACTTTTGGACCATCTTGAGTATGGACTCATTTTCACTCTTTGGAGCTTTAGAAGCTTAAGCTTGAATATTGTTAGCAGTGTTGACTAGTTTTAGAGCCTTTTGACCATTTACTTGAGATTCATTATTATTTTTTTGACTTATAAAACCTAAGTTTTGATTTGGAGAAACATGACTAGTAGGCAAGACAATTAGAGATTGTATTTGATTCAGAGATAGAGCATTCTGATTATTAGTTGGGAAAAGGTTCAAGGCTACATCTATTGGTTGATATTTGGAATTGAGTAAGCCATTTTCCCTTGAGGTTACATTTGGTCACCAATGACCACTACTTTTGAATAATCTTGAGATAATGTGGTAATAGCTGGAAGGGTTCTCTTCAAAAACATAGAAGTCATGGGATCCATATCATCTTTGTATACTTCTAAGGTTAAAGGTTCATTAAGCTTGTAAGGATCTATGGCTCTGTTGAACATATTTTTAAATCTAGCATGAAAATACATAATAGGCTCACTTGCATCTCTCTTGATGGTAGTAAACTGATGATTTATGACACATGGGTTAATGATCTTCCCAAATTGATCAATAAAGATGGTGTCAAAGTTATTCCAAGAAGTGATACAATCATCAGACATGTTTAAGAACCACTCGTAGGTAGCATATTTGAAGGTAAAATGGAATAACCTAAAATTTACATCTTCATGAATGACATTTAAGAGCCTTAAAGCATCTTTAAAGGACTTTACATGTTCCTCGGTAGTGACCATACTAGTTAGACTGAAAATAGGCAAACATTTATCAAGATTTTGTGGAAAATCATGAACTATACCTAGAACATTGATAGGATAACTTCTAAGCTAAATAATATCTAGTTGAAGATTTAATGCAAGGACTCCTTGTAGGGGTGAATGTGGAAAAGATTTTGAATGTCTAGACCTTCCTTTATCCTTTTAATCTTGTTAGTGTGTCTCAAACTCAAGTAGAGGTTCCCTGGTTTCCAAATGAGATCTAGTCCTAATTTTGGTTAATTCTAGATTGAGAAGTAATAATTCTACTTTGAAATATGGTGTAACACGTTAATTCCCATAAATAAAAACAAATGACATGTACACTAAGCTTATTTTGTAAAGAATTACTTATGAAATGATGAAGAGCACTACTCTTTACCCAAATTAGCTCAAAGATATGTTTGGTCATGAAAAGATGACCATCCTTTGCATCATTTTGAAGAATTAGACTCAAATTTAACAAAATAACATCAATATTTAACCAAAATAAAGTTGTTCTAACCTCAAACATCAAGAATTTTCAACTTTAAAGTTATTTTTACCAGAGTTTGAACTAAACTTTACACAGAACAAGTATCTTTGCCTTACTAAGCATAAATATGAGCAAGAAAACACTTACAAAGAAAATAT
The DNA here is from genome assembly GCA_037957365.1 of Torreya grandis. Classification (NCBI taxonomy): domain Eukaryota; kingdom Viridiplantae; phylum Streptophyta; class Pinopsida; order Cupressales; family Taxaceae; genus Torreya; species Torreya grandis. The sequence continues at coordinate 1,129,776 of JARHVA010004552.1, forward strand.
ATTTACAAAGGATGTAAATATCCTCTAAGATTAACCAAGCAAACAACAATGCTTACAAAGAAGGCCCTCCTAGCACCAATGGGAACCACCTCTTGTTGATGGTTCTAATTGCTCCATAGAGTGTTCCTTAGTGTTGATGAACACTTCTCATTTTAAGATTATAAGAATCCAAGGTATGAGTTGAAGTTTGTGACAAGTAGTGTTTTTATGGTGTAATAGCTGGGAAAGTATGAGAGCTGCCAACAAAATTTGTTTGATGTGGTGGTTGGGAGCCACTAGGGTCTAAGTCTTTGTAGTCTTCCTAGTCAAGATTTCTAACTCTAAACTAATCTAAGTGAATATTTATATTGATCTTTAAACTAAAGTGAGCATTGATAAAAAAATAAGTAAAAGGCAGGGTAAGGTAGAGAATAAATTTGATTGCAAGCATTAGTCTCAAACATAATGACAAATTTCTATTCAATTTGAGCATACATTTAACCAATCAATGATGCAACATAGCATAAGCCCAAGATTAATCAAAAATTAGGCAAGATTAAAAGGAAAATATAGAGATCATGAGTAAAATTAAATATTACTTAAAGATTTTTCTATGTTAATCTAAATTTCATAAGAACATTCAAATGCAGAGTAAATAAAATGAAGTAGACCTAGAATCCTTCAACTAGTCTAGCACAACATAAACTAGAAACCTCATGAACATGAAATATATCTCATCTATCCAAAAACCATTAAAATCTAATACATCCACCTAGAATTGAGAGAAATCAAAAATAATATAACACACACCAGACATTCTTTGTAGAATTCAAATTGTATTAATTGCTCTAGTATAAAATTTCTCAAAATCTCTCTCTTTACAAATCGTAACACTTGCCTATTTATAGATGACATAGGTAATTGGTCATCTTTCCTTCAAACTTTTACAAGAGGTAAGGAAAATGATCCTTTCATAAATAAATCTATAGTACACATGGTTGTTAGGTGCCCATTATATCAAAATACTAATATATGCTAACAAACTAGCATATATAATTTACAAAAGAATAATCTTGACTTTGCTCTTGGGTTGTTAGACCCCCTTGATCACTTTGGCTAAAGGAAGTCTTTCACCCTTGTGTATTGTTATTTGACTAACTTAAAATCCATTGTGGGCTTCATTAGACTCTCTTCTTCTTATTCAACCAATGTATCATATTCTTTGTCACTTTTGATGGTGACCTATTATAAGCACCTTAATTTTTCTATCTTCTCTCCTATAGCAAAGATGACATTAAGGACGTTTGAATTATCTTTATTAGATTGGCCTTGGTTTTCATCCTCAGCTCTCTCTTTGTTTTGGTCACAGGGATCAAATCTAAGGTAACTCCTTTGCCTTTGTCTATCTCCTCAGTTTGAGGACCTTCAATTAGTGTAACCTCAGCTATGGCTTCTCCTTCTTCATCCCCTTCTTTGTTTGACCCATATGAATTTACAAATTCCTTGAATAATTCATCCTCTATTTCATAAGGTTCTAAGGCAACCATATCAAGGTATTCCATAGGGGAAGGGGGTCTTTGAGGTAGAGCTAAGGTAGAGGGTCCCTCTCCTAGCCTATGTTCTATATTTCATTCACTAGGTCCTCCATTTTGGCCAATTGCTCCTGAGGTGGTTGTTGTTGATGGAGTGGACCTTGAGGCACTTGTGATGAAACCCCAAGTGGAAGGTAAGAGGTGGTATTTTAAGGGATTCATTTTCCATATTTATCTTGATGGTTTTTCTTCCCTCTACAATCTGTGTTCTAATTTGAATCCATGCCCCTTAAACCTAGCTAGCACTTCCTCAAAGTTGGCTACTTTTGTGTATAAGTGGTCATATGGACCTAATTTATGTTCATAAGGAACCTTATGTAGTTGTATGGATTATATATGGGAGAGCACATTTCCCTTTGGATCCCATGTCTTAAGGTCATCTAATTGGAAGCAGAATGTCTCTCTATTCCTTGCTAAGATCTCTAATTTCTTCCATCCATGAATCATTGTCTTCCCAATCAGATATGGGAAAAGATGTAGGATGCCTTTCTTCTTTTCTCTTCATAAATGGTCTATATCATGAAGGAGTTGATGAGAAATCTCACTCTTGGCCAACTTGATTGGAACATGTACTAGTAATATGAAGGGCTGGGTTTAAATTCCTTCAATCCTAATGATCGTACAATTAGGATAGAACCATACATCACCAATGGGCTCTATAAATTGCCTAATGAAGGGGTGAACCCTAGGCATTGGAATTTTAGTAATTATCCCAACTAGAGTGGGATATATGCAATCACAAATCAATTGCATGTGGTCTCTATACTTGAATATGTGAAATTTGGAGTACTAGTGAGAAATGGTAATCTTACTATGAGGGGACCAATTCCTAATGGTAGGGAATAAGGTTGAGGCCATGAAGGTGTCCAAAAAGTAAGACATCATTGTGAACAACTAGCTTGTCTTCCTTTTAATTCCATTAAACTATCTCCCTAGATGGATACTTGTCATTTTTCCAATAAGTGGAGTCAGCTTCTCTTCTATCATGAAATAGACATAGGAGACCCACTTGGGGTCAACATAGGATGTGATTACTGATCCAAAATCCCTATTAAACAAAATAATGATGATTCTAATCCCTTACCTAAATTTTACAATTGGGATTTTACCATCATGGTTTCTTATTACATGAGTTCCTCTATCCAGCCATGGCCTTAAGATATTATATAAATCATTCCTAGTGGTCTAGTCCTTGATTAAGGGAGGTCTATGTGAGTCTTGGTAAGCTTATGTTAGCCTTCCAAAGCTACTAGATCTATATAAGAAACCCTATTTGATGTACCCACCTTTATTATCCATTCTCCATCTACTCTATAATCAATGAACATAGGAGCTAGGATATCAATACAATGGAGTACCTCTGGTTTGGGAGTTGTGAGGTGAAGCTCAGACATCTAAATTACTACCAAATTTTCATGTCTCCTCTAAACTAATGAAATTCATTGATCATTAGGAGCTAATGGTTGTATAAGGTCGATTGTAAAGAATATTTTTGACTAGTTCTTCATACCATTGTTCAAGGCTCACACATCCAATTCTGTATCTTTATAACATCTTCCTTCATTGTCAGTTGACAAGTAAACCTCTACCTTATCTCACCATTTTTGTCTTACTATAACCATAATTCCTCAACTAGTTTGATTGTTCTTTGACTATAGGATTTTGTTAAGTCTTTTTAGCTCTTCTCAAGGTGATTTTGGCTCTTTTTAATGCAATTATGGCTCAATTAAACAAGGAATATGGTTTTCTGTTAGTGATCTAGGGTTTTTACTAATTTAAAGGTAGAGGTGGAAAATTCAAAAAATTTCTCGTGTTACTCCCATGAAAGTCCTTTCAGAAGTGAGCTGTTAGTCTTTGAAAATTTCCTTTATTTCACACCATTGGATTGGATCTATGAGTGAACATGATCCATTGATCTCAATCCATGAAGTCTTTTTTGATTGGTCACCTTCATTATGATTTATCCTAATTTAAAATTCTTCATCTATTTCACACTGTTAGATCAAATCTTGTGATGAAGTGTGAGCCATTGGATCTATGAAGATGCACACAAAATAAGCCTCAATCTTTGATAAAACTTAGGTTAAAAGTCATTATACTAATTTTTCATGTTAAAATATGTGAAGGGGTATTTTAAAGGGTCAATAAATACATCCCTTCACTAGGCTAAAATTTTATACTATCTTACATTTGACATCCTCATGAACATCAAAGACTTTCTTGTAGACGTTGAATGATGGGTACTAAGCTATCAAATTTAAGCTCATCTAATGTAATTAGACTAACTTAAATTTGATGTCCTAGTATATGTCAAAATTTTTTTACAGACATCAAATGATGAACATGAGGTTTTCAAATTTAATCTCATCTAATTTACTTAGAGGTCTTAAGCTTAAGCCTTGTGGTCATGTTGTGTTGAAAAACACATTGTTCTTTAAGCTAAAAACATGCTCCTTGGGCCATATGTCCAAGTCTTCAGGCTCTGAGATCACTTAAGTCCTTTCTTGATTGTTTGCTTAAATTTTTACTAGGTTGTAAACCTTTGGCCATTTCACACCATCAGATCAAATCCTACGTTGAAGCATGGACTGTTATATCTACAAAGATGCACATGATTTAATGAGCTCTGATCTTTGATACAACTTAGGTTTAAATTCATTCCTAATTTTATTTATGTTTAAAAACACATGGGGTTCTTTTAAGGTTTGAGAAATATGTCCCTTTATTAGGCCTCAAGGTTATACTACATTGAAAATCTTCGATAATTTCATATTGTCAAATTGGATCTGTGAGCAAGCACGAGCCATTGATTGTGATTTGTGTACTTGTTAATGATTGGTCCCTACAAAGAGCAAATATTAGGGTTAGGCATAAAATAAGGAACCTAGAAATACTTCACGTAGTTACCCTTAAACATTTTTTTAAGGGTCACTTTCTCGAGAAAGTGTCTTAATCAATTCTTTCGAGGGGTTGATTTTTTCTAGACAAAATGTCTACAATAAATAATTCCCAAAACAATTTCTCTGAAGGGCACTTTATGCTAAAGTGGATTGAGATAAATTTCCTGAAGGGTCACTTTTTGCCAAAGTGGACCACGACAACTTTCCCGAAGGGACACTTAAATAAACTACGAAGGGTCACTTCAAGAAAGTGCCTCAAAGTTAGGATTTCAAAGGGTATTTTAGTTTTTAGGTGGGAATGTTTGCTTGCATTTGATTCACACCATCTGACTAGATTTGTGAGATGATGAGAGCCATTAGATCCACAAATATGCATGAAGTTTAAACAAGTAATAAGATAATAGGCTTTCTTAAGTATAAGACTTCAGACCTATAGAGGCAAGCAACTTATGATAAAGAACCTAAAGTATGAGGGGTTAAGAAACTTGAACAAGTCTTTGCTCCAACTTTTGAATTCAAAAGTTAGCATTTTCTACAGGGGAAACCTAGCCTTCTTTATGTAACTTACAATTCAATCTTTAGAGACAAATCATTAGCAACATTAGTCCAAAAACATAATCATTATCATTAAGCATGTATAAAGCATATCCCTTTCAATTGGGTGATCTTCAAATTCTAAAAAAAAAAACCTTTCCAAGTAAGATTTCAAGGTTCAGATGTTTTTAAACATTTATAAGGGTCCCCCATTTGCAAAATCAAGAAACTGGGGGGGGGGGATGCATAGAAATATATAACATATATATTTATACAATATTCATAATATATATATCCCATAATATATATATATATATATATATATATATATATATATATATATATATATATATATGTATATATCTTGTTCTGACATGTTATCGTAATTTTTTTTATTTATTTCAATATTATATGATTCAATAACCTTTTTATAAACAAACAAACAAATATAAAATGGGTATAAATATTTCATTTATCCCCTAACTAGATTCACAATAAACTACATATTAGAGGTGGTATGATTTTGACCCCAAAATCATTCCAAATCTAATACTCTATTTTTCCTTTTTAAATAAGTTCCTCAACTATGTACATATTATTGGAAAATAGAAAATAATAAGAATAATACTAACACTATGATATGTTTTATCCATTAGATATTTATATCCTTACTGAAATTCTAAATGAAACTCAAAATTTAAATTTATTTCTAAAACATCCACAACAGACCTTACTAATTTGAAAACATTTCAAAAGAGGTAAATTGTTCACAATCATTTGTCCATGCCTATATATAGTCAACTTATTTCTTAAGTAAATTTACACTATAAAAATATCCTCTATTCGACTATCCAATAACATATAAAATATATAACCTTCTTTTTATTTGACTATCAAAACATACTCTGTTCCATATGTTCCCTATCGACACATACTTTGTTCCATATGTTCCTAGTTCATTTCATATTGTTTTCACCTTGATTATTATAAATATATGTCATTCATTGAATGTATAAAATTGATTTAAAGTTATAATAACATTTATTCCATAAAATATAAATGTATACTCATTCTGGAACGTATTACACCATCTGACTATTTTCTAATTCATAATGTTCAATCATGGATTCACATAATTATCTATCCTCTACATTTCTTGAAACATATATATATGTGTGTGTGTGTGTGTGTGTGTGTGTGTGTGTGTGTGTGTGTGTGTGTGTGTGTGTGTGTGTGTGTGTGTGTCCTATTTACATATACACATAGGTAATATGTGTGTGTGTGTGTGTGTGTGTGTGTGTGTGTATGCACCATAAAAATTTATTATTTTCCTAAATACCCAAAACCATTTGTTCATATAAATTTACCAATTATGTTCATAGTTTTATTTGTTGATTTTTTACATGGTTCTTATCAAGTCAATTGTCTATACTTTGATACCCATTATGTAGGTATATAAATGTATTGATAGTATAAATAATTTCAAATTAAACCATTTTAAAACCTTTTAAACTCATACTTGGTTGTTATATATCATTCCATATCTGTATGTATCCTTATACATACATATATGTGTGTGTAGGTATATACTCAATAGGTCTTTTATAATTTTGAGTTTATATATACATATTTATTTTGAATTTTTTGTACATATGAATATAAATCTAAGGATTTAAAAACTTATTTATAAATATATACACAACAATATCATCCACCTAGGGTTTTGATTTTATCTAGGGCATAGTATTTTTATAAAATTAAATCCATTATACCCTAATGTCTCAACACCCAAAAATAATTCAATTTGTAGTCTTAAGGATTTAGAAGGTATTTTTATTATTTCTATGGATGGCCAAGCCATCCATATGAATAAGCCTATAGTTTACTACCATTTTTTAATACATTTCTAAAACCTAGGAATTCAAACCACAATAGTAATTACACAAGCTAATGAAAATAATTACTTCAATAACCTAGTAAGTTGTTTTCAGTTTGAGATAAGATGAAATTGAATTATTTTTCATTCTTGTTCTATAATTTCATTATCTTATTCACCATACCCCCTTATCCTCTTAGCTCACCTCTTATCCTATTCTACTCACCCAGTCTTGCATGAAAATTCTCCCAACTCATAGTCACCATGCAAAATCCATGTTTTTCCCATTTCAACAGTGACTAAAACTAGTTAAGCTTCCATTAACAATTCTTAAGAAAGCCATATTTTCACTTTATTAAACTTTCCTCATTTTATAAATCATTATTTTAATCATTTCAAATCTATGCATGTCAATCTACATTATATGTCCGAGTATGCTACTCAAAAGTCGTCCACTTTTAATGATTTTATAAAATGATAACAATACTTGTAATCTTAACATAGTCCATGCATGCTTACAAAAATTAGACTTAGATATTAGGATAGTATTTAGAATAATCCAACTTCCTTAAATAAATAAATAAAGGTAATTACCTCCTTTATTTTTATGGAAATATGGATAACATAACATAAATTATCTTCTTATATCAAAATTATATAACAAACAATTATTTATTTTAATCATAACAAGATAATCATTTGTGTTATTACTAGTTTATATAGGCTAACTACGTCTTTCATTATTTTAATAGCTTGGTGTATATTGATATTCTCAAATATCATTAATAACAAGATTAACATTCTAAAATATTCTAAATACATTTTGTTAGTCTATATATAATAATAATTAGATATCATATACTAGATTTACATTCTCATAATCATAAACAAATATAAGTAAATTAACCTTATAAAATCATACTGCAACATTATGCACTAAGTTTACGTAAAATATATACAATGTAATCACATACAATATTTATTACATATATATGTACTAACATTTATAACATACAAACTCTAATGTTTAACTGCAAAAAACATATTGACTCTAATAATCCAAACACAATATATATATACTTATAAAATCTAATGTGGTGTGTGCATAGGTTTTAGAAGTTTCTCTATCATCCTTAACAATCTCTATCTACATCACCCTATTTGATGATGCTCTCCCTCCATCATGATCTGAGAGATGAACTCTCCTGCATCCAACTCATGATAAGAAGGTAGTTAGTTCATACATCATGATATATATATATATATATATATATATATATATATATATATATATATATATATATATATATATATATATATATATATATATATATATATATATCATAAAACAATGTTGTAACAACAAATTTTACATAATAATTATGTAAAAAATTTGAAATATAGCCAACTCATAGCAATAAAATCATGAAATACAAGTAACATACAACTATTCCATAATATCTTATGACTTTTAGTTTAGTTAAAGAATAACTAATTAATCTAACTACCATAATAATCCATAGATAATTAGGTAAACTAGCTTAATGAGAAATCAGGATGTAACATGTATGATACCCTCCCTAAATTTGTATGTTGAGTTTGAGAAAATGTATTCTAAATGTATGTATATCTATAAACATTTAATTATGTCCCTATAAATTATTATGCATATTCCCATGCATATGCATTCAAGTGTGTATGAATATATGCTCTCATGTCTGTATAGTGAATGTATATGCATAGCAATGCCCTTATGTTTTGCATCAATGTGATAATGTTTGTCATGTATCTAAAAAAATATAATTAAACTAGATAATATTTGAAATCTATGAGACCTTTACTCTACTCTATTTTTGCTCATGGAGGCTTATGTCTCTAAGACAAGTCCCCTACAATGCCCCCCTTTAAGACAAGGGATGTATCCTATAAGTCACTCATCACAAAATAATAATGAAATGCACCATGTCATGTATAAATATAACATCATTTTATCATGGGGATAATATGTCATCATATAAATGTATTAATCAATCAAGGCATGCATGTAACATATGTAGTGCAAGGCATGCAATTATCATGTTTAGATAAGTATATCAATGAGGCATGAAAAATAAGTATCTATTAATAAATATACACATTAATACTATGTTATTAGATCATTTCACCCCTTAATGTTAACAATCTCAATAAACACAAGTGTTAGTTATCACACATAGGCCAAAGGCCACATATAAGGGACATAAGATGTGAGAAAAAACAAGGCAAAATGCCACACACATGAGGACATAAAAAAATATTAAAAACAAGGTACATCAATAATTTCACGTCAATAAAGTCAAAAGGACACATAAAATAGTTTCACATAAAGTAATATATCATGTAAAATAGTAATAACATCAATGTAGCATAAAATAAGGGGCTAGTTTACACCATCTACATGTACTAATGCAATATCATAGTAAAATGGCATATCATGTGTCATTATGTAATAAATGACTAAATAAAAAGGCATGTGTAATAAATTTAGGTGGATCAACAAGATAAAAATTTCATAGAAAGATAAAACCTATGATAGTGAAACTTTTGGGACAAGATGCCCCCAATGAGGCCACTAGGTAGAGGGAAAATCAACATTTGTATGTCCATGTGTAAACTAAATTTACTACATAACACTCTCATATCATGAAATTAATGTGTGTATTTAAATAATATGCCTTCTAATAAACATGTGATAAATAACATATGTAAAAAGGTAAAAATAGCTATCATGTCATGCTTAGGTCCTAATTTTAAATTTTTTGATTTTTTTTATATTCTTTGATTATTTGTTTTTTTTAATATTTTTTAAATCATGTATTTGAAATTAGTTCATATTCGTTGGGATCAAAATCTTAATATCCAATTTTATTATTAAGATTATATGATTTCCTTATTTCTTCTTCTTCTAGTTTTGATTGGTCCACTAATGTGTCTTCTATCATTTTTAAAGATTGGGCTTCTAGATGGCACAGATCACCATCATGTCAAATTATAATCACTCTTTCATCATGTGAGAAAGTGATATGTTGGTTGGTTGAATCTACTGTAGCATGCATTTGTTACAACCAATGGTGTCCTAATGTGAAAGGCATTCTATATTTAGGAGGCATTACCCATATGGGTGTATTGACCACATTTGGCCCATAAGCTATTAGTAAAAAGATATATCTAAGAGGTTCTCACCACCTTGTGTTGAACTATAATTATGAAATTTTATGTCCCAAATGGTGTAAGCCTATGACACTACATATGGTGCATTTTCTAATATTATCAATCTTAACTTTTTTGTCGCATTCACCTTCCATGAATGTAATAATAATAAATGGATCTTGTCAAGGACATTTTCTAGTCATTTCATAGTTTTTTCCTTTATGAGATTTGATGCAATTTGTTCATTTTGGTCTTGTAAATTCATGATAATGACCTCATCCTTGTATTTCTCAATTTTTTTTCAATGCTTCACAATGATCTATATCATGTCTCGTAATTCTATGATAGGTAAAATATACTTTTATTTTTTAATTTAAAATATGCCTCACATATTGATGTTAAGTAGATGGTAATGTGACTAGATTGTGATCAAGTAATAACTATAATAGTATACCTAGTGTATCCTATATTGTTTTTATAATTAATGGTGTTGGAATCTTAGAATCTACCATCTCCAAATTATTTATTTAAATATATGGTTCCTTCCTTATCTAAGGCTTGTTGATCTTTATTATTGGTTAGGCTTGGAACATGATAATTTTATAGCTATGTTTTACATTTAATATATATCATGGTCAATCATTTCTACCTTTCCTTTATCCACATAAGATTGGGTGTTTGTAATAGTTTCTAATTTTTCCTACTTTGCTATATATGAATAATTTCGATAAGTTCCAACTCCAACAAGTGTGAATAAGGTATGAGACAAATATTTTATGAAGGATTGAAGTTTAAATTTTGTATCCAATCATCTATCATATTTTCCATATTCATTTCTTCTTCATCTATATCATATTAGTTTGTAATCATGCCATTTTGATATTCTAAATTCACTATTAAAGGAAAATTAGGAATAGGTTCTAATTGTTCTGGATTAACTTATGGCTCTTCTATATAGTGGCTTTTTGTGTTATAATTGGTTCCTTTTCTTATTATATAATTTATTCAACCACTTCATATGTGTGCATATAATCTGTTGGAATGGTCTTTAATGGATAAATAATGGTACAATCTTCCAATTGCGAGTGTGATTGATCCTCATTAGTAGTTTGAGTGAATTTTCAATATTTGATTGGATCCTCATTAGTTAGTTTTTAATAGGAATAACATTTATGCATGTATTTCATACATCTATGTAATGTTTATGATATCAATTCCATATTTTGTATCTGTTATTATCCCTAAAGTAAATTATAATGTTGTTGATTAGGTATGCCATGCAAAATAGTAGGTACTACCTTTAGGCCTAATATTACATGAAATAAAATAGTTTTGATTACTTATTGTGGAGTGTTATAAAATATTTTTATGCTCTGATATGATTTTATAATAGTATCCATGTTGATTCCCAATAATTTTATGGATTTAGTGTTGAAAATGTTTAATCCAAAACCATTATCTACCAATACACACATGATCAAGCTATGTTATACTTTAACTTTAATTAATAATTACAAATTTTTCTCGATTACATTTTTCATGGGTAAATATTATCTATTAAAATTGATAAAATTTATGTTCTCTTTGAATGTTTTCATAATGTAAACAAATGTACAATAGGTTGGTAAGGTTGTTTCTTGAAACACCTTGTATAATATATCTTTGTAGATCATTGAGATTTTAAGTAACTCCAACATAAAACTCTTAGCATGAGTATTTTTTAGTTCAATTATGATGTCATAAAATTTAGCTTGGATGGCCTATATTACAAGAGGAAAAGGGGTTTAATGTGGAACATGTTGAATACCTTCATTTTATTGCACATGGTGGGGCACCCTACCTCTTCTAGAATTAACAACATAGACCACCGAATCTAGTACAAGCCAAGGGAAAATAATGGGAGCGGGATGGTAACTATTATAACTTTGAAATATTAGGGGATTTAGAACAAAGGAATTCATGCATGTAATTTGGAATCTATTTTAAATCTTAGGGATATTAGATCAGATGTTATAATAATAGGACTAGAGGGAGGATTGAGATTGTTCATTGGTAAGCTTATCATTATTAGTGAATTTAGACTTGATTTTTGTTACCCATTTGTCTACATAATTGATCCAAAGAAGATATACTATCCATGTATAAAAATATGAAAAGGATAATTTTATTAATTATGTTAACCAATAATGTTCATTCAACATTGTCATTATTAGTGTGTATTATTAGGGAGAATTAGAAAACCTAAAGTTGAAATTTGAAACCTTGGAAAGATAAAAACCTAAGAGAAAACCAAAGTTTTTACATTTTTTGATACGTGTACAAGTTCACCAATATGTTTTATCCTAATTTGGATTAATGAGTGAAGATTAATATAATTAATATAGAACTTTGAAATGTAATTCATATTTATAGATATTCCATTCAAGCATACATCTGAATGTAAATGATTGATAATTGATTTTTTTGATTTGATAAAGGTATATGTTAAATATGAAAATTAATTAAGAGATCATAGTATTTATATTTTATGGTTGAATATCTGACTATAATTGTGTTATATAATTGAAAATCATGGATAAGCATGCCTCTATTTTATCTAATTCAGGAAATGATCTATTGCATGTATTAGGTCAGCTACGCACGATCAGGTCAATTTCATTGATTGACATTGACTTAATATTCAATATTGACTTATGTAGAAGTAGGGTAAAATGATTTTACATTAATATATAATTATATCTAGGTTATTTGTGTTTACGATCTTGAACCTTGATGAGGCACATAGATCTAGAAATAAGCCTCCTTTGTCTTAAAACCACACATGTGATTATGAGGGCTGTAAAATTAAAAAAATGGAGGAAGTGTAATGGGTAAAACAAGCCCAAATCATATTTTTTTGATGATTGGATGTTGTATATATATCCAATACTCTAAGAAGGTAAATCAAGATACATGTAGTTCTCCTACCTAGTGTGATTATGTAATTGTGCTTTTTTTCTTTGTGTATGTAGCTTATGGTTGGCTTTGTTATTTGAAAATACTTACTTTGAAATAAATTTTGAATGTTTCATACTTTTATTATGAATACTCCTAGTGGTAGGTATATATTTAGGAAGAATAGGACATATTTGATCAATGTGCAATAGTGTATAGATGTGTTACAGATAAGTGTCGAGTCGCTTTTGAATGAGACCTTAATTTGTTTATATATGGATCCAATTGAATAATTACTCATTCCACCAACACTCTAGGATTATAGGTTGATATTTAAAATGGAGTTTATTTTTAAAAATAGTCATTATTTGGAGTTGGTTGGCTATGACCAAGCTAGTTAGTATCGACTGCCAGTATTGACTAGTCTAGCATAAGTGACCTGTGTATAGGTAGATTTAATTGAGATTATAAATATGTTTGTGTAATATATTTGGAAGGTTTGAAATAGATAATGAGGTTACTATAGGTGTATAACTATATAATGGAAGGTTTGACTCATAATATAGCATGCAACTGTGAGAGGATGGTGAATTAGGACCTTGTTTGGGTGCTCAAGTCATGCATGATAAATGTTGTCAATATTTCCATTGTCAAGTAGAAAAGACTAGAATTTAGTATCTACAAATGCACACAATGTTAAAAAAACCACATGATGTGTAATTTTCCCATAACTCATGTTAAAAAAAATTCAAGGCATGATTTGCAGTGTAGCTTCAACACATATTTAATTTTTTGGAAAACTACAACATATATAATGGATCAGTGAATAAAATGTGTACGTAATGTTAAAAAAAACTAGTGTTGTGTAATCCCACTATAACTTATGTTAGAAAATATTTTTCAAGGCTTGATCTATTGAGTAGGTTTTAGATGTGTTTAATTTTAAGAAATTTTGTAGCATATGTAATTTTATAATGAGAAAAATGTTTGTAATGAACAAACATGTATCATGTATGTAATGTTAAAATAATCAATGTTGTGTAATTCCCCTATAAATTTTATTAGAAAATATTTTTCAAGCCATGATTTGTTGAGTAGCCTATAAACATGTTTTATTTTGAGAAATTTTACAACATATGTAACTTCCTAGTGAGTACAATATTTGTAATGAAGTAATGTGTATCATGTATATAATGTTAAAAAATAAATGTTGTGTAATTTTATTGTGACATGTATTAGAAAATATTTTACAAGGTGTGATTTATTGAGTAGCCTAAATACATGTTTAAGTTTGGGAAAACCTTTAACATGTGTAATGGCACAATGAGAATAATGTTAGTAAAGTACTAACACATATCATGTACATAATTTAAAAAAAACCACATGCTTTAAAGTTTCCACGTAACTTGTGTTAAAAAATATGTAACACATGGTTTTTTGTGTATCCTTAACACACATTTAATTTTTGGCGAATGTGGAGTGTATGTAAGGGCTTGGTGAGAACAATGTTTGTAATTCACGAATACATATCATGTATGTAATGTTAAAAAAACCTGTGTTGTGTAATTCCCATGTAACTTGAATAAGAAAATATTTTACAAGGTGTGATTTATTGGGTAACCTCAAAACACATTTAGTATTTTTTAAATTTATAGTGTATGTAATGGCTTGGTGATAATATAATTTGTAATTCACTAACTCTATTATGTATGTAAATTTCAAAATACCATGTGCCATGTAATTTCCACATAATTTGTGATATAAAATATTCAACACATGGTTTGCTATGTGGCCTCAACACATGATTAATTTTTGGTAAAGTTAGAGCATATGTAAGGGCATGTGATTATTGTGTTAATAATGCACTTACGCATATCATTATGTAATCTTAAAAAAACAACATACTATGCCATTTCTTGTAGTTTTTGTTAACAATTATACAAGCATGATTTGTTTATTAGCTACAAGATGATTTTAATTTTGGGTGAAGTTGGAGTGTATGAAATGGCATGGTGAGTACATTTTTTTTAATGAACCAACACGTATCATGTATTTTATTTTGAAAAAAACATCTTATGGAATTTCCCTGTAAATCATGTTAGTGAATCTACACAATGTGACTTGATGAGTAGCCTTGAAACACATTTAATCTTGCAAGAAATTGGAGTATTTGTAATAACATGATGAGTATAGAGTTTTTAATGAACCAAAACATAGCATATATGTAATGTTAAAAAACCAACATCGCATGTATTTTATATGTAACTCTTGTTATAAAATTTGCACATTATGATTTTTTGAGTATCCTTGAGACGTTTAATGTTAGGGGAAGTTATAGTTTATGTAATGGCTCATTGAGTAAAATGTTTGTAATGAACCAACACATATCATATATGTTATGTTAAAAAAACCACATCCTACATTATTTCTTAGTAACTTGTATTATAAAATATATGAGCTATGATTTTTTTAGTAGCCTTGAGATGCATTTAATTTTAGGGAGATTTTCAGCCCATGTAATAGCCCAATGAGAAAAATGTTTGTAATGCACCAAAATTAAGTAATTTTATCAAAACCATATACAGTGTTTGTAATGCACTAACATATCACATATGTATTATTCTTGGGTGTAATATTTTGGGTAGCCCCCAAACACTTTTCAATTTGGTGAGAATTGCATCACCTATAATTGTCTAGTGAGAACAACATTTGTAATGCAACACATCTATTGGGTAGCCTAGACACATGTTTAAATTTTCCTAAAACTTGTAGAATTTGTAAAATTAAATAAACCTAATTAATATTAATTGAAACCTAATAGGAAACCATTATGCCTAGGATATTTCATTACAACAAAAATGATAAATAAATAGTTGGGATGGTTACTAAATTTCTCAATGTAACCTTGTAGATTTTTATTGACACCATGTAACGTTAACATTATAATCAAAATATAAAATAGCCATGAAAATTTGGGTGCATAATTGAGATGATGTGAATATTATTTACATTACCTTAATATCTTAGTGAATGATTTATATCACATTGAGGCATTCTAGTGGCAAGAAATCTTGCTCCTTTGATAACTCCCATGATGTTGTGCACCCGAATCTATAGATTGTTTTGAATATTTTCCAATTTTAGACACTAAAATCTATGATTTGATATTTGGAAATGTCATTTTTGACTTAACTTCACCCTGCATGACTTATGTATACATACATAGCTCTCATTTACATTGTCTCACATCCTTTGCCTTTTATTAGTCTAAATTTCCCAGGTTTCTCTTAGTCACCAATAATAAAACCCACATTCTATGTCAAAACAGCTAATTATCATACTAAAACATCTTGATATCATCATATTAGTGTTCTTATCTCCTAGATAGTAACATCATACTCATTTTGGCTTCTACCTTCATATCAAAATTTTGGCTCATGCTTGTATATCTATGACTAAGTTTTTTATTCTTATTAATGGTGTTCCTTAGGGGTAATTTGAAATTAGAAGAGGAATTATATAGGGTGATCTTATATTTCCTTTCCTTTTTATTATCATGGATGAATCCTTGAGTAGATATCTATGTATTGTAGTTATCCAAGGGAGAATCATGGGTTTTAATCTGGCTTCAAAAGTGGTTCTTTCCTTTCATCAAAAATTTATGGATGATATGATGGTGTCAACAAAGGCCTCTGTCAAGGAATCTAAGGATATTAAAATATTCCTAAATGAATATGAATAATTTTCCAATCAGTTGTTTAACTTTAACAAAAGTTTTGCATTCTTCTTCAATATTATTTTTGTGAGGCAGTAGAAGATAGCTAGAATTTTAGGCTATCAGATCTAAATGATCCCTTACTATTACCTAGGTATACCACTATTTATTAGTCCACTTCCTATCCATGCTTATAATACCCTTTTTCATATATTTTAGAATAATCTCACCATTTTTATACAATGGTGTTCGCTTCACAAAGGTTGCATCACTACATGCTCAATAACAAGACCATTGTTATCTTTAATATTGATCCACTCAAATATATATTATCTAAATCCAATATGACATGTCTCATGGATAAATGGGTAATGTTTTAAAGTGAGTTTAATGTGGAATATTATAAACAAAAATCCATTAAGGGACAAGTTCTTATAGATCAACTTGTTGAAGCCTTTATACTAGATACATAACCACTCAACTTTGATTTCCCAAATGAGTCAATTATGATTCTAAAAGTAATATCTATTGAGTCCAAATGTGGAAATTATATTTTTATGGATCATTCACTTATTTTACATCTAAGGCTGGTATCTTATTTATTACACCACAAGGGGATATCATTCCCAAGGTAGTCCATATTGGCTTCCATTGTACCAATAACATAGGCGAGTATGAAGCACTCATTACATGACTCTATCTCATCATAAAATGGATTATTTAGTAGTTAATGGTATACGGGGATTACCATTTCATCATTAATTAGGTTACATACTAGTACTAAATAAGGGATGAGAAGTTAGTGTAGTATAAGTGTATGGTTGACAAGCTCAAGTCACATTTTGATGCTCTTTAGTTTGAAAAAATACTAAGGGTCAATAATAGATCATTTGATGCCATAAACCATTGGGTATATGATAGTAGTAGCTAGTAGTGTTAGAGAGTACCAATTTCTCATTGACAACCTTCTTTGGCTAGCACATGTTCTCTTAGATTCAGAGATAGTATGTGTTATTCTTGGCCTTGCTATCCCTTGGTACCAAGATCTATACACTTACCTTCATGACCAAATTATTCCTCTAAACCTATCACACATAAAAAAAATCCTTCATCCATAAAACTACTTGATATATCTTACTTGTAAATATGTTTTATCATAAGGTCTATGATGGAACGCTACTTCATTATTTATCTTCGAGAGAATCCAAATTAGTGTTGAAGGAGATACATGAAGGAACTTGTTGGGTTCACACTAGTGGCTTGGTCATTTCCAAGAACTCATTTGAACTCGTTATTACTATCCAACAATGGAAACAAATGATTATAAACATGTCAGTAAGTGTGACACTTGTTAATGACATAATGATTTGATCCATGTTCTTTCTTTACTACTCCAACTGATCACTACAACATGGTTGTTTTCTACTTGGGGACTTGATATCATAGGAAAAATCAACCCTAATTCCTATGATGGCCACAATAATATCATAACTATTAATAAGTATTCATTTAAGTGGATAGAGGACATAAACTTCACTTACATAATTGATAGGTAGATATCTAATTTCATATACTATCACCTCATCTGCTGATATGGCATTACCTACACCATTTTAGCTGATAATGATGGCCCATTCAAAAAAAATGTCAATACCCTCTATACAAAATTCAAAATCAATCATAAGAATTATGTGACCTTTTACCCTCAAGGTAATGACCAATTTGAGGTGTCAAACAAGACCATTTTTTAAAATTATGAAGAAGATTGTCAATGACATTGGCCATGATTAGAATTTAAAATTGCTCTTAGCCTTATGGGCTTATCATACTAGTACCCACACACCTATAAGTAATACACATTATTCCTTAGCATTTGGCTCTGAGGGCATTATTCCCATTGAGAATGAGTTACCCTCTCTACACATTTATCTACAAAATATCATTAATGATGAAGAATATAGAGTGGCTAGATTGTGAGAACTAGATCTCTTGGATGAGAAATGATAATCAACATTGGACCATTTGTGAGCCTATCAAATTTAGTTGTGTCATGGATACAACCAATGTATTCTCTTCAAATAAATCAAAATTGGTGATTTAGTACTGAAAGAGAATAAAAATAACACCAACACAGAATGAACAAATAAATGTAAGTTTAAAGCCACTTGGCTTGGGCCCTTTATTGTTACTATAAATTATGGTTATGAGGCATATATACTGGGTACACTAGATGGTAAAGATCTCAATGAGCCTTTAAATATCATGCATCTCAAATGATATTATGCTTGACTAATTTAAATCATTGTCTATTAAGAGCCCTCACTTGGGTGGACCCATTTTGCTTTCATTATTATTACCATACCATTCCTTGGACCATTCATATGCATATTATTTCACCATTCCATAGATCATTCTTTATTAATTTCATAAATGTTCCTATTACCATTCATGATCCTGATTACAACCAACAAGTGTTATAAACAAATTTATCGATTATTATTCTAAAAGCACTTCAAAATTATCATCATCAATAGATTGTTTGTAGACATGTTTTTAAGGTATGTCAACAAGGGTGTTACCTACTTGATAGTTCCTTTCAAACTTTCTCTAATTTCTTCTCCTAACATTGTTTACACATTGTGTGTCATTTTTATTCCAATCTTAATTATTATGTGATATCCCCCAGTGCCTCAGGTTCTATTGTTGGTTTGTGGTAGTTACTATTACAATCAGTTTAGCTATTGTTTGAGCCTCTACCTAAGGGATATTTCATTTTCTAGATGGTTCATTACACAATTTAACATATTACCTTGCTTTCCTTATTCCTAAAAAACCTAAAAACATTGAAAAGACCTAGGAAAAAACCCTACAAATTATAAAATCATGAAAATTGGCTTATAATTTCCATGTGAGATATAAAGCCCCAAATTTTTTTGGGTAGGAACCTCTTATTTAGTCTGATTCATTTTTGGTCATCATTACCATGCCATTCATTATCCTCCCATTTTTTGGAGAACCATATTGGCCTAAGGTCCACACAGACTATGTAGGTAGTGTTTGGATGCATGGGGCATCTTAGGTCAGCTTGACTAATCTCATTATTCATTTATGTTTGATTTCACTCTCACCATTTTATGAGTCACATCTATGGGCATTGTGCATTTTAAATTGGTTCACTATTGCATATTCTCCATTTATAGTCCTTTACGCTCTCGCAGTTTTGTGAGTAACCATCTACCTAATGCTCTCACCATTTTGTGAGTAACCATTGGTTAGCACTCTCACCATTTTATGAGTGTAGCTTTCATATTTATCCTTTATAATCATATACCTACTTATTATCACTTTTATTCTATCCCACATCCATGGGAGAACTACATTTGGCTTCAAAATTTGTAGTACTATGTAGGAAACGTCCACTTGCCTTGAGGCATTTGGAGTTAGCTTGGCCATCCCTTTCCTTTTCTTTTATTTACCTTGTCATAATTGATCCATCATCTTCTTATCCTAGGGTCATCACTACCAAATCTTAACACCTTATTCATTACGTGTGCATAAATTGTTGATAACTTGATTGGTATCTCTTTTTACATGTTTGGTTGCCTATTTGTTTAGATTGATTATTTGTTTTATTGATTGTTTGTGTTTAAGGTATTTTGTTTCCACTTAAGTCTTGATGATTCATAACTTGGTTTTAAGTTGGTTAAATTTTTTATTTAAATTATTTTTATTTTTTGTCTATGTTTGGTACAAAATGTTTTACACTTAAGTCTTGATATTTCATATATTTTATTTAAGTTGTTTTCATCTTGTATTTTAACTTATTTTATTTTATGTTTTTTGTTCAAATGTGTTATGTTTTTAACTTAGGTTTTGATATTATATCATCATCTTAAGTTTTAAATATTTGCATTTGAACCAATCCATGTGAAATCGACATACAATGTTATCATATGTTATCTATACTTATGATGCATAATCTCATTTGTAAAATTAAAAATGAATTGCTTAAATATTACATAACATTGTGAAGTTGAAAGACATATCTGAAAGCACTATCAACCCATCGAATACATGTTCATAATTTTTTTCATTTTCAATAAACACATCACAAAACATAATTTGAAGCCAAAATTGACTCTTTCTATGCTAACTAAGGACACACATCTCCTATAGTAAGCGTATACCATCTAGTCAAATATTATGTATATCCATGAGACAAACATAAGTGAAAAATGGGCTATTAAAGTAAATAGTAGAATCATGGAAAATAAATATACATCAGTATCCATATTCTAATCAAATAATCTACATCTAATATTGTAATAGTGCAAAAAATCAAAAGACATCATAAAAGAATATTAAGAACAAATGTAAAATATACATAAGCCAAAATGAATGACATATATACTTCTCAAAATCAAGGATTTATACATCAAGAGAATATAAAAAAAATAAAAATAAAAATAAAAAAAAATGTGGAGCTACAAAAAAATATTAGCTATGGATAGCCCCATATATAAGGCTACTTTGATCAAAACTTTAGCTTGTGTCTAGAGGTGGTAATGGACCCATCACTCTTCGATGAGGTTTTGGATTTGCCACTGACTACTTTGATGCTATAATATGCTAGGATACCAAAGTATGGATGGTCCTCTAAGTCTTTGTATACTCTCTATAGGAAGGATCCCTACCCTTTGTTAGAACTGCTAATTCATATAAAATATGATGATAATCCAAATCATCCTTCACATAAAGGGTATCATCCTTTATGTGAAGGGCATCATCCTTGGCCTAGATCACCTCCTAAAGTTATTTGGATAATCCCTAAGTCATCACATTATATTGGGACTCTACTAACTCATCCCAAAGCCTTTAAACATCACACACAACCTTGTCTTGGTCTGAGTGAGATCTATCTCACTTTCTGAAGACTATAATTAACTAGTGATCCAACATAATAAACTACCCTATATGGTTATCATCTCGGCAACCTGGCCCCTCAATACTATAGTATTTATACCACACTCATTAATGATACCTTAAAATTTGGTAGTCTCACCCTAAGCTATCACCAACTTAGCCTATAGCCTAGCTACATCCTCCTCTAGGCCATCCATCTTAGCTAATCTTGTTGTAATCTCATATTGGAGCCTTTAAATTAGATATTAATCCTTGGTCAACCTAGTAGTACCAAATGTGATTGCCTCCCCTATGCCTATACTAGAGGTCCATGCCTCCCCTATGCATGTACTTAAGGCCCCTACCTCTTATGTACCTATACTTGAGGTCCCACTTTCACCTATACGTATTGTTGAACCTTAGCCTAAGTCACCACCTACTACCTTGGCCATATATGTATCCAATGGAGGACTCTTTTCACCATCTCCATCTCCATCTCTACCCTAACTATCCTTGACATTTGGGATCAATTATATAACTAAGGGGAAAATCTGCACCACATGATGAACTAGAATCTTGATAACATGTTACACATGTCACTATATAAGAACCTAAACAATCTATAATGGGATGGATTGAGGTATCACCTAATGTGAAAAAGCCTATCCATAAACCTAATACTATAACAATACCTACCCATGTTTTTAGGTTTGAAATTATTTTACTACTCTCTTGTGCTTTCTTAGTTACTAGGGATAGGGATTGGTCAATTGAATTAGTCTAAATCCTACCCACCAAACCATGTAGGCTTAGCCATGCTCACATCTTCTTCTCTACCTATATAGACCAAATTTATAGGTTGTAATATATCTAAATTAGTGATCTCTTGGACTCTTGGCATTGATATCCACCACTCTAATCTATTGAGTCACATGTTCAAAGAAATGTGGTCCATTAGGCACATCTTATTGGAGGCTAAATTTCCACTAGACTTAATTAGGCATGTACCTCTCTACAATAATAAGGTGACATCATATATGTCATAACATGTCTATCCTCTAGCCATCTGAATAGATTCACCATATAAGGCCTCCAGATAAATTTTCCATCTACCATCCTATGAATGTCCCATCAAGCATGCCAAATGTGAAATAGGATTATGAAATATGTTAAATTATTTATTAGTATAAAAATATGAACAAATTCAAAAAACTAACATATTAGGCCTATTACCTTGATTGGGATGTGGGAAGCAAAATGACTGAGAGGTGGGGTGAATAAATCATTTAAAAAAACTTTCTTATCAATATCACTTAAGCAATCATGAACCATTCAAGAAATCATATAGATATAAAAATCATAAGCACATATCCACATAAACATGAAAAAAAATGAGCACATCATATATGTGGGAAACCCTCAATGGGAATAAAACCCAATGATATCAAAAAATTGATGACATTCCTATAAGACAAACACCAAATTTAGTGAAGAACCAACTTCACATGGAGCACCAACCCCAACTAGCCAAACACCAACCAATCTAGGCTTTAACAAGATCAAACTTACAAGAAGGAACAAACCCCCTGGATGACTTAGCACCAACTCAACCAACTAATTTATTTGATCATCTTCAGAACACCTTATTTCTCAACCAACTAATGATGACCACCTATTCATCTCTTCACCTTCTTATTCCTCTAAAATTACCTTCTAGGCTTCTTCACTCAGCTAGTCATCTTCCTAACTTGATTAGGTCATATTACCTTGATTTTCATACACATAACTTGATGCAGAGGATAATCAACTTCTCAAAAACTCTTTTTTTTATGTTCACTCACTAGACCAAGGTTCATAGGGTCATTCAAGGGTTCATCATTGTTTAAAATATCTTGTGTGTCTTTTTAACTTGTTCATGATACATAGGGTCTTTTGAGACCTATCTTTCCCTTGGAAACATGCTTTTTCACTTGTTTTTTATCCTTTGTATCTTTCTCCCTTTACATAGTCAAGTCTAGTAGCCTTTTTTAGGTTAATTTTGTATGTACAGTTGTATATGGATGAAATATGACAAAATAGTCCCTAACTCAGATACTCCTTTTGTGTTTTGACTCCCTATACAATTTCAAGCTCAAACTCTTATTTTAAAGCCCTTTACTATCCCTTTCTAGGCCACTATGAGGCCTAATTAAGTCTCTTATGCACAAGTTATCACAAAATCCTCTTCTAGTATACGTAAACCTATAGAATCCAATTGAAAACTCCAAAATCTATTTACATTCACTAATACCCATATAATGACCAAATTTGAGACACTTTTATTGGTTCAATCTCTGGGAAAACAAGATTCTAGTCCAAGACCCTAGTTTGGGGTTCACAAGGGTCTATAAGACCTGAGAGCTCATAGTTTGATTTTGTACATACCAAATAAGATTTCAAGTCTCTTTAGCTATTATTTGGGTTCTATGTCACATGGTTACAACTCATCCAAGAATTTTTCTTCTCCCTACACTTCTTTATTCAACCATTTTATGAATATTTGGGTCTCTCTACACACACAGACATAATATGCAGGTTGTGCAAATGTTGTTATAAGACCTTGAAACTCAAAATGAAATCACAAAAATATTCACATGGTTTAAGAGGTTTAAAAACATCCCAAGTCACCTCTTATAATCAAGAAACAATTTTTATGAATCCCTTGCTAAACTCTTTACCAGACTCTATTTACTCATCTTCTTGGTTCCTCTATCTATACAGTCAAAGTCTGCAAATGTCTTGAGAGAAAGATTGGGTTTTTTACCTTTAAATAATAATTTGCAAACATAATATGAGATTTTTTAGGATTTTTATGAGCTATACACCCTTATCATAATCTTTTACAAGATCCTTTGACACCTCTGCTAAGCCACTTCATAGTACTCTATATTGATTGTTTGTGCTTACATTTAAATGCTCAATAGGATTATATAGATTGCTATGTAAATGAATGTGCAACAAAACTATTGGAATACAAAAATTCAATTATGAAACATATTTTGAACTCACCAATCTATATTTAGCACTAAAATCACAACATTATCAAACTTCCTTTCTTTGATCATTCAAAAACCCAATCATTTACCATTTTCTTACTCAAGATAATAGGGTTATAGACCTTCCATAAAAATTCAATATTATTCTAATTTTTTTCTTGGGACTAGAGCAAATTATATTTGAATACAATATGGAAAATAAATCAAAATCTAAAACTACAAGCTTTATATCTATCACTTCCTCCTACCAGTCACTTGAAAGAATGTTGCCCTTGACACAAACATCAAGGTTGATGCCTCTATAAAAGTGTGACTTAAGACCAAGAATATAGAACCAAGGTGTCCTCATTAAAATTTCATATTCACTTGACACCTTGTTAACTTCTAGACCACCTCCTACAACAACCATTCTATGTCAAAATATTCAAATTTTCAAATTTGCCAAAAAGGTGGGAAAAATCTAATTTGCATTTCTATCCTTCCTAGAGATTATATAAAAACTTATAAAGCATTCAGCTGTACATTTTCACACACATAAAACTTCAAAAACATCCTAAACATGTTTGTTGACCCCTGTTCACTTGATCTAGATAAAAACTTACAATCATGTTCCCATGAGTGATGTCCCTTCATCATACTCCTAAGGGGAAAAGGAACAAAACTCAAAGCTTGCTTTTTATGAATCTTTCCATAATATGCTTATATCTTTGTTATCAATATATTTCTTTCTTATAGTGTCTTTCATGAATTTTGGCTTCTCAAATTTAACATGTTACTATTCCCAAGTCTTCTTCTCCACTTGCTTACCCAAGCTACATTATGTCTTAGCTGAATTGATTTGAGGCAACTGATTTTCCCAACCTAGACCTATTTTATCCACTTTCCTTGATGTCTTCACACTCATTTATTCTTCTAATTCATTTAAAATTATTGAATTGCCTACACCATTATGCAATTTTCACTCATATGCATGACTAGGACTAAGGAATTAAACTCTCAACTGGACACGATCTGATTGATGTTTCTTCCTTTTCCTCCAATTCTAACAATGTTTCTTATGCTCTATTATGTTGACTAGTCCTATTGCTCTCTTTATCATTGGTTATCTTATTTCAATCACATATAAACCTTCGAAGGGAAATATAGAACAAAACAAACTAACACCTTATTTATATTGACTTAATTCTTCATCTTTGGAAAGGATTAGCATATGTATCAAGTTTTTATTATCAATATGCTTCTTTCTATGTTCCCCATGATCACTCTATGTTTCTATAATCAAAATTACTCCTCTTCTCCTTTGAATAGCTACTAAAATATTGCATATTTTTCCTAATGCTTTAAATTATGACTCCACTTGTATGAGTATGTTTTAAACATGAAACTGCAAGGTACTCCTTCCTTCCTTCATCTATTGTGCCTACTTATTCCAAACACTTGTAACATCATAATCATGCTTTAAAAAAACATATGGAGGTGTTCTTATTCCTTTGATGATATACTTTCCCCAAATGAGGTTTATGTTGCACCCCACAATGTAACCTAGCTATTTTGTCTCCATTATAGTTAAGTGTTCCATTATTTAAAATCTGTGATGATTTAATTTTATTTTCTTCATTATCTCCTCCAACATATAAGGTTTATTCAAGCTACTTTTAGCTTGACTTACACCAAATTATCTTGATGTTACCTTTTCAAATTGAAAAAAGGGCATCATTCTATGCATATCAATGTACAAGAAATATAAGTCTTTAGTTCATACATTATCTCACAATGCAATGTAGTCTCCAAAATTGATGGTCTATTAGAGATAACTTCAAAAATTTCACATACCAATGTTTTGGTATTTTGTCTTGGTAAGCCAACATGAAACATTCTTCTTGTCTCTTCACCATCAATCTCCCCTGTGACTTCTTTGGACATGATGACCTTGTCACCACTCGAAACTTGACCAACTTGAAAATCACTACCATATCCTTGCATTTATGAATGCCTAGTTGTATTATGAATTATCCACAAATCATATTTGTATACTATAGGCCTATCACTAGTCAATGAATTAGCATACACAATTTAGGCTTCAAAAACTTCCATGAATGTACCTTGTTCATCTTCTTATTTCAAATACATGTGTATTTATTTGACAATCCTTACATGGTCTCTTCTTATCTCTATAGCTTGGTATTGATCTTTTTCATGCTACCCATCTTCTTTATTTGATATTTTAGTCTCTTACCACTTCTCATTTGTAATATCACTCTCACACACACATAGGGATATAAAATCTTCAATCAGATTTAAACTTGTTTGAGTTCTACATAATTTTTCCCACTCAATGTTTACTTGATTCTTGATCTTGTATGGAGTTTTTTCACCTAGTATTCTCCTAGTTGCTCCTTTTGAATACCATGTTATAGCTAAAATTTCATGTTTATTTTCACCTTAATTGAGATTCTCCTTGTCATAAACTTACTCTTCCCTCTTCACATGGAGTTCTAGTGACTCTTGAACTTATACTTTTGTCTCTAACTTGTCTTTATCCTTTGTCTTCAGCTACAAGTTAAAGATATCCAAACATATTGCATCTTCTCTCTCACTTTGTTCCTTTGTTCTATTTTAAATATTTGGCTAGGGTTATCCCTCCTTTTTATTCATTTCTTGATGAGTATTAGGCTGTATAGGATTTAACCACAAATGCCTCTAACTTCTTTGACTCCAAGACTTTCTTGGTGGCCACTTATTTATTACATGTATTCACACCAAAAAACATATTTTTAGAGTCAAAATTTGGATCCTTCATGGCTCTTTCCTTTTCTTAATTTTGGACACTTCAATGTCTAACTCCCTATCTTGTTTAGTATCATTTTAAAGACACTTCTCATTCATCTCAGCTATACTTTCTACCCCTTTTCTTCTAGTATAATCACTACCTTCTTGGTTTTTGGACCCTTCACTCTTGCATTACATTCTAGCTACCAATGCCTTCTCATAAAGATTACTTCCTCTATTCAACTTAGTGACCTTTCCCAATAATCTACTCTCTTTTTGGTTATATTCCATGTCCAACTTTGTGGACTCATATCTCTCCATACTCACCATCTCAAGAAAACTTTCCTTCACTTCTTTCTTAGGGGATTTGGAAAAAATCATACTCTCAATAACTTTACCAAAATATTATTTAGTTGTCATAAACATCACTCTTTGTTCTATTCTATCTATATTTACTATTTGCTTGCACATAATAAACAACTTTCCTATCAAACTGCCATGGCCTCTCTAGAAATAAATGGTAAACATCTATGGTAATTACATCACATAAAACTATATCCTTATAGATTCCTATATGTAATTCAACAAAACTTTTTTTACTTAACATTATGTAATGTCCTTATTGAACCCATATTACCTTGTAAAGACTCAGATGTGGAATCCTCTTCAATCCTAACTTTTGTACCATATCTTAAGACACTATATTATTTGTACTTCCTCCATTAATCACCACATTTCAACATTTTCTCTTTGTTTTATATCTACTCCTAAACAAATTTTTCCTTTGAATTGGTTCTAGTACTTGTACTTTTTGTTGCAACAATACTCTTTTCATGAGTAAAGATTATCATCTCACTTTTCTCCATTATTCATTTTGTCCTCTTCATTCTATTGATCATCCCTACCAATGTATGAGGTAAATTCCATTGCCCTATGTCCTTTATTATATTTCCAACACTATCCTTGAAAATTTGGTCTATGTCTATTTCTTAAGAAACTATCAATATTTCTTCCTCTATAAAATTTAAATAACCTTGCCTCATATGCATGGTACTATGGCCTCATGACTTCTTAAAATAATACTACATGATTTTGTGGCCTTATAGACTCTTGAACTTCTTCTCCATGTTCTCTTCTAATTGACCTTGGTTGTAAAGGTTATTCTTGACCTTTTTCTGCTCCATTGCCTTCCACATTTACTATCTCTAGACTTTATACCCTTTCTTGAAGAGCATTCTCAATAGATTCCATTTTCATAATCAAAGGAGTAATCATATATGTAATCTAAACCATAAAATGCTCCACCATGCTATATTGATCTTTGTTGCCTCTATTTACCCTTTGTTCAATGGGTCTTTATTATTGGTTTCCTATCTTATAGTGAATTATAAATACATGATATCCAATATTCATTTCACCTTGTAAAGTTATATCTACTTTTCACCAATTAAAAGTCACCCACCACCAAGAACAAACCTGCTCTGATACCAAAATGATGTAGAGGATTATCAAATGCTCACAAACTCCTTTTGTTATGTTCACTCACTAGACCAAGGTTCATAGGGTCATTCAAGGTTT
The DNA here is from genome assembly GCA_037957365.1 of Torreya grandis. NCBI lineage: Eukaryota > Viridiplantae > Streptophyta > Pinopsida > Cupressales > Taxaceae > Torreya > Torreya grandis. Next base: position 1,158,779 of record JARHVA010004552.1, read on the forward strand.
CATCAATTCTTATAATGTCTTATTAGTCTTGTTAACTTGATCATGATAATTAGGGTCTCTTGAGACCTATCTTTCCCTTGGAAACACTCTTTTTCAATTATTTCTTATCCTTTGTATCTTTATCTCTTTACATAGTCAAGTCTAGTAGCCTTTTGAGACTAATTTTGCATGTATAGTTATGTATAGATAAAACTTGACAAACTAGTCCCTAACTTAAATACCCTTTATTTTGATTCAACTCCTTATATAATTTCAAGGTGAAAATATTCTTTTAAACCCATTTACTATCCCTTTTTAGGCCACTGCTATGCCTAATTAGGTCTCTTATGCACAAGTCCTCACACAATCCTCTTATAATGTATGTACAAATACAAAATCCAACTCAAAACTCTAAAATATATTTACATTCATTAAGACCCATATAATGACCAAATTTGAGACACTTTTACTAGCTCAATCTCTGGGAAAACAAGATTCTAGTCCAAAACCCTAGTTTAGGGTTCACAAGGGTCTGTAGGACCTAAGAGCTCATAGTTTGCTCTTGTACATTCCAAATAGTGTTTCAATTATTTTTAAATATTATTTAGGATCTATGGAATATGGGGATAACTTATCCAAGCTTATTTTTTCTCCTTGCACTTATTTTTTCCACTCTTTTATGAATATTTGGGACTTTATGCACACATAAACATAGTATGCAGGCTGTGCAAATGTTGTGTTAAAACCTTAAACCTCAAAAGGAAATCACAAAAAATTGAACATATTTGAAGAGGTTTCAAAACATCCCATCTCACCTCTAATATTCAATAAACAATCTTTATGAATCCTTTTCTACACTCTTTACTAGACTATGTTTACTCACCTTCTTGGTTCTTATGTCTATACAATCAAAGTCAGTAGATGTCTTTAGAGAAAGATTGGGTTATATACATTCAAACAAGAATTATAAAACTTAACATGATATTTTTTAGGATTTTTATGAGCTATACACCCCTAGTAGAATCTTTTACAAGATCCTTTGATAACTTTGCTATGCCACTTCATAATAATCTATGCTGACTATTTGTGCTTACAAATTCTCAACAAGATTATATAAATTGCTATGTAAATGAATTTGAAACAAAAATAATGGAATACAAAAATTCACTTATCAAACATATTGTTTTTTTTTACTTATCAAACATATTATGAACTCACCAATCTAGATTTAGCACCAAAAGCACAACATTATCAAACTTCCTTTCTTTGATCATTCAAAAACATAACCATTCACCATTGTCTTACTCAAGACAATAGGGTTATAGACCTTAAATAAAAATTAAATATTCTTATACTTTTATTCTTGGGACTATATCCCATTCTATTTGAATATAATATGGAAACTGAATCCAAAACTAAAACTACAAGATTTATATTTATCTTAATTACCTTAATTACCTCTTAGTAGTCATTTGCAAGAATGTTTCCCTTAACACAAACATAAAGTATGATGACTCCATAAAATTTTGAATTAATAATAAGCATATAGACCCAAGGTTTACTTATTAACATGTCATATTCATTTTAAACCTTGTTAAATTCTAAACCACCTCCTATAATAACCATTCTATGCCAGAATATTTAAAATTTAAAATTTGCCAAAATAGAAAAAAAACTATAATTTTAATTTTTATCCTTCCTAGACACTCTATAAACACTTTTAAAGCATTCCAAGGTACATATTTAGACACATAACACTACCAAAACATCCTAAACATGTTTATTGACCCCTATTCACTTGATCTAGACAAACACATGTAATCATGTTGTTCCCATGAGTGATGCCCTTGCATCATAACCTATATCAAATATTAATCATATTGATATATTATCTATATATGGTCTAAAATACCTCATCATTATTACCAATACACTATTTCATTTTATTACACTCTGCACACAAATAAGCCTAAAACTACCTTGTATATATACAAGCCTCTCGATCATATCCTTATTGGTTGGCCATACATACTTACACACTTGGATTAAACTTTAAAAAGGTATTATAATAATTCCATAAATGAATTAATCATTTAAATATGTTATCCAAAACTTTAAAAACCAAAACCTCTTTTAGGCCTTAAGGAGACCTAATTCAATTAGGCCTTCATTAGCACACATTACCCTTTGATCTCCTTGGAACACATTAAAAATTCATACATGGGAGGAAAAATTAATATGTAACTCCAATATAACATAATAAAATAATATTATGTCCATGATACTTTTTATCTCCAACCACCATTTGAAGCACATAATTAGTAATGTTCACAATTAGGCTTATGAACCTATAAAACTTCTACTAAAAAAACTAAAACATGTATATAATTTAGTTATATAACCATGAGAAAAATTAAATTAATAGAAGATAAATGAAATTAAAAAAATCACCACGTTATTTATACTTCATAATTTAGGGAAAAAATACTCAAACTCTTCTCTGCAAATATCCCACTCAGAATTGCCAGAACACTCCAAAACCTAGTTATAAACAACTTGATCTTTAGAACCTAAAAGAATACTTCCCATGACCAATGATACTTTAAAAATATAATTTTACATCTATAAAAAACTTTAAAATAAAAAATTCACAATGTTTAATGTCAAATATTCATCTTGCAGACCAATCTTTGGTCTTCAGTACACAAAGTCAAACTAGAACCAGTCAAGTCATTTTGGCTTCAACATTTAAACCTTTTATACTGACTTTCAAGATTTAAAAAATCATGATTAATAATTAAAATTACTAAAAATAACACATTATGTATTATATTCATTAACTTATGGCATAAAACATCAAACTCATCACTACAGCTTGCTTACCCAGAACTACCAGTTTACCTTAAAGACTAGTCATGGTGACTCAGACCTCCAACACCTATATAGACATATTTAATGATTAATAAAGCATGAAGATGATAATATAAGATAATTATACCATTATTAGATATAAATATAATATGGTAAAATTTAAATATTGGTCTTGTAGATAAATCTCATAACCTCACTGTACACAGACCTCACTAAGCCAGACAAGTCAACTTGTGAGCAATTTTTTCACTATAATAACTAACCTCTAAAACTTATAAAAACATGAAAACATCTTAAAATAAATGAAAAAAATATTCATGCACTTGGTTTCATCCTTATTCCATGACATCACATTCTTAAACCTCTTCTTGTTGTTGCTTGAATTTCTCACTATTTCTACCATTAGGCTTTTTAGTGACTGGCTAACTTGGATGGCCAGTTTATCATACCTAAGGGATAGAAACTATAAAAAAACCACCATGGACATAAAATAAAATTTTAAACCTTCTCCATCTAGTTATTTTCATATTTTGACTTGATCAAATCTAAATTCTATAGTGACTAACACTTTCCTATAAGGTCTACTCACACACCTAACAACTCAATCACACCTGGAGGTGCTTAGGAGAGTTAAATGCAAGATAAAATAGTTTTTATATTCATTTCATAAAATTATAGGATATTTTAAACAATATATTTCACATTGGGTCCTTTTTAGGGTTTTAGAGAGGGTTAACACTATTTCTAGTGTTAATGATTGTTCATAAAGGAATGCCCCTCATTTTAAAAACTAATGCATGGAGATAATACCTAGGAACCTTACCCATCTCTCGTTAAAATCTAAACTTCTCATGTAGAGGTTTTCATGCCTTCATTTTATGTACTCAAGAGACCTTAAAACCACTTTTCATGTTTTGTATTGAAAATCATTGCCTCAAACTTTGTAAACACACTTGAAAAAACATATCATAACTTTGAAAACACTCACTTGTCCATAATTGACTTAGAAATGGAACCTCATAATCCATTAGGTTTGCATTCTCTCTCTACACCATAGGCTTCATACCTTACTAGGCCTTAAACTATCCTTCATTCCTTTTTCCATTCTCTCAAAACCTTAATGTCATGCCATATAACCTCTCTCATGATTAAAAACATCCAAACATCCTTAATATGTCTTGACAATAGCTCATGATGCCTCATTGGGTCAAGTAGGGTCTAGAGGTGGTCTTGGTATAGACTAGGTCTAAAGGTCCTACCCCTATATGGTCACCCTAAGACTATAATGAGTGATCTAATGCATCATATACATGTTTAAACAATCCCATAAAACCTCTTATGATTCTATCTATTCATCTCACTAAGCCACCTTGCTCAAACCTTATTACTAGGACTTTACATGCCATGACTAGTGTCATGACTAGGTTTCTCAAGAACTTGAAACCTGACAGCTGACCTTGAAACTGTAGACACCTAAAACTAGCCATCAATAACCTTCAACTAGGATATTGACCAATTTTTACCAAAATGCATAATTTGGCCTAAAAACACTAAAACACATTAAATGATATTAAATTGATATATTTAAGTGCCAATTTTGGCTAGAATATCATTAAATGGGGTAATGCAATATATGGGCTAGCTAACTTTAATCAGGCCATTTTGAGTTAAAATACCAATTTTACACCTAGGTGCTCTAGATTACTCTTTCCTATAAAAAATATTACACAAGACATGTGACTTTATTATTTTGTGTTGACAACATCCTAAATGGGATAATGGATCCAATGAATCTGACATCACATCTTAATTCTAATCTAGTCAAATTTTAGACCAATAATAAGGAATTCTGATTAATTTGAGTAATTTGTTCACAAATACTTAATCATGATTAAGATATAATTAAATAAAATTAGAGCCTAATTAATAATTCCATGGAAACTTTTTGAATACTTATTTTTAGAAATGAATATTGAATATTTGCATCATCAAGTGACCTCATTTCTTGGGAAGACATCCCTAGGCCATAAATGCCACAAATACTAGGATTCATGCCTCCCATGCCTCATCAAATCCCTTCCATGCCTATTCAATTCCCCTCTATCCCACATATTAATGGGGATATTTGTAAAATTAATTTAATATTTGGATTTATCCATGGCCACACATCTCAATCTTGAGATGGACAGTCATGATTGATCCTCAAACCCTTACAAAAGTCTATAAATAAGAAGCCTTATCACATGAATTTGTATCTCTCACATGCCAAAGTTATAATTCTAAATTGATTCCAAAGATTCATGCAAATTAGTGTTATAATTTCTAAATATTTATCCAAGCCAAGCCAAGCCAAAGACACAAGGTGCCAAGGAGAGATGGAGGTAGCCAAGCTTCCATTGATGCAGATTTCGTGAGCACAAAATTGAGAAAGCCACTATAATAAGAATTTTGGAGCATCCAAAGAAGGTGAAAAAATGTTTATTTCATGTTTTATTTGTGTTTCCATTTTTTTTGTTAACTAATATCACCCTAGTAACTAGGACTAGAGATGTTATGCTAGTGTGTTTATTTCATTTTGTTTTCATTTTGGAACTAACACAATACTAACCATCCTATCTTGAGTCAAATTTCTAGTTTATATAAACACTCCTTGATGATTATACACCTTGATCACATGCCTTACATGATCCTCAAATAATGTTATACCTCTTCACATACCTCTTCATGCTCACCATGCACATGCTCATGATATGACTATGCTTGTTATGATTAGGGTTCTCAAAACACCTTATACTTAAGGATTAACACTCAAACATTCTTACCTTGTACTCACTAGATATAATTATCACACCACTACAACAATATCTTTCTAATCAACATGATCTCATGACCTCATATAGACCTAGAGCATCATATTTATGCTTCACTGCTTACTTGAACAATAAACCTCTTTGTGATAACACTGATAATCATCAATCTAATCTAAATTATAGCATTTAACTTGACATCAACCAATAGAAGAATCATTAGGTTTCCTTCAAATTCTCTCTCAACATATATATTATAGGTTGCCTTCAAATTCTCTCTCAATAGAGAGACATTATGTTGCCTTCAAATTCTCTCAAATTCCACTCACCATACTGTTAGGATCTTAGAGTACAATTGATTACTTTTGTATAAGCAACTAAACACGAAATTGAAACCAGAAGTAATAAGTAACTAGAGATCAGAAACAACAAATAATAAGAGATACAAGAAACAACCAATTTGTATTAAACTCTTCTAGAAGGAAATACAATGAAGAAATCTCTCTCCTCACACCTCACAGATGTACAGTAATTCTCCCTCAAGATTTCTCTCTCTCTCTCTCTCTTAATCAATTACAATCAACTCAATTACTGAATTGTCTACATGCTATAAGGATCTAACCCTACTATATAGTATACTAAAACACTAGGGTTCATGAGCCATGAATTCACCACCCTTAGATGCACCTCTTAAATCAAAGGCTCAAATCCATTCTCCTAAAGATAGAAAAGCTGGAAATGCATAGAAGTCAGTGTCGATCTGAAGATGACCGATGCCGACTTACCCCTAACCGATGTTAATCGACCCCTAACTGATGTTGGTCAACCCCTAACGGATGTCGGTTGGTTCTTACCAATGCCAGTTACTATGTAAGCCCAACAACCTCCACATTAACTCATTAGTGAAGCTTTTAGCTTCACAACTCAACAATCTCCCACTTGGAGATAAATAGCTGCACTTGTACCTATACAACAACATCCTCTAAACATCTCTGGCTTGTTTCTCCCTCTTCAAGTTCAATCTTGAAGACCAAAAAAATTTGAATGAAGATTCAACTTCTCCTTTGTTATCAGCTTTGTCAACATATCAACAGGGTTCTTATCCATATGGATCTTTTCCAGCTTCAACTGTCCATCCTCTAATACCTATCTAATGAAGTGGTACCTAAGCTATATATGTTTGGTTCTTGAATGAAAAGCTGAATTCTTTAACAAATGAATTGCACTTTGACTATCACTGTATAATCTATAACTCTCTTGCTCCTTTTCCAACTCTTCTATGAACTGAGTCATCCAAATCATTTCCTTGCTAGCCTCTGTGACTGCAATGTATTCTACCTCTGTAGTAGACAAGGCAAAACTTTCTACAACTTTGAAATCTAGCTAACCACCATTCCACCAACAGTGAACACATATCATGTGGTGCTTCTCTTACTATCCAAGTCACTTGCCATATCCGAATATACATACCCATGTAGAGAAGTGTTTGACCCTCCATAGCACAAATGCCTACTGCTGGTCCCTCTCAGATATTTGGGAATCCACTGAATTGCTTTCCAATGTTCCTTTCCTAGATTGGCCATAAACTTGCTGACAACTCTCACTACTTGGGCAATATCTAGTTTAGTACATACCATTGCATACATCAAGCTCCCAACTGCTGAAGCATATGGAACTCTACTTATGTACTCAACCTCATCATGTGATTTAGGACACTGTTCTTTGCTCAACTTGAAGTGTCTAGCCATAGGTGTGCTTACCAGTTTTGCATCCTGCATATTGAACCTCTCCAACACCTTATTCACATAATCCTCTTGAGACAAAATCAAACTGTGATTTTTCTTGTCTCTCTTAATACTCATGCCAAGGATTTTCTTTGCTGCTCCTAAATCCTTCATGGCAAATGTGTGAGCTAATTTTACCTTAAGCTCAGTAATTTATTGCATGTGTGAACCTGCAACAAGCATATCATCTACATACAATAATAGAACAATATAACTACCATTATCCAATCTGTTAAAATAAACACAATGGTTAGATTGACATTTACTAAAGCCATGCTCTGTCATAAACCTGTCAAACCTCAAATACCATTGTCCTGGAGCTTGCATAAGACCATATAAGATTTTATTCAACCTGCACACAAGTTTCTCCTTCCCTTTGACCTCAAAACCTTCCAGCTGATCCATATATATCTCTTCATCCAAATCTCCATGAAGAAATATTGTCTTAACATCAAGCTGCTCAAGATGCAAATCCTTAATAGCAACTAAAGACAATACAGTCTGAATAGAAGTCATCTTTACTACAAGAAAAAAAAATTCACCAAAATCAATACCTAGTTTCTGTGCAAATCCCTTTACTACCAACCTAGCCTTATGTCTCATTTGTCCATTCTCTCCTTCATTTAACCTGTATACCCATTTGTTTTTCAGTGCTTTCTTTTCAGCTGGAAACTCAACCAAATCCCACGTATGGTTCTCTTCTAAGGAATCAATTTCCTCATTCATGCCATGCTCCCACTGTTCCTAGATTCTACCTACATTGCCTCATCAAAACTTTTTGGTTCTCCACCATCAGTGAGCAACAAGTAGTATAAAGAAGGGGAATAACAAATTGGAGGCTTACTTACCCTTTTAGACCTATTTATGGGCATTTGAGACTCATTTACAGCTTTTTGTCCACCCAAATTTTCTTCTGATAGTGACTGATCCCGGTCATCTCTGACCAATGTCAGTCTGCACCTGACTGATGTCGATTCCACCTGATGCACACCAATTTCCACCTGACTGATGTTGGTTTCCACTTGATCGACATCGGTCTCTGTGTTTTTCTATGAGTGATGATTTTTACCCACGAGATCATTTTGGATCATAACCTCTTCCAAATCAAGATTGCCCTGCTCAAAATTATTTAACCTCTTGAGCTAATCATTGTACATCACCTTCTCATTGAAAACTACATCACGGCTTCTAATAATTTTGTTAGTTTCTAAATTCCACAACTAGAATCTGAAATCTCCAAAACCATAACCAATGAAAGTGCACCGCATAGATTTAGCATCCAACTTCTTTCTATTTTCTTTATCAATGTGCACAAAAGCTTCAGAACCAAAAACTATGAGAAATGAAAGATCTACCTTTTTACCTGTCTAAGCCTCTTCTAGAATTCCACCATCTAGTGCAGTAGAAGGTCCTCTATTAATCAAGTAAATCATAGTATCTACAGCTTCTGCCCAAAACTGTAAGGGTAAACCAACATGCAACCTCATACTCCGTGCACACTCCATTATTGTTCTATTCATCCTTTCAGTGACTCCATTTTACTGAGGTGTCCTTGGAACTACCCTTTCCCTACGTATTCCACTCATAAAATAGTAACTATTGAATTTATTGTTGTAGTACTCACCACCATTGTCAGATCTAATGCACTTCAATCTCAAACCTGTTTCATTCTCAACCAAAGCTTTCCATTTCTTAAATGTGTCAAAAACATCAAATTTCCTCTTTATGCAATAAACCCATACCTTTCTTGTAGCATCATCAATAAAAGAAACATAATACTGTGATCCTCCAATAGAAGCTACCTGAGCTGGTCCCCACACATCTGTGTGAACAAGCTCCAACTTGTGCTTCTTCTTTGTTGACCCAGTTTTGAGAAACCTCACTTTCTTCTATTTCCCAAAAATACAACGCTCACAAAAATCTAGATCTATGATTTTTAAATCTGAAAGCTTACCTTTTAACTTAAGAACATTCATTCCCTTCTCACTCATGTGACCAAGCCTACAGTGCCACAAATTTGCATCGACATCTGAAGTAGATAAAATAGAAGGAGAATAATTAGTAATACAAGTAGATAGATAAAGTGTACCTACTCTCTTACCTTTTGCTAATACAAGTGCACCCTTGGAAACTTTCCAAGATTCAGCTGTGAGAGTTACTGTGCAACCCTCATCATCCACCTTTCCTATAGAAATTAGATTCCTATTCAGGATGGGTACATCCATGACATCCTTCAACACCCATGTGTTGCCATTCTACAATTTCAGCTGCACTTTTCCTTTTCCAACAATTTTACAAGGCTCATCATCCCCTAAATAAACTTTTCCAAAATCTCCATAGACATAATCATTGAAAAATTCTCTATTTGGGGTTGCATGGAAAGAGGCACCATAATCTAAAACCCATGATTCTACTTTATTATCCAAATAAAATATAAGAGCATCTTGTGCAACAATACCTGTAACTTTTGCTTCTTTATTACTTTCATGCTGATTTTCTTTGTTATCCTTCAACCAACAATCTTTCTTTGCATGCCCTTTCTTTCCATAATTTCAGCAGGTTATTCTTCTATTTTTGGATTTGGATCTACTTCCCATCTTTGACCTTGATTTCCCTTGCTTGCCCTTCTCTCTTTGCCTTCCCCTACTTTCAACACTTAAAGCATTACTTGATGTTTCCCCTGTGCTTTTCCTGTGAATTTCTTTATTCAAGATTACACTAACAACATCATCAACTTTCAAGATATTTGAAGCAGATGCAATATTACTAACTACCATTACCAAACTATGCCAACTTTCAGGTAAAGAGTATAAGATTAAGAGAGCCTTAATTTCATCATCAAAAACTATTTTGACTGAATTTAACTGATTTACTGTTGTATGGAAATCATTAAGATGACTAGATACAGATCCACCTTCCTACATTTGCAAATTAAATAATTGATTCATAAGATATACCTTATTCTAAGCTGAGGATTTTTCATATAAATTTGCCAAAGTATCCATTAACTCTACCATTGTCTTTGCCTGTGATAAGTTAGAAAACACAGAAGCTGCCAGGCTCAACCTTATAGATCCAAGATCCTTTCTATCAAGAACATTCCATTCTTCATCTTCCATATCTATGGGCTTCCTTGAAACCCCACCCAATGGTAAATACAGATCTTTTTGATATAGATAATCTTCAATCTGCATCCTCCATAATTGATAATTCTTGCCATTGAATTTCTCCATTCTTAGTTTACTTTCTTTTGCCATTGCTTTGCTCCCACTCAATCAGAAACCCATGTGAGTGAATTTTGTAATCAACAAACACTAACATGCTCTGATACTAGTTGTTAGGATCTTAGAGTACAATTGATTACTTTTGTATAAGCAACTAAACATAAAATTGAAACCAGAAGTAATAAGTAACTAGAGATCAAAAATAACAAATAATAGGAGATACAAGAAATAACCAATTTGTATTAAACTCTTCCAGAATGAAATACAATGAAAAAATCTCTCTCTCCTCACACCTCACAGATGTATAGTAATTCTCCCTCAAGAGTTCTCTCTCTCTCTCTCAATCAATTACAATCAACTCAATTACTAAATTGTCTACATGCTATGAGGATCTAACCCTACTATATAGTATACTACAACACTAGGGTTCATGAGCCATGCATTCACCACCCTTAGATCCACCTCTTAAATCAAAGGCTCAAATTCGTTCTCCTAAAAATAGAAAAGCTGGAAATGCACAGAAGTCGGTGTCTATCTAAAGATGACCGATGCTGACCGACCCCTAGCTGATGTCGATCGACCCCTAACCGATGTCGGTCAACCCCTAACCGATGTCAGTTGGTTTTGACCAATGTCAGTTACTGTGTAAGCCCATCAACCTCCACATTATCTCATTAGTGAATCTTTTAGCTCCACAACTCAACACATACATCTTCACCAGATGCACCTTGACATTGATGAAATCAATGACAAAATTTATCAATAAAATCCTAATTTTTTATTTATGGAAAAAATGTCTTCAAATATCTCCCAATCTGGTCAATCTCCCTTCTTTAACTTTCTCCCCCTTTGACATTAATGATAACGGGTCTTCTATAAACTACCATCTGGAATCACATCTTGCAACAGAAGCTTAACACACATAATATGAAGCATCACTGGACCATGCTCCCCCTTATTTCATGTATACTACCTTCAAATGAACTCAAATCTCAAGACCATTCACCTTGTCCTTGACATGATGGATATGATACAAATATTTGATCACACACTAGGCCACTATATTCTTGTCATCAACTACACTTAGAGATTATGAACAATCTAAATAACTCCCTCTTAATTCAAGCACCCACCATGCTTCTACTAATAAAATACTATCTTCATGAAGCTAAATAGAGTCACTCCTTTCATAAGGATCTAAAACAACACAAATTTAGGAGATTCCTAAATCTCTATTCTCTCACAACATTGAATATCTTTTAGGATCTTATTAGGATTGATTGGTCTCTTTGGATTGAAATTTTCATCATTCGTGTGATCAATAACCTGAGCTAATAATGAGTATTCTTGTCTTGATTTCACATTTAAAGTATGTTCTAACATATAAAAAGTGCATTTGATTTTGTAGACTAATTACGACTCATCTTAACTATCTTTATTTTATATACATTCAATTGCCTTTTATTTGTTATCCTTCAACCAACAATCTTTCTTTGCATGCCCTTTCTTTCCATAATTCCAGCAGGTTATTCTTCCATTTCTGGATTTGGATCTACTTCCCATCTTTGACCTTGATTTCCCTTGCTTGCCCTTCTCTCTTTGCCTTCCCCTACTTTCAACACTTAAAGCATTACCTGATGTTTCCCCTGTGCTTTTCCTGCAAATTTCTTCATTCAAAATTACACTAACAACATCATCAACTTTCAAGATATTTGAAGCAGATGCAATATTACTAACTACCATTACCAAACTATGCCAACTTTCAGGTAAAGAGTATAAGATTAAGAGAGCCTTAATTTCATCATCAAAAACTATTTTGACTGAATTTAACTGATTTATTGTTGTATGGAAATCATTAAGATGACTAGATACAGATCCACCTTCCTACATTTGCAAATTAAATAATTGATTCATAAGATATACCTTATTCTAAGCTGAGGATTTTTCATATAAATTTGCCAAAGTATCTATTAACTCTACCATTGTCTTTGCCTGTGATAAGTTGGAAAACACAGAAGCTGCCAGGCTCAACCTTATAGATCCAAGAGCCTTTCTATCAAGAACATTCCATTATTCATCTTCCATATCTGTGGGCTTCCTTGAAACCCCACCCAATGGTAAATATAGATCTTTTTGATATAGATAATCTTCAATCTGCATCCTCCATAATTGATAATTCTTGCCATTGAATTTCTCCATTCTTAGTTTACCTTTTTTTGCCATTGCTTTGCTCCCACTCAATCAGAAACCCCTGTGAGTGAATTTTGTAATCAACAAACACTAACATGCTCTGATACTAGTTGTTAGGATCTTAGAGTACAATTGATTACTTTTGTATAAGCAACTAAACATGAAATTGAAACTAGAAGTAATAAGTAACTAGAGATCAGAAATAACAAATAATAGGAGATACAAGAAATAACCAATTTGTATTAAACTCTTTCAGAAGGAAATACAATGAAAAAATCTCTCTCTCCTCACACCTCACAGATGTATAGTAATTCTCCCTCAAGAGTTCTCTCTCTCTCTCTCAATCAATTACAATCAACTCAATTACTAAATTGTCTACATGCTATGAGGATCTAACCCTACTATATAGTATACTACAACACTAGGGTTCATGAGCCATGCATTCACCACCCTTAGATCCACCTCTTAAATCAAAGGCTCAAATCTGTTCTCCTAAAAATAGAAAAGCTGGAAATGCACAGAAGTCGTTGTCGGTCTAAAGATGACCGATGCCGATCGACCCCTAGCTGATGTCGATCAACCCCTAACCGATGTCGGTCAACCCCTAACCGATGTCGGTTGGTTTTAACTGATGTCAGTTATTGTGTAAGCCCATCAACCTCCACATTAGCTCATTAGTGAATCTTTTAGCTCCACAACTCAACACATACATCTTCACCAGATGCACCTTGACATTGATGAAATCAATGACAAAATTTATCAATAAAATCCTCATTTGTCATTTATGGAAAAAATGTCTTCAAATATCTCCCAATTTGGTCAATCTCTCTTCTTTAAATTTCTCCCCCTTTGACATTAATGATAAAGGGTCTTCTATAAACTACCATCTAGAATCACATCTTCTTGCAACAGAAGCTTAACACACATAATATGAAGCATCACTGGACCATGCTCCCCCTTATTTCATGTATACTACCTTCAAATGAACTCAAATCTCAAGACCACTCACCTTGTCCTTGACATGATGGATATGATACAAATATTTGATCACACACTAGGCCACTATATTCTTGTCATCAACTACACTTAGAGATTATGAACAATCTAAATAACTCCCTCTTAATTCAAGCACCCACCATGCTTCTACTAATAAAATACTATCTTCATGAAGCTAAATATAGTCACTCCTTTCATAAGGATCTAAAACAACACAAATTTAGGAGATTCCTAAATCTCTATTCTCTCACAACATTGAATATCTTTTAGGATCTTGTTAGGATTGATTGGTCTCTTTGTATTGAAATTTTCATCATTCGTGTGATCAATAATCTGAGCTAATAATGAGTATTCTTGTCTTGATTTAACATTTAAAGTATGTTCTAACATATAAAAAGTGCATTTGATTTTGTAGACTAATTATGACTCATCTTAACTATCTTTAGTTTCTATACATTCAATTGCCTTCTCTCTTTCACTCTAAGGGCTTCAAGTCTCTTATTATGACTTGATATCCTTTTACCTATATGAGTAAATAATCTTGAAATATGTCCCACAATATGATATATATAGAAAATAACCTTATACATATCTTTTTATTGACGATTCCTTTCATAATCCCCTGCATATTCATTCTTAGAGGGTTTTATAGACTCTCTTGGTCTATGACCAAACTAATTGCATACATAAAAACAACCATTGAATGAATTGACATACCTCATATCATTAGGCTATCTATTTTGTCTTTTCATGTTGACCTTATTGTCTTCGTTATCCTTCTCCTTTACTTGAACTACCTCCTTTTGGTCTTCTATGAAACCAAGACCTGTCTTATCATTTGCAAACTTCTGAGTACTCAAGATGTTATCTAGAGCATTAATAATCTTTTCAAACTTCACAAATGTATTAATATTGCTAGATTATTTTTCCAACTCATATTTTAAGGATTCAATTTTAGTTCCATACTTGGTGCATTCTTCTTCTTTAGCCTTTAGGCTTGCAGTGACTATCTCCATATGTGCTTCAATTTGATTGATGATCTCATCATACTCCTTAAATTTGTTACTCAATCTCTCTTCAAAAAAACATATTTTATCTTCATAATTATTAACTGATGATCTTAGTTTATGATTATTCCTTATTTGAAACTTTAACTCGTCTTGGGAACTCACTAGTTCTACCTCAAATTTCACTTCAAATTCTTCTTCATCATTCATAAGGCCTTTCCCATTTAAGCAACCCTAATTATCTATTTCTATATCCATGAATAAGGTTTCATTGTTGTCATGTTTAGGTTCATTACTACCATCATCACTATCAGATGCACTTATGTCACATCAAATGAGTTATTGTCTTCATTGGTGTAGAAACTTCTCTTATTCTTGAATGACCCTTTATTACCTTCATACTTCCTAAAATATTTCTTGTTCTTGTCAATCTTATATAACTTATCATATCCATGTTGTTCATCATGTTCTTCATCATGTTTAACCTTATCCTTTTTAGGAAACTTAGATTCAAAGTGACAAATCTTACCATAATTGAAACATTTGAAAGGCAACTTACCCTTGTACTTACTAGAGCCAAACCTCAATTTCATTACAAACATGACTATCAATTTATCATCATCAACATATTATCATTCCTCATCTTTGAACTTATTAGATTTTTAATTCTTCTCAGCTTTCAATGTTGCATCTTTCTTGGGAGGCATTCATTTTTTCTCATCTCATAGGCAATCAATATGCCATGAAGCCCATCCACTTCAAGATTATCTAAATTCTACATCTCTTCTACTGTAGATACCTTAAAATCAAAATTAAAACTTAGTGATATCAATACATTTTGAATAAATATATAATATTTCATTTTTTATCTTAATCCTCTAATGACATTGATAATTTAATCAACCTTCAACAGATAAGATGCAATGGTTTCATCTTTAGACTTTTAAACTATCTCTGGTGGGTCTATAACTTTGCCATTTTCACCTTTATGTATCCTTCATAGATATTATTAAATTTTTCCCATATCACCTTAGCTGAATCACAGTGCATCACCTTCATAAACTCTATCTCTGATAGGCCACATAGAATCGCATTCATTGCCTTCAAAATGCTCTCACTTTCCTTCTTACCTGTTGCATCAATTAATGGTGTAGGAGGTGGAGTGTATCCATATAAAAATGACTTAAAAATTTCATGGCCCATTTAACTTAGATATTTCCTCATTTTTATGCTTTAAAAATCATAATTATTCCTGTTGAATAATGGAGCCTTACTGGTAGAGAAACCACCTTGAGCTTATTGACTAGCCATATTTATTTCTAGGATCCCCTTTAGGATATTAGACCTAATTCAAAGGACTTGATATGATACCAAATGTTTGAATAAAAATTAATGATAAAGGGGTGGTTAATTATTTATTTAAAAAAATTATGAATTTCACTTAAGTAAGCATGAACCATTCAAGCAAGCATATAGATATATCAAGTATAAGCACCTATCCACATAAGCATTAAACACATAAACACATAAAACATTTTGTATAAAATAAAGGGGAAGAAAAACCATTCAAATATGCAAATTCACTATATTTATATAAGATAAACACTAAATTTAGTGAAGCACCAACTTCACATAGAGAACCAACCCCAACTAGCTAAGCACAAACCGAACTAGGCTTTACCAAGATCCAAATTGAAAGGAGGAATAAAAACCATAGATAAATAAGTAAAAAATCAAACACATAATTTATTTTATCACCTTAAAAACACATTTTTTCTCAACCAACTGATGATGATAACCTCTTCACCTTCTTATTCCTCTCAAACTGCCATATGGGCTTCTTCGCTCAACTAGTCCTCTTCTTGACTTGATTAAGTCATATGAATTTTATTTTAATACACATAACCTATTTAAAATATTTATAAAAATTTATATATTCTCTTTATATTTTATAAAATACCTCCTTATTCTTACCAATACACTTTTTCATTTGCTTACACTCTACACACATAAATAGGCTTAAAACTGCCTTGTATTCATACAAGCCTCTTACTCATATCCTTCTTGGTTGGCCATACATAATTAAAAACTTGGATTAAAATTTAAAAATGTATTATAATATGTTTCATACATGAATTAATCATTGTAATAGGTCATAAATAACTTTAAAAACCAAAACCTCTTTTAGGCTTTAAGGAGACCTAATTCAATTAAGCCTTTATTAACACATAGTATCCTTTGATCTCTTCAAAACACATAAAAACTAAATAAATGGAATGAAAATTTAATATGTAAATAAAATATACCCATAATAATATCATATTATGTCCATGACACTTTTTATCTCCAACCACCATTTGAAGCACACCATTAGTATTGTTCACAATTAGGCCTGTAGACCTATAGAAAGTATGCCAAACAAAATTGAATCATGTATACAATTTAGTCACATACTGATGAAAAAAAATCACATTAATATAATTTAAATTACCTTACAAACATCACCATGTTATTTATAATTCATTACTCAGGTAAAAAAGACTCAAACTCTTTTCTGCAAATACCCCACTCAAAACTACCACAACACTCCAAAACCCAATTATGAACAACTTGATCTTACCATGACCAATTATATTTAAAAAAAATTATTTTACATATATATACCACTTTAAAATACAAAAATAATAAGGTATAATGTCAAATATTGGTCTTACAAACCAATCTTTTATCTTCAATACACATAGTCACACCAGAACTAGTCAAGCCATTTGGATTCAACATTTAAAAATTTAATACTAACTTCAGAGATTAAAAAAATAATTGTAAATAATTTAAATTCACAAAAAAAACACCATATTTATTATATTCATCAAATCAGGGCATAGGACATCAAACTCATCACTACAACATGCTTACCCAGAACTGCTAGTTTACCTTAAAGACTAGTCATGGTGACTCAGACCTCCAACACCTATATAAACATATTTAATGACTAATAAATCATGTATATTATCACATTATATAATTATAACATTATTATATATAAATATAATATGTTAAAATATAAATATTGGTCTTGAAAATCAATCTCATAACCTCACTATACATAGACCTAATTAAGCCAGACAAGTCAACTTATGAGCAAATTTTTCACTATAACCATTAACCTAAAAGAGTTATAAAAAACATGATAATTTCATAAAATCACTACAAAAAATCTTCATGAAATTCATTTCATCCCTATTCCATGATAAAACATTCTTAAACCTCTTCTTATTGCTACCTAAATTTCTCACTATTTCCACCATTAGGCTTATTAGGAACTGGCTAACTTGGATGACCAGTTTAGCATACCTAAGGGATATGAAATATAAAAAAAATACCATGAAAATAAAATAAAATTATCAACCTTATCCATCCAATTATTTTCATATTTTTACTTGTTCGACTATGACTACTACAATGAATCTCTAAGAAACTAGTACTTTCTTGTAGGGTCTACTCACACACATGACAAGTCAATCATACATGGAGGTGATTTGGAGAGTTTAATAAAAGATAAAATAGTTTATATACAAATTTTATACCATTATTGGTTTTTTAAATAATATTTTTCACATCAGATCATTGTTAGGGTTTTAGAGAGGGTTAACACTATTTCTAGTGTTAACGATTATTCATAAAGGATTTCCCTTCATTTCCAAAACTAATGAATGGAGATATCATATAGGAAAATTAAAAATATCTCCTTAATATCTATATTTACCATGCATATTTTACATGATCCAATGAACACCTAAAAGTCATTAGGTTTTCATGCCTTCGTTCTGTGTACCCAAGAGACCTCAAAACCACTTTTCATGATTTTTATTGAAAACCATGACCTCAAAATTTGTGAAAATAATTTATAAAACATATAATACCTATAAAAAGCTCACTTATCCATAATTCCCTTGGAAATAGAACATCATACCCCATTAGGCATACATTATCTTTCTACACCATAGTATTTATACTTTACTAAACCTTAAACTATCCTTCATGCCTTATTTCATGCTCTCAAAACCTAAAATTAATGACATATAACCTATATAATTATTAAAAATATCCAAACATCCTTCATATGTCTTGAAAATAGGTCATGATGCCTCATTAGATTAGGCAGGGTCTAGAAGTGGTCTAGGTGCAAACTAGGTCTAAGGTCCTACCCCTGTAGGCTCACTCTGAGACTCTAATGAGTACTTAAATTCCTTAAATATATGTTAAATCAACCACATACAAAATCTTATTCCTTTTTTCATTCATATCAGCAAGCCACCATTCTCAAACCTTCTCACTAGGACTTTACATGCCATGACTAGGTTTCTCAAGCACTTAAAACTTGACAACTAACGTTGAAACACTCCTTATTACTTATACACATTTATCACATGAATTAAATTATCCTAAAATGATGTCATGCCTCTTCATTTTCACCATTAACATGCTCATGATATGACTATGCTTGTTATGACTAGGCTTCTCAAGACACCTTGTACTCAGATATTAGCACTCAAACATGCTTACCTTGTACTCATCAGACAAAATTATCACACCAATACAAAAATATATTTATAATCAACATGATCTCATGACCTCATGAAAACCTAGAGCCTCATAACCATGCTTCACTACTTACTTGATCAACAAACCTCTTTATGACAACACTAACAATCATCAAGATAACCTAAATCATGACATTGAACTTGACATAAACCAATATAATAATCATTAGGTTGCATTTAAATTCTCTCTCAATAGAGATACATTAGGTTGCCTTCAAATTATCTATAAATAGAGAGACATTATATTTCCTTCAAATTCTCTCAAATACCACTCACTATACATCTTCATCAAACTCACCTTGACATCAATTACAAAATTTCTCAACATGAGAAATATCAATGAAATTAGGAAATATACAAGAAAAACATACCAAAATGATTATACATTCCCAAAGTGACTTATCCTCATAAATGGCCCACAAGAGTGTTTGTGCCCAATTATGGAGCTCAAGGTCTTTGGGAATGTGGTTGGACAAGTGCCTCTAACATCTCCTCATACACCATTTGGATTGGATTTGTGTATGCAACTAGATAGAAATTATGGAAGCTTTAACATAAATTATACATTATATATTTACACTAGAAAGCTTGATAATTATTCTTGGTAGTTCTTGCATTTATAATCTAGTCATGCCTATTAATTTCTCCCTTCCTCTAAAATATTAATTGCTTCTCCCTCCAAAATTGAACTCATTTGTTACCTCTAATCTCATTTTTGATCTAAAGGCCAAAATTGATTTTCATAGCCTATAAATGTAATAACTACCATGAATAATTATCAAGCTTTATATTGCAAATATATAATGTAAAATTGATTCTAAAGATTCAACCATTTCTCTCTAGTTGCATACATAAATCCAACCTAAATGGTGCATGATAAGATGTTGGATTCACTTTCCTCATTACATTTCCAAAGATCTTAAGTTCCATAACTAAACACAAACAAGCTTGTGGATTGTCCATAAGGAGGAGTCACTATGGGAAGGTATAATCATTTTGATATGATTTTATTGTATGTTTTTTCATTTCATTGATATTTCTCAACTGAGGTAATAGGCCTAATATGTTAGTTTTGTGAATTTTTTCATGATTTTATAATATAAAAAAATCCTAGCCTATTTCATAATCCTATTTCACACTTTATGTTGATGTTTAAAATTCCAAGAGTCATATATGATCAAATTAAAATTATTTAAAAATTATTCCTTTGGTTAGGATCAAAGGATAAAAATAGAATTCACCTTATTACCTAGGATAAAGTTTATGTCCCAAGACACCTAAAAGGATTGGGCATAGGAAAGATGAGATCTATGAATTACAATTTGATCTCTAAACTAGGATAGAGATTCATTAGTGAGATAAACAAATGGACTTTGATCTTAAAATACAAATATCTTGATACAAGAGATAGTTCCATGCTATTGGTGTAAAATCAATTTGTTAAAGGATCTTATTTTTGGAATCATCTTATAAACAATAGATAACTTATTATTAGAGGAATAAAATGGAAGGTTGGGAATGGGGAAAGGAAGATATTATGATAATACTCTTGGATTCTATACCATCCCTTAATATATTTGGTTCCATGGCATCAAATTGGTCTAGTAGTTTAAAGTATTTATGGTACTAAAGTAGTTGATTACATTCAAGTTTTTGATAGAGGCAAAGACTGGGTACAACTCCAAGTGGAAAATATAAGTCTTGAAGGTATATCCATCCTTAATCATCTAATTTTCCTTATCAAATGTTATTATATTTTGAATCTTCCCAAAAAATATGAATTGGTTTAGTCTAAATCAATTGATGGGAATTATAATGTCAAATATGGCTATGACTTACTTTTAGATGGACCTGTAGATGGTTTTTCTTGGAGAATTTTATGGTTAAAATATTTAATTCATAAATTGAATATATTCCTCTAACTTTTAGTTCAAAAAAAAATTTGGCTATGGATAATCTTTAAAAACATGGGATAACTATTGTCAATAGATGACCATTGTGTGAGGAAGAGGAGGAATCAATTTTCCATTTAGTCCTAGGATGCTCTTTTTCTTTCAATGTTTGGGTAATAATTCTCAGTACCTTTTAGATGGCTTGGGTCTAACCTTCTTTGATACTTGATCTTTGGTACTATTAGAAATCTCCCTTAAAATTAATTCCATAAAGAAGTTGTGGAGTTAGGATCTACCTCATACTTTGTGGGATATTTAAAAGGAAATAAATGATATAGTATTTAGAAATTACAAGAGTTCTAGCTTGAGAGTGACCCTCAAAATAAAAAATCTTCTTATGGAAAATTTCAAGGTTTACAAGGAAAAAATTAAATTCTCTTTTGGAGGTCAAAAACTTCTTATTTCCAAGAATTGGGATTTATCTTTTGCAAGTACTCCCTTGGCTGACCTAAGAATTGAATTGAGGAAATTTACTAAGTGGAAAGTTGCCTATCTGGGTTGGTTAAATTTAAATTTTGATGGATCTTGCAAAGGAAAACCTAATAGGTTAGGATAAGGAGGCATTCTACGAAATTCTGAGGGTGAATTTCTTGATGCCTATGTTAGTAGTATGGGAATCCAAACTAGTAATTGGGTGGAAACTAAAGCTATTCTATGGGGGTTACAATTGTAAAAAGAGATAGGGGTGAGCTAATTCATCTTGGAAGGGGACTTATTTAATATCATCCATTATATTTTGAAGAAGTATTATGCGATTTGAAACATCATAAATATGATGGAGGAATCCTTTGTTATCATTAACCCTTTGTTATCATTAACTCCTTTGATAATATTAGTATCCAACACACACACACACACACACACACACACACACACACACACACACACACACACACACACACACACACACAGAGAGAGAGGGAAACCAATTAGCTGAATGGTTTACCAATTTGGGAGTTGTATTTAATAGCTTTAAGAAATTATTGTATAAAGAGGAACTAAAATATGACATTATCCAAAGAATCAGTCAAGAAAATTATACCTCCCTATCTAATGAGGGATATTTTTAGATGATGGATTTATGAAGGCTCTACTCGTCTTTATATTTATTGCATGGAACTTGTCTTGATTAATTTTATAGACCTGCTTAAGTACTTTGGATGGCTTCCAAGAGGGGTGCCTCTATATTTTTAATAAAAATGACATCAAGGGGAGAATCTTATTTAAGGAAATATTAATTAGAATTATTATAAATAGGATTTAAAAGCCTACTATGATGGGTAATAGTATTAGGAATCATGATAATGATTCTATGGATACCTATAATAAGACTTATGTGAACTAGATCCTAGGTGATTTGATTATGATTAACCACCTTAGGTGGTAGATCAGTCATTACTCTTGACACAATAATTTAATTATTATTCTTTATAATGCTTTGGGCTTACAATATTCTAATTTTTATATGCAAATATAGTTTTAGAAATATTTTGGGGCCAAATTAATAGGAGGGGACTTATGTCATGTTGAGATGTACTTAGATGAGGTGTTAGCCATGAATTCAGAGATATGGGTGATCCTTCATGTAGGATAATTAGTGATTTCATGAAAAATATTGAGGGATATGACCCTCATATATCCAAAAAAATTGTTGAAGGATGGAAGGATAGAGTAGTTTCACTCCAAGAGGTTGAGTTTGAGATAACTAAGGATCTCATTACTCATATCATAGACATGATGTTGGAAGGAAAAAATTATACAAAACTAGTAGGGATACCAAGGAGGAAATCAATAAATTTTTAATTAATAGGTAGGAATTAATTCCTTTCCAACATGGTTACCTCATAGATTCCATCCCTTAGCCTTACAATGTAGTTACGAAGCAGATCATGAAATTTATCACATTAAATGAGAGGTACAACTCATTTTTTACTTTCCATTTTATATTTCTTAATTTATTCAGACATCAATGCTTGTTTAGTATTCCATTATACATATTTAATTTGTTAGAAAGATCTACTTTAGAATTACAAAAAGGGAAGGGGAGGTTCCCTTTACATCAAGTTATGATCCTTTTATTTTGTAAGTATGTTAAATATGAGAAGATGAGCCCTATCCATAGGCCTTTTGAGGGAGAATCAAACCATAAAAAAAAATTAAAATCCCATTAAGAATCCTTAGATATTGAAGATAAATAAATTACCTCTGAGGAAGGATGTGAATGACCCTATCCAAATCACCATTGGTAAAGTGATGAGATCTGAGGATGGAAACATTAGCCTTGACAAGGAGAGAATTGAATAGATTATGGAGAGTTTAAATCTTATAAAGACCAAATAATCCCACACAATTAATAGAGATAAATATCATGGAAGAATAAAATAATAATTGGGGAAGCTGAGGAAATGACCATTGTTGCAAGAAGTGGGATAAATTTAAATAATTATGGGAGGAAATATATTTACATAGATCCTTCCTAAGATGGTTTCAAATGGACCAAATTTTGATCAAAGGGTCCATTAATAATTGTATGGGGGAGAAATAAGTGACCAAAAATAAAAAGAAATTTGAGGAATTGGCTATGTAAGTGAGAGGACTTGAGGAACAAGTTAAGAGATTGGAAAAGGAGAACATATCTTTGAAAAATAATATTGAAGCTCTGGTTAAATAGAGTAAGGCCATGGTTAGTAATTTTATTTATAGTGTGGGGATTATTTTTCAAGTCTTTAAAAATAATTTTGAGGGAAAGACCTGAGCAAGAAGACCAAGAGGGTGAAAGACATAACTAAGGAGGAAGACCAAAAGCTAAACTATATGGAACAAACCTTGAAGGAAATGTTGGATAATTTATAAGAAGCCCTTAGAGGTTAGATAATTGTTAAATTAATCCTTTTGAGTTGTCAGTTTGATATTGGTTTTGGTTGTTCATGTTGTGATGTTATTGTGAGCTGGCTATGATCCAACTGTTTGTTGGTTTTTTCTTCACTTTGTAGTCTTATTAGATATTATGATTCTTTTTACCTTGATTTTGGTTATTGTATATAAGTTTAGAGTCCCTTTTAAAAAATTCACTTTACCCATAATAAAAAAATTCTAGACTCAAAACGTACCATATTACAATATCACTTGAGTTTGATGGTTTTGTCCCATGCCAAGTAAAAGTCATATTTAAATTTCAAATCATTCATATGGGTCTATCCATACATTTAAAATATTAGTGGTGATAAATCACCAGAATATTATGATATAAATACAAAATAGGTATAGGCCTATTATGGATATAACACTTGTCTAGGAAGCACCTATAAATAATATTTAAATACTTGCATATTATGAGGATTTACATATTCTTCCCACTTTACCAACCATTCACTAGAATAAAATATTAACAAAGTTTGAAACACTCAAGAGCCAAGCTAAATTTTCTAATTTTCAATTATAAAGGGATAGATTACAGGTTGTATAAATTAAATGATCATTATTTTACACATTCAATTGATGTGGAGAACTACATGTGATTTTATATCCCTCTTTAGAGTATTGAATATGTAGGAAATGCTCAAGCATTAAATGGTTAGTGGTTGGGTTTAGTTCAACCCACCTTTCATCATCATTTATAGGCATAGAAATATATTTAAAGTGAACCTAAGGTTTCAAGTTAAGGGGGTAATTTTTTTGAGTTATTCACATCATCAAACCTTAGGATCATACACAACATTGAAATAAAATCATGTGCACCTACCTATATTAAAAAAAACATAAAATCTATAGAGATAGAAGCATCAGACTTAGAACACAATTTTAGATGATATAAACCATAAACTAATTGTAGTGTCTTAAAGATCTAGCTTCCAATATTTTTTTGAGCATGGTCATTAATGTTTGGTTGTCATTGATGTCAAAGAGAGCATGTTGTACTAATGCATTAATGACAAAGTGATCAGATGGATAGCTTGAAGTGATATGGTACTTATGCAAGTTTTTAAGGATAAAGAAGAGGTTGTGAGTCATCCATAAATGTCTTGACAAAGATCTGGTTTGTTTTGTGAGCATTTGGAATGAGCAAAATGCATATCCTAGCTTTAGAGAAGCCAGACCGTCACTGAACATCATGCAAACATGTATGCACTAGTAAGTTCGTGTATTTAATTTAGGTACAAATAAAGTCAATAATGGTCAAAGGTTTACATGGAGATGTTTCCTATATTGCCAAAAATCTACCCTAAAAATTTGGAGTCTTGAATTGATTTCTATCTCAAGTTATAAAGATTCAAAGTTTCTCTAGTAGACTATGATGGGCCAAAGACCATCAAGTTTAATCATGTTGAAGTCTGAGGTCATTGGTCTTGAAGATAATTAGTGAGACATTAATCATACATATTGAGGTCAATGGTGTGTATGAATCCAACATGTCAAAGGTTACACATGTTGGTGACAAGTGTCACAACCTCACTAATCTAATAGAAGATCAATGGTGAGCGACTATTCATACTTATGAATATCAATGGTGTGGGACAAGTCAAAGAGTCAACAAAGCACACATGATTGCTAAGTGGTAAAAGTGCATGGATTGATAGAAAAGTGTTTATAAGGCATATGATGGTTCCAAGTATAATAATCATGTGATTTATGATCAATATCTAATGGTGAGTGTTGATAAATAAAGATCTAACTGATTTGAGGAGATCGATGGTGCATATTTAGTCAATATTACAAGGGTGCACGAGATGAGGTCAAATTGATAGAAGTTTAGCATGGTTAAATATCAAGATAATTTTTAGGTATATCAATGATGTGTATTCATTAAATTTATGAGAGGGAAAGAGATGTTGGCAAAGTGTTTGATGTTTAATAGTGATCGTTGAAATTTGAATATTTAAATTAATGAAGGAAAACTGGTGCTTAGTTTTTGAGCTATAACTTTTAATCTAAGATGCATTTATTGATGTGATAAACATAAAAGTTGTAGAGGAATTCAAGTCACATCTATCAAATCTAGTTATAAGGTTTGAATGTTTGTACAATCAAAGTTATTAAGCTCCAAAGTTGACTATGTGTTTGACCATGGTATTTAAGTGACCTGATAAGGATATTTGAGTTGTTTTGATGGTATTTGGATGTTTCAAAGGGACTAATATATTATAGAGTGTTATATACTTCATGAGGATAATTTATATTTATTTTGGAGGTTTTAAAAACACATATTTAGTATGAAAAAATGCTTAGAATTTGACTATTTGTTTGTTCATGGTGTTTTTGTATACAAGGCTAATGTCTGAGTAGATTGAGAATATGTAGAGGTGTGTAATGATGACTTTAATAATTTGAGGATGTCTAAGAGGTCATGTGGAGTGGACCTATGCATTTATAATTTTTATTATGTTTATAAATTGTTCAATTAAATGCTAAATGGGTGAATATGTCTCCATGAGACCTATAAGGGCTACTAAGGCCTAATTGAAAGGCGTAGCTGCTTAAGTGTGACCCATAGTTGTTATGGCTGACCTATGTGGATGTTATTGAGATATGATAGATGTATTAAGGGTTAATACACCTATTATGGATAACATAGAAGATAATAATCATGATGGATTTATAAAAGGTGAAATCAAAGGTGGTGATTTCTAGACTTGTGAGAAGGAGCTCTAAGTGGAGGAAGAGTATAGAGTTGAAAGGCAAAGGAGAGTAAGGGTGCCTGTGGAAGGATTGAATAATATATTAGGTTCATGACTATGTGTATGACCTATAGGTCATATTTTTTATTTAAAAAAAATGCTCTTACAGGTTTAAATACTTGTGAAAGAAGCATTTGTGAGTGGTGTGGAGTGAAAGATAGAAGAAAGGGAGTGTGCCCAGTGGATGGGTTATAGCGTAGAGCAGGTTGATGACTATGTGTATGACCTATAGGTCATATTTTTGATGCCATAATAGTTATTTTATAGGTTTGAATATTGAAGATGAGCAAAGAGGTCTAAGTGATCCAAAAGGATGTTTTGGATGCCTTGAGTGTGAGTGAAGGATAGATGTCTATGTGAGCTGGGTGGTTGATTTGAGTGGAAAATCAGAGTGTGGATGTGTGTATGACCATTTGGTCATGTTTCTGAGGTTTTGATAGAGTTATTTATAATATGTGTATAACAATAAAAAAAGTGGTTTTGGATGTTTGTGAGTGTGTGAAGAAGTGAAGGGGGATGTGTTTTTAGGGTGTCTCCATCAGATTTCCAAGTAATCAGTGATCAGGAGATGTTCATATCATAGGTGTTAGGAGGATACTCAAAATATAGGTTATAAGGACTTGACCATCCTTAGGGGAAGGTGCTCTTTGTGAAACAAGTGTTTCACTAAATTTAGGTCAGAAGGACTTGACCATTCTAGGGGTGGGTGCTCATTATGGAATAAGTGTTTCACTAAAGTTTGGTCAGAAGGACTTGACCATCATAGGGGTAGGTTATCCTTGTGGAATGGGTGTTCCACTAAAGTCTCATGTTTTTAATACCTTATAGGAAAATTAGTCCATGTGTCTGTAAGCTTAAGAGTGGGTTTTATTCACCATGAAGGTTTCCCACATTAGATATTGTGTTTTGATGTGCTTTGCTTATTCATGCTTTGTATGTGGTCTCCTTACTTTGATGTTAATATAGTTTCATATGCTTGTTGTGTTGATTCATGAATGTAAATGAATGAATGATAAGTGATCAAAAAGTGAAAGATTGGTTGACTAATTCACCCCCGCTCTTATTCATCTTGTAACTCCAACATATTTGAGGCTCATAATCTAGTCTTCTACCTTTATTGCCTCCTACCTATAGTATCAATACTATACATTATAGTAATCTCTAAGTATCTTATCATTTTTATGTACTTTATATATTTAGCAAGTTATAGTGCCAAAGTATTTTCAATATTTTACATTCAGATTTATACTTCAGTGTAATACATAATAATATGAATTAGTACACATTAGTTCCTATCTTTTTAGGGTTAGAATTAATCCAAAATAAGGTAAAACATATTTATGAACCATATTTTTGTCTATAAAATTGCAAAAACCCTAAGGTTTTCCTTAGGGTTTCATCCTTCTTTTTAAGGTTTTTGGATTTATACCTCAAGGTTTGATTTTTAGACCTAATTCCTAATTATTTCTATCTCCAAAGATGTAGATCTGATGATTATCTATAGGGTTTCATGTTCCTCTTGTTATTAGGGCTTCCTCTACTGTGGTTGTTCTTTATTTTTCCAATATCTAATTCTAAATGGATCTAATTTTCAAATGCTGAAAAAAATTTCTAATAATATTGAGTAGATAAATAACTTATTTTTGTTTGCCAAAATATAGTATGGATTTTCTAGAATTTAAAATTTAATATTTTTGGTAAATTAAATATATAATGTGAATGGTGTAACTATTTTAAAATTAATTTATAGGTTTCATTTTTTTATTATTTACTATTAATAACTTGTTCTAGTTTCAAAAAAAATCTTGATGGTTTACTTTTAGTGGGTGGTTCTTAATTTTACACATTGTATGATGGCTATAATGGATACTCACAATGTATATTTTCTAATTAAAATAATCAATTTTATAATTACATGTTATTGGCATGAAATACACAATACATTTCATAATCATGTAATTAAATGGGTAACATTAATCTACAATAAAATTAAGGTTGAAATTAATGATGATACATCTTCTATGAATATAGAGTTCCAAGTAGTTTTATATGTACCTTATTTGGTCCCTCCTTATGGTTTTGATAGATAACATACATATATTATGGATTTCCATGATGTCACTAACCCAACGGGTAAAGTGACCCATACTATAGTACAAAAAGGAGATCATTAGAATGTTCCTCCTCATCCCCCTCTACCTCCAACACATCCTCTTTATGGTCTTTGTATGCATATTCAATCATAAGTGCCTAAGGTGTGTGATTTTTAAGAAATTATAGATTAGATTTCTACTATGAGAAAATCCATATAATATCTCCAAAAGTGAATGTGTATAAATATTACATCATTTGAGGATAAAATTGAATATATCAATTATTATGAGTGTTCTAGTGTCAATTATATTTCTACCTCCCCATTTAATAACTTTGTGCATAAAAATATTTCATATAAATATGGGTTCTAAAATAAAAATGGTTCAAAAAGTTTACATAAGGTTAACAAGACTCCAAGTGAAAATTTAAGAGACATTCTTTGAAATCAGTTGATCACCTTGCCTTATATGTATCTTGCTAAGAGATCTAAATACTATTATTCTTATCATATAGTTCATAAACATATGGATAATTTTGGGCTTTGAAGAGAAAAATAAAATATATTATTTATATTGTGAATCCTACATTAAATACATCAACTAAATCATCATAACTTCAATCACACCTCATATAAGTGAGAAACCTACTAAAATTGTGGTTATATCTTCTAAGGAACATTTGTAAAAGGAAAAATTACATAAAGAACAAATATAAAAATAATAATTAGAACAAGAATAGTTAAAAAATAACATACATTAATAAAAAAAAAGTTACAAAAGGAATGAATGGAAAAGGAAAGACTACAAAAGGAACAATTTGAAAAAGAAAGATCACATTAAGAAAAGTTACAACAAGAAAGGTTAAAAAAATAGAAGTTACAACAAGAAAAGATTAAAAAAAAGAGTTACAAAAAGAAAGATTATATAACGAAGCATAGGTTAAGCAAAAATTATCCTTAAGAAAGAATTTCTCAAGAAGGAAGTTCAAAATCAAGATATACCTAAAAAGGATAATGTAACGATCATGGTTTTCAAAAAGGCAACTATAAAGCATTCCTCATATGTAGAGCCTTTGATTCTTAGCCCTCACATAGATGGAAAATAGTGAAAAAATGTTTGAGATTACTAATTCTTATGAAATAAATATATTTCGCATGACACATATTAAATCCCTTATATATGACATTCAACATTTGGATAAGGTCACTTTAGTCAAGGCATGCATTGGATCTATTATGTTACCTATGACTCTTGGTCCTAAATCATGTGATGTTCTTTAATCCATATTTACATCAATGAAATACTATATTAGGAAGGTCATGGATAAGAGAAATGGGTGAAATACTTGGTAAGACTCATTAATATGTTACATTTGATCATGAATGTGAAACTATTACCATTTCAAGAGAGGAAACATATTCATAGATAGAATATAAAGAGGAAAACATTCCTTCAACTACTACGCAAGCAAATATGTATAATGTAATCACAATATATGCACATGATATTAATAGTACATAACATATTGAAAATTAATAGAGATAAAAAAAATAAATTCCACAATATGGTGTGGTTGGTTTTACATATACTACTATGATACACAAGATGATTGGAATGACATGTAAAATAGAAGATGGATATGGATGCATACTAGATGATTATAACATGAATGATATAAATCATACATATTAGTATCACCTTGATGGGATATTTTGCTAGTAGGAATGTATATTGGACATCACTTCTTCATAATTATGAGCTTATTTATTCCCTATACTATTTTATCTTGACACACATATGTATATATGT
Organism: Torreya grandis; assembly: GCA_037957365.1. Classification (NCBI taxonomy): domain Eukaryota; kingdom Viridiplantae; phylum Streptophyta; class Pinopsida; order Cupressales; family Taxaceae; genus Torreya; species Torreya grandis. Next base: position 1,189,770 of record JARHVA010004552.1, read on the forward strand.
TATTGAATTGAACATTATTCTAGCCCTTGGATTTGTTTTCACTTGGACCTTGCCCTTTGATTATTTATTTTGATCTAATCATCTATAAAATTTATCCTTTGATGATACATATTTTAATAAAACTTCATCCCAATGCACATTTTTTTGTGACACACTACTTGCTCACTATTACATATTGACCCCACATACATGTTATGGCCTACATTGAGCTTACACGATCACATACATTTATATATACTTAGTAAATAAGCACACACTGATTCTTGCCCATTTGAGGCATGTGTATTATTATCTTTACATATGCTATTGAGATACATTGGTGTCAATTAAACATATAGTGGGGGCATATTTCTTGCCTTCACTTCCTCCACATTTCTATGTTATCAAATTTGGTGCACATTATGCCTTAACATGTGTTATGTATTGTTTGGATACCCACAATTATTATATTTTCAAAGCTTTTATACTAAAAATTACTAGACTATATTGATATAATTAAAATTTTCAAAAAAAATAAAATATACAAAATCATTTAAATATTCTATAAAATCCAAAACTAGGTCTTGAGCATGACATGATTGCTAGTTACATTTTTTATAAATCTTATTTATCACATGTTTGGTATATTACATATCCTTTCTATATACACATACATTTCACAATATATATGAGTGACATGCAAGACATATAAATACACATAATACATGGATAAATAGATCTTGTACCATTCCAATACCTAAGGGCTATGTAAATGTTGGGGAATATTATTAAACATCTTACACTATTATAGGATATCTTTCTAGGACCTTTAAATTTTAGATGTTGAGCTACCTTGATTACATACACATGCTATTATATTTCTCATACTTTATATAGTGTTACATGGATATACTATTTTGTTGTGATGTGGTTGTTAGTGTAGGTTTTTATTTTTCCCTATTATTTAATTAGGGAATATTATATATTTGTGTATACATGGAGTTTTCCTACATTCGTGGAATAGGCTAGCTTATGTGGAGATGTGTGTCATAAGAATGTCATAAGTAACTCCTTTGACTGGCTATTCCGGGTATGGGAGTTACTTCTCTATTCTTAGCACCTTATCACCACCTTTCATGGAGGAGTTACAGTCTATTCTTGGGGTGCTTTGACCACCTATTGTGGAGGAGTTACTTACATGCTCTCCTATATGTATTCTTTACTTTGGCCATCTTAAGTTAATCGAATATTGGGTTTTGCTTCTATTTGTCTTTTGCAAATTATCTTTTTCAGTGTTTTCACTTTGCTTTAGCTTCTTTGTGGTGTGCACCAGCTTCATCTCTTGTGATCACTTGACCATTGCATTCGCGTTATTCGGACCCTGGCAACAACTCCGATATGGTATCAGAGCCACTCTGGTAATCGTGTGTCTAGTTATGCTATTAGTTTATTTTGAAAACATGAGGAGTGGAGTTCTCTTTATGTTCTTTTTCTTATTTCCAGATCTGATCTGAAAAAGCCTTTCAATATCATTTCTTATGTTGCATTTATCTTTCCTGTGGACTGCCTTTGTGGTATTGTTTTTTGTTGGTTTGGTTGTAGTTCTCGTTATTTGTCAGGACAAATCCATTTTTTGATTACCAAGGAGGTTTCAACGGCTCATTTTTATAGTTTCTCAGCTGTGTGAAGGATCTCCACAGCGCGTCCAACATCTTGCAGACCAATAGAAAAATCAGATAACGTTTTTTGCTCTCTGGTGGAAGTTGGCGCCCCATAATTTCTGTTTCAGCCCTGAAATGGAGTAAAAGACACTTTGACCAGTTGAAAACCCTTGGAAAGAGTTTTTTTGGCCTCTACATGCAGGCTCAGATCTGTGGAAGGCATTTTTTAAGGCTCTGACTGAAAAAACGTCCCTTCAACGACGTTTCTGTATTGGGGGTCATTAAAACCTTGCGTGTTCTCAATCTACAATTCTCTGGTAGTTGCTCACAACCTTCCTCAACCTCCCAGCAAACGTCCTGATTCATCTTAGCCCTGCATTTCTCCTTTGGCAGTGCCCAATATCAGAAAAACTGCGAGCAAAAGAAGTTAGGGTTTGGGCACTTCATTTTTGGTGCTTCTCTTTGGTGGGCCCACTTCAAATCCAACGCAATTTGACTTTATGCTATTTATTTCTCATTTGAATTATATTTATATTCTAAGATCAGATTTTATGATTTTATGAATTAAGTCATTTTTGAGAAAATAGCATTGAAGGCTTTAAAACTTGTATCTTCGCTTGACGAAGACGAAGTTGAGGCCTGGATTGGCAAGGCACTGAATCCCCCTCAAAAGACTAATCCAATTCATTCTTCACTCTGTGATGAGTCTAATGAGTGGTTGGAAGGCCACTTTCTCTCTCAAAACAGGCATTTTTTTTAATGTTTTAGTGCTATTTTTTTGTAAAATTACTAGTTTACGGGAAATTAAAACTTTAAAATCTTGAAAACGATAGCTCAAATTCAAGTGCCATTTTTTTCAAAAGTGCTTGTTTTTCAAATTTCCACAACTTAGGCTAGATAATTGTTAAAAATGCACTACTTTATAAAGTGCCAAAAATTTGGGTCTCTCGAGACGCATTTTCGGCTGAGTCCGACGTCTTGTTTGCTTAAAGTCTTACACTGATTGCTCTAAGACACATTCTCAGCTGATCCCAACATATTTTGAGTGTGCACTTGAATATTTGAGGGGGGCTCAACATTTTTGGGGGGTGTGATTGCTTTTCAGCACTTGCAATCTTTGCTTTCATTCTCCTTTCTACATAATTTCACAACTTGCAATCAACACAACTTCACCTAAATTCAGCTTAAAATAGATTATTTTCAGCTTAAAGTCCTAACACTCTTCAACTATCATGAATGGAAGGTTAAAATGTCAATCATTCTTAGAAGTAAAGGGTTGTATAGGATCACCATGGGCACTGAAGTAGAACCTAGCACTGATGCTGAAAAGGTCAAGTGGTAAAACCGTAGTGATGAAGCATATGGATTACTAAGCTTGTCCATGTCTTCAGAACTTCTATTCTATTTAGAAACCTCCAAGACTCCCAAAGACATATGGGACACCCTAGAAACCTTATTTGAGAAGCTTGATGAGATGAGAGGTCATGAGCTCGAAAACGAAATCATAAGTCTAAGTCCTAGCAACCTTGACACCCTACAGGACTTCTTCACTAAGTTTAAGGCCCTTATATTACAATTAAAATAATGTGGGATAGAGAATAAAGATGATCAACTCATCCTTTTTATTCTTGCAAATTTAGGTCCAAGCTATTCAATCTTTGTCTCCACTTTTCATGCCAAAAAAAGTGCCCTTAGCACTACATGGAAAATGCCTTCTTTGGATTCATTCATTGCCGACTTGGCTACAGAGCAAGATAAGCTAATTCAAATGGGCACAATGAAGTCTACTCAACCCCAAGCTTTGATAGCTGGAAATGGTAAGGATAAGACTTCAAAAAAGGAGAAGAAGAAAAAGAACAAGGACCAGGAGAAGAAGAAAGAAAACAACAATCCTGCCAAAAACAACACTGAGTCTTCCTCCTCCAATGCTAAACCTAAGAAGGAGAAGATTAAGTGTGCCTATTGTAAAAATACAGGGCATGATGAACACAAATGCATGAAGAAACAAATAGATCACCTAACTCATCTTCTAGAGAAGCACAACATAGGTGTTCTTAAGTCCATCAAGCAGAATTCATCTACCCAAGATTCTACTAAGGCAAAAGGCAAGGGTAAGGAGAAAGAAAAGGGCAAGCCCCTTGTAGCTACAACAGCTTCTACATCTTCATGGGTTATTGACTAAAGTGCTTCTCACTACATGGGCTCTTTCCTAGTTTAGTTTTCATCTTTAGAGCCTTGTAGCATGACTTCAATTAGTTTGGGTGATGACACATCAGTTTCCATTGCAGGGAGAGGGTCAGTTGAAATGGAAGGAGGAAAATTCAATAATTTTCTAGGTGTTCCTTATCTTTTAACCAATCTCCTATCAGTGTACCAAATCACTCACATTGGTCGGGGCATGAGAGTTGAGTTTTCACTAGATTCAGTGGCTATCAGGGAGTTGCATAGTGATACTACAGTGGCATTGGGTAGGGCAGATCACCAAGCAAGGTTATACACCTTCTCACATTTTTCACCTGATTCTTCTCTAATAGCATTGGTGACTCATTCAGATGGAGTTAGCAAATTATGGCATGAGCGGTTTAGCCGCCTTAACTACCGCTACCTTGAGCAACTTTGCAAACATGACATGGTCATTGGCTTGCCTCGTGTCCAATTCTCAAAAGGACTTTGTGAGGGGTGCTCCTTTGGGAAGCGTCCCAAAGCAAAATTTGACAAAGGAAAAGCTTGGAGGGCTTCACAACCTTTGGATTTAGTCCATAGTGATGTATGGGACCCTTTTCCAAACCATCTTTCACAAGGGCCAAGTACATCCTCACTTTCATTGATGATTTCTCTAGGTACACTTGGATATATTTTCTCAAACAAAAGTCTGAAGTGTTTGAAAATTTTCTAGACTTCAAGGCTCTTATTGAGAAATAGAGTGAGAAATCCATCAAAGTTCTTCAAACTAATAATGGAGGGGAGTATGTCAGCAACAAGTTTGAGCAGTTTTGCACCACAGAGGGGATTGATTTGCAGCACACAATTACTTACAGTCTTTCACAGAATGGGGTTGTAGAACGCAAAATAGGATCTTGAAAGAGATGGGTAGCTATATGAGTCACTCCAAATCCTTAGCACCACAGTACCAAGCTAAAGCCATCAATTGTGCTTGCTATATTCAAAACAGGGTTCCTCACAAAGCTTTGATAGGGATAACATCCTTTGAAGCTTGGCATAAAAGGAAACCTGATGTTGAGCACTTTAGGGTTTTCAGATCCCTAGCCATGGCCTACATATCGAAGAAGAAACACAAAGCTATGGAATGTTAGTCCAAGCCTTGCATCTTTTTAGGATATCTGGATGGTGTTAAGGGGTATCACCTTCTAGATCTGACCACTCATGAGTTGTTCATTGAGAGAAGTGTCTACTTTTAGGAGAGTCCTAGAGACTCAACACTTGGCACTTCTCCCTCATCGGATCTACTTCTTCATGATGATTCCTCAGATTCAGATCAGCCACAATAGGTTCTTGAGCCAGAGACATCTTCTTCTTCTTCTTAAAGTTTAGATAGCGAGGATAGTGATGCAGAGTCATCCACCTCTAGTCAGTTAGAGGATGAGGAGTTAGCACCTGACTCACCCACTTCTGGGCCACTTTGGGCCAAACAAACACTTGAGAGTGTTGGCACTTGGGTAGAAGATCTTGTAGATGATAGACGTACTAGGGGGATTATTAGAGAGATCCACATGCCTTCTTTGCTTCAGTTTTAGATCTAAAAACTTTTTGAGAGGCATCGAGGGTACCTGAGTGGGATAATGCTATGGAGGAAGAATATTCTTCCTTAATCAAAAATCATACTTGGGACTTGACTTCACTTCCTAAGGGAATGAAGATGGTTTGATGTAGGTGGATATATCAAACCAAGTTTGTAGTAGATGGGTCGATTGATAACTACAAGGTGTGACTAGTCGCCAAGGGTTTCTCATAGGTAGCAGGCATTGACTACTCAAAGACCTTTGCACCCGTTGCAAGACTTAGGAAATCTATCTATGGCCTCAAAAAGGCCCCTCAGGCTTGGTATGCCAAGATGGATTCCTTCCTTCTCACAGTGGGTTTCACTAGGTGCCATTCTGACCCCAATGTCTACTTCTTACGGCAGGATGATTCACTCTTGATTTTGGTTCTATATGTTGATGACCTTTTGATCACCGAGAGTTCTTCATCGGCTATTGCAGTGGTGAAGGCATCTCTCTAGGATAGATTTGAAATGATAGACTTGGGTTTGTTGCACTACTTCCTTGGCATCGAGATCTCACAGTTAGATTCAGGGATTTCTCTTACACAACCTAAGTATGCTCTTGTTTTATTACTCTCAATTTCACATGGCTGATTGCAAGCCATCTCTGACTCCCTTTCTATCAAGAGTCAAGCTTGAGGCTGACTATTCTTCACCATTAGTTGATGCCACTCAGTATCGACAACTTGTTGGAAGTCTCATCTACTTGACTCACACCAGGCCTGACATATCATATGTAGTGGGACTTGTCTCCAAATTTATGCAAGAACCTCATGAGCTACACTGGAAAGCAACTAAGAGGATCTTGCATTACATACAGGGTTCACATAGATATGGGATTCATTACAGATTTGGCATAGAGGCTGACTTAATTGGGTATATAGATTCAGACTGGGCTGGTGATTCACAGACTCGCAAGTCCACTTTTGGTTACATTTTCTCTCTAGGTTTTGGTCCTATCAGTTGGTCTAGCAAGAAGCAAAATGCTATTGCAATATCATCCATAGAGGTAGAGTACAAGGGAGTTGTTAATGCAGCTACTGAGGCTATTTGGCTTCAGGAGATACTTTCTGAGTTTGGCATTCTTATTAGGTATCCCACCATCATTTATTATGACAACTAGAGTACCATTCAGATTTACAAGAATCTAGTTCAGCACCAGTGGACTAAGCACATAGAGATTCACATGAATTTCATTCGAGAGCTTATTCATAGTCAGGTCATTGACTTGATATTTTGCTAGTCTTCAGAGTAGGTTGCAGACATCTTCACCAAACCTTTCACCGAGAGCAAGTTCATTCATCTACGAGCTCTTCTTAGGGTGTAGTCCACATCTGCAGCAGCATCATCTTCGGGGGGGGCACTAGCCTCTTCATTTCTTTTATGTCTCTCTTTTGGGGGGGAGTTTTTTCCTATGGGTTTTATCCTTTTCTCTATCTTATGAGAGATTGCATTTGTACATGGGTACCTCATCAGGCCTAGTTGTTGGGACCCATTTTATATTTCCACACTGCCCACCTAAGCTGCGCTTATGGGGGGTGTTAGTGTAGGTTTTTATTTTTCCCTATTATTTAATTAGGGAATATTATATATTTGTGCATACATGGAGTTTTCTTACATTCGTGGGATAGGCTAGCTTATGTGGAGATGTGTGTCATAGATGTGTCATAGGTGTCATAAGAATGTCATAAGTAACTCCTTTGACCAGCTATTTCGGGTATGGGAGTTACTTCTCTATTCTTAGCACCTTGTCACCACCTTTAATGGAGGAGTTATAGTCTATTCTTGGGGTGCTTTGACCACATTTTGTGGAGGAGTTACTTACATGCTCTCCTATATGTATTCTTCACTTTGGCCATCTTAAGTTAATCAAATATTGGGTTTTGCTCTTATTTTTCTTTTGTAAATTATATCTTTCAATGTTTTCACTTTACTTTAGCTTCTTTGTGGTGTGCACCAGCTTCATCTCGTGTGATCACTTGACCATTGCATTCACGTTATTCGAACCCTGGTAACAACCATGATAGTGGTATTTACATACTTGGATGGTGTGGACTATCTTATATGCTATATGATTATTTGATGTTGTTTGATTTTATAATAGGCTACTCACCGACTGTATATATGTGTCCCCTTGGACTTATGTGTGAAAAATTTATTGAACCTTATTTGTGGATCCTTAGCCTTATGTGTGTGACATTTATTATCCCTTGTTTATATCTCCTTAGCCTTGTGTGTGTGTAATTTATTATACCTTGTTTTCAGATCCTTAACTTTGTGTGTGTGAAATTTATTATCCATTGTATTCAATCCCTTATAATTATGTGTGAAATTTTGTGCTATTAAGTGCATCATGACAATGACATTTCTTGTTGAGCTTGTTATGATTTCTAAGTTTACAAGTTCCATCATCCATATCATGCACCTCCCCCTTGGGTGCGGTGGTATGATCTATATCATGCATCTTTCATGCATATTATTATTGAATAAATTTATCAGTGATGATTCCTACTACATGCCTAAATATTATGTATGCCTTGTCATGACACTCATATGCACTACATTACATATGTTTTATACATGCTTGATGACGTATTCTTTACTATGATGCCATATTTTTCACATTTTGACATGATTAAATATTTATACATAACATGATATAGTTAAATATTTATTTTTACATTGGTGACTTGCAAGATACATCCCTCACCTCAAAAAGGTGTAATATTAGTGGGATCATTATAAAGACTTAATCCTCAATGATTAGATAATACATATTTTGGCACAAATCATATAAATTACAAAGATTTTAGAATGGTTTAGATATAAAATTGGGACATATATTGATATATTTTAGACATATGTTTTAGGCACATGCACCCACTTTATAGGCCATGATTTACAATGTTTTCAGATATGCACATATTCAAATACATTTTGGGGCATATGCACTCATTTTATAGGACATGAGATAAATGTTTTTAGATTTTTAAAATATGGAACACAAACAGAACATAAATGCATGGCATTATATATTATATTGGCACAAATTAGTTCAAATTATGGTGTATGAAGCTATCTCATATATACACATTATCATAATTTACATTGTTAGCACTGATTATGGGGCATGAATCTTGTTCAAGCACATTCACACTTTTCTATTTTTTTTCTAAGCACATTATATGGTACCTAGAAATTAGCACCCATAAATTTATAATTTAATTTGTAATAGTTGATTCATTTTTAAATTCATGATGAAATTAATATTCATCACTCTCAATGGCATAAGCATTACTTCATGAGCCTAATATGTGGATCCCACCTTCTATCATGTGGTTACAAAATTAGTGAAAGATTAATGAAATATTAGTTACATGGGTTAGTGAATTGAGGTTTATGTAATGCTCAATAACCTTGACACTACTCTCTTTTATTTTTAAATAAGGGTTGGGGAATTTTCATTCCCAACCATGGCATAACAATATTTACATAAAATTAGATATTGATCACACTTAATTCTCCAAAAGGGCTAAACAAGAGGAACCATTCTCCAATGCTTCAAAAAGGAAGCATAATATCCAACAAGTTAAATGGAAACACACTTCACCCACCTAAAAATGTAATCTTTTATTTCTCTTAAATTTAAAGCTTTAATTTATGCATTTTTAGATTTCATTTTATGCACATTGACTATTACATTTTCATTGTAGGTTTTTATTGGAGAAGAATGCTTGTTTGGGCCATCTCATAAAGACAAAGTGTGTTATATACACTTAAGTACATCTATTTATAATTTTACTCTAGTATTTATATTAAATTTAAATACTACAATCAAAGGGGTGGCCTTTGTAGACATTAAAATATAGTATTTGATACTTGGAAATGTTAGTTTTGACTTACCTTCACCCTACATGACTTCTACATACATACACAACTCTCATTTTCAATTCTCTCACATCCTCATGGTATAGGTATAATCACTGAGAGGGGGTGTGAATCATTGATGCAAGCAATTCAATTCCAATTAACAAAAGCATTCATGAGGCATATAAACCAATTATTACAAGGAACAAAGGAAAATATGCAATATCAACACACATACACATGGATTATGTGGAAAACCCTCATGGGGGATAAAACCCACTCTCAAGTCTACAAACAAGTGGACTATAGTCATATAAGATATTTACAAACAAGTGTTAGAGGTATAATCATTGAGAGGGGTGGGGTGAATCAATGAGCCCAAATAATCCAAATTCAATTATGATCTTTACAAATACTTAACTAGTTACCATAATCATTCATGAATCATACATATCATTTATATCTGTTGTTTCCAAAACTAGCTTATCTCATTTTGGAAGCAACCCCCCCACGAAACTTGTCCATTTCGTCTTGTCTCTCTAAGTTCATTTTTAAGACGTTTCCGTAGTAGGTTTTCATCTTGATCGGATCGGGAAATGGTTACTATCCTGTCGAGACCAAGTTTCCCCTTCCCCTTTTCCTTTTTCTCCTCTTTTCGGAGTTAGTCTCTCCTACATTTTTCCTGCAAGGGCGGCGATTTTTGCCGCCCCTGCATTTTCCATGCAAGGGCGGCAATTTTCACCGCCCCTACACATCTCGATTTCTGTGCAAGGCATTAATGGCCCTACGCGGCGGGTTGTTGGGGTTGGTTTTTCACCCTATATAATCCGATTTGGGCCTCATTTCTTCTCACTTCTTCCTCCTCTCCTCCTGCCTCTTGCACTTGAGCGCTCCAAGGGACTTTGCGAAGTGCCAGCTCGCGGATCCGACTTCGTGGCGCGCGCGTTTTCTAGGTAGGGTTTGTTTTTAGTTTAGTTTTTTTAATTTATTTTTATTTTTTTCCTCTTCTTCCTAGCTTAGTTGTTTTCTTTTTGTTTTTCTTTTTGTCATTTCTTTCCTCTACCCCGCGGCCTCGTAAGGGCGGCATTTCCTTGCCGCCGTTCCCCCTCTTTTTATTCCTTGTGTAAGGGTGGCGATTTTTGCCGCCCCTCCACACGGCTTGTCCTCATGCAAGGGCAGCAATTTTCATCGCCCCTAAATTCCTCATGCAAGGGCAGCAATTTTTGCCGCCCCTGCATTCCTCATGCAAGGGCGGCGATTTTTGCCGCCCCTGCATTTTCCTTCTTTTTTCAACTAACTCCCAGATTTTTTTTGGGTTGTCCTTTTCAAGCTTTTTTCTTCCTCATTTTCCGTCCCTTTGCCCGTCCTGGCCTTTTTTAGTGACCTCCTATAAACTATGTCACTTAAATTGCTCTCCCCCTCTCTCTCACTCTCCTTTCGACTATGGCTGCAGCACCTTCAGCAAGCTCCTACACGCCTGCTCCCGTCCAAACAAGATCGTCCCCCATGACGGAAGCATCTCCTTCAAAGGCGAAGACGATGAAATACAAATACCAGGGCATCTTCCCGCTCACAGCAATCACCTCGAATGTCGATGACATTCGAGACACCGAGATCGGCCACGTAGATATGGCCAAATTCCTGGGACGAACCAAAGCAACAAATCCCAGCACTGGGATAAAGAGAATTATTGAGAGCAACATCCACCTAGTGGCCGCCTTCCCAGTAGTGGCCCATCATGCAGAGTTCATCCTTCAATGCGTGCACTTCTACGACAAAGAGACCAGATCAGTCTCAGACGCTAGTGGTAGCATGATCATTCGGTTGGACCCCAAATTTATTGACAAAGTTTTTCTATGTCCACCAGCCACCGAAGTAACCCAAATTGACTTTGAGAACGCGCAGAGGGAGTACGACAAAGACCCCGAGAGGGCAAAGAGGGTCATAAACCATAAGTGGTTAAAAACCCCAAGGGCCAGTCTATCCAGATGGCCGAAAAGCTTCCCCATAAGTGACTTCATTGAAGAAGTTGGTGACTTAATCACCCTCCTCAGCAGAGTACGGGGCCTCCCGTCCTCTTCACAATTCCATGAATGGATGTATCCGTTCATTAAGATCATCCTGCAAGGCAAACAGGCCATCTTCTGGGGGGAACAGATCAGTAACGCTATTCATGAGCAGCTGACTAGGGTACAAACCTCCTTCAAATTCTACATGACCTCGTACCTGGTCTACATAGCTGCTGCCATGCGATCTTTCTCGGGTCTAACAACAGAGGGGGATAGGAAGACCACCCTGGTATATTCATACTATCTGCAGCTGACACTTCAGGGGTCGACACATCATTTCAGGCTAGTGAATGACACATTCTTTGCCATATTTCTATGTCTCTTCGATCCTCAACTGGAACAGAAGAGAATATCAGACGAGGCTTGGATAGTAGTGAACAATTTTGGCTGCATGTTCCTCCAGTTCTCTACATTTTCTTATCTTCAGGTGGGTTTCTATCAAGGATACCCTTATATGCTCCCTAGATTCCCTTCGGACAGGTTGGTCCTAATGGAGCTTTGCCGACAATTAGCCGTCGTGCACTCAAAATAGATGGAGCTTAAGAGACCTGGTTTCAAGTTTCCTATCCAGATTGGCAGATTTTCCATTGCTACATCGATTAAAGCCAAGGTTATGGAAATAGAGATGCAGATGGTTACCATCAAATCATTCAAAAGGCAGGAAAAATTTGATTACAGGGGAGTTAGAGAGACAATCCGAAGGAAGACTCAGTTCCACGAGCCCATGATTGAGGACATCTGGGTGGATTTGAGGACGGCTGAAGAGATAAGGAAAATGGACTATTGCCGTCTCACGCTAGAGCAAATAGAGTACCTCGGGCTTGCTGAGATCCCTTTAGGGTTGATTGACGATGGGAATATCATGAATAGTAGATATCTGACAGACAAGGTCGCCGATTCCCCTCTTCCTCTGATTAACTGGTCTCAAAAAGAGTTAACTTCTCTAAGGAAAAGATTCGAACCAGTATTGGCTAACACCAATAGTTGGTTGGCAGCAAATGGAATCACCCTAAAAGATTTCATCACAGGGTCAGAGGTTGAATACCAAGCAGAGATGAAGAGAAAGGCAGAAAGCCAAACCAAAAACAAAGACAACGTCCCTTCATCTTCTAGACCTCGCAAGCCTAGGATCGTCTTTATATCCAAGAAGCCTAGGTCGGCACAAGAGCCTGAGGCAGTAGCCGAAGGAATCAAAGAACAAAGTCCCAAGGTACAGGCAGCTCAACCAATGGGGTCAATAGATCAACCTTCAGAACAACCAGGTGTTGGGTCTCCAACCTCAATGGGACAAATGCGGTCGATCTAGGGCTCCTCTCCTCCTCCTCAATCTCCTACAGTGCCCACTTCTCCTATCTCTCCCATCAGTGTTCCATCTTTCAGAGCCGCTTCCCCTTCCAAAGTTGTTTTTGGTGATCCACAAGATCCTTCAGCAGGTTCACCTCGCTCTTCTGCATCCATTCCGAGTTTATCATCTCCATCTTTCAACCTGCCACCAAGCCCTGTGCCTAATCTAGAATCAACAGTTGGTACAGTCTCGCCGGTCACTCCAACTACGACTACTGTCACCACCAGTAGCGTGGAATCCGCTACCATGACACTGGCAGAGGCAACTATTGTTACAACAGGTACTTCTCTCCCACCTTGGATGTCTACTTTCACACCAAAGAGAAAGAAAAGGGCCATCTCCCCAGAAGAATTTGATTTCGACAAGATAGTGCCGGCCAAAACAAAAGCTCCCAAGAAGCCAAAAATCCTCTCCAAGTTGGTCGAGGAAAAGGGGCAAAATTTTCTGGAAATTACCAAACCCCCACAGGACGTAACCCTTGAGGGTTTTGAAATGAGCAGTTACTCCTTTTCTCGTGTTGAAATTGGCAAAGTTACACACGAAGGTGCGAAGAGTGATCTTCAGTCGGCAATGGACATTATGGTCTAAAAATTTGACAAGGAAAAAGAGATGAAGGATTTTTATAAAGCCAAGGCTGAGCAGTTAACGGTAGTAATCAGAAGATTCACCATCCCACCTGAAGCAGCGACTCCAGAGGCCTTTTCTGTGGATGATTCAGTCATTCAGAAAGCTGAAAAGACTTATTTGAAGGGAAAAGTAATGGAGGAATATATTGACAAAATGCACAATCAAGGAATCTCTCTGCTATCTGAGGTTGCAGAAAGAACAGGGAAAATGAAGAGGTTGAAAGCTCAGGTGGACAGTTTTGTCTCTTTTACCTCTCAGGAGATTGATGGCTTGGAGAAAGATCTCGATAGATGGAAGGAAATGAAAGATCTAAAAAAGAGTACCCTGATATCTATCGGTGTCATCCCTAACAAGGATTCATACGTTGAGATCAAGGAGGCGATGATCTTCAGGATCCAGGTACTCAAAGATCTAATTGATGATCTCAAAGCTTTTAAAGAAGCTAGTGATAAAAGTGACCTGAGCTTGTTAAACAAATTAGAAGAGCTGCCCTGCGACTTGACCTCTAAGGATCATCAGTTCTTTCCAGCAGATAAAATGATTCATAATTTTGAAGGGATGATCTAGAGGGATTTTAAAGGAGCGTCTTTCTCCATGACTTCAATAGACAGCGTTCTGGATGCTCAGTTGACTTTGGAGAATTTAAAATCCAGGTTAATTGGCCACTCTAAAGCCATCACAGCATTGAAAGACGCACTAATCAGATCAAGGGTTGTCTCCAAAAAAGTAGTTGCACCAGACAGCGTAGGAATTCAGGCATCAATCACCATGTACGATGCCTATTTGAAGAGGTTCGGCAGCAAAAATTGACACTCTCCCTCTCTTCTTCTATCCTTATGCATTTTTGTTTTGTGTAGAATGCATGCAATTTTGTAATATGTAATTACGAATTAAATATTTTGGAAAATATCTAAAAGTCAAAGATGAGTCATCTTTGACCAAGATATATATATTTTTTTAAATTATTTTCTATTTTTGAGGATTTTCTCCCTATATATAGTGGAGACCTCATTTGTAATTTTCTCTTGGAAAAATAGAGAGCAAACACTCTGCTGAAATTGAAGCAACTTTTGAGACTTTGTGCTCAGATTTGTAAATCAGATTTTGTCAAATGAATGAGAAACAAGTGATTTCAGACTTTGTGTTGAAGTTATCTGTGTCATCTAGGAAATAGTTTCTTATGTACTCTTTCCTGATAACCTCTTGTTTATCTGACTTAATAAGCAAAGTGAATGTGTTGATATTATCTAAGGGCACTTTTTGAGGGTAGAAGATAGACTTTGTGCTACTTTTACTTTTGAGATTCTTTTATCTTTGGTAGTTTCAGGTGAAGACTTTGTGCTTCACTTTACTCTACGGTTATACTTGTTCCAGATCCGTGAAGAAGCTACGGTAGACTTTGTGTTTGCGTGAGCGTTCTTGTGACTTTGTTACTTCAGGTAATCTCTTGCTCTTCGTTTGATACCATTCCTGAAAGAAGAGGAGTGTTGTTAGCTTTAGATCAGGGATTTTCCTCTTTTGTCCTTCATACGTTACTTCTGAAAAAAGAGAAGTAGATGTTGTTCTACCCCCCATGTGTTATTTTCTGCTTAATTATATACATACTTATAGCACGCAAATACTGATAGGGAACCTCCCCTTGATGAGAGGAGAGATTTACCTCGTCTAGATCTGGTAAAGCCACCCTCTTCGTGGTGTAAATCTCCTTTACGCTGTGGCTGATATCCCCATTTTGCCATCAGTTAGTTGATGACAAAATATTCACCCAACAATTTTTTGGTGACTCCACTGGGGAACGAATGTGCAGTCTGAAATCTCAAGTTTCAGATTGAAGCACTCCCTACCCTTCTCCATTGCGTAATCTGGCGACTCCGTTTCATGTCTTACCCATTATCATTTTAGCTTTACCAGTTGCCTCCTTTATATTATCTGGTCTGCAAAACCAGAGATGATGGGAAGAATGCACATCTTGGAGCCTCAAGCTTCAACTTGAAGTGGTTTTGATCTCAATTTTGTTTTAAAAATCTGGCAACCCCACGTTACACCAGAGGTCAGAGATCTAAGGGTGTTGTTGACCCAGTGTTTGAGTTGGCACAACAGAGTAATTTTGATCTGTTTCCCCCATCAACTTCTCTTCGACGGTCTAGGAGTGTTCCTTCTAGCCTTGTCAGGTCACCAACACAAGGTAGAACTCTTTTTCCCGCTGTCAATCGCCGCCTACCTATAAACACTCCACCAAGGTTTGTTATCCCACCTTTTCATCCCCTTATCATAATGGCTCAAGGCCCGTGGGGTAATTCTTTTGGTCCTCTTAATTTAACCCCACCTCTGCATGAACTACCTCGTAGTTCAAGAAAAAATTTTCCTAAGTTTTTTGGTGATGGAAAGGTTCATCTCGATGAGCATATTGCTACTTTCTCCATAGCATGTGGCGTAATTGGTGTTGAATTTGAAGATGTGGCGGTGAGACTTTTTGTGGAGACTTTGCAATGTGCTGCTACGGATTGGTTCTATCACTTGCAGGCTGGGTCAGTAACAAGCTGGGATACGCTCAAGTTCAAATTCGAAGCTAGGTTTAAACCCGCTGAAAATGCACATGCTTTGTTAGCTCAGCTAACACAGATGAAAAAAAATCCCAGGAACCCATGAGGGATTTCATATCTAAGTTCAACAAATTAAGAAATCGAATTCCTACTGTGGCTCAACCCACGCCAGAGAATCTCAAATGCTTTTTTATCAACTCACAGCTCCCCGAAGTAAGTTTTTTGTTGAGACGAGCTGGCCCTATGGACCTAGCCCTGGCTCAAGGATTGGCTACCGAGATTGAAGATGATCTTATCCTGGTAGGCAAAATCAAGAAAGATTCTGGTAAAAACAAATACCCCTCACCGGCTGAAAGCTCTTCCACGGGCACTAATGATCCTATGGTGCAAAAATTAACAAATGAACTGATTGCTTTAAAAAGACAAATTGCTCAAGGCCCGTCTGCCCCTACCTATCGAGATGCACCCAAGAGGACATTTCAGAATCAGCCATATCAAAGTAATACTACCCAAACCCAAGGACAATTGAATCGCCTACCTCCCCCTTCAGGGAGATTAGCCATTGAAGCAGCACCTACAAATTCAGCGGTTGGATACCTAGAAGCTGAGCACGACCTTTCCTTTCAGTCATAGCTAGATCAATCAGAAAGTGCTAACCTCTTTGATGAACAGGATGAGGAATTAGCTGGTGACTCCAGTATCGGTTTCCTAGATTACCAAGATGAAGCTAGACAAAAAGGGGAAGATTCAGAGGGAGCTTATGCTGTCTTTACCAGATCTCAAAATTAGTCAGCTTCACGCGCTGACAAAGGGAAAGCAGATGATGAGCTCTGGCCAGCAGTTTCCATTGCCCAACGCGGGACTCCATTACCTCTGCAATCAAAAGATCAGGTAACTCATAAAAGAGTAACTACTCCCGATCACTTAATATCCCCCCCTCCTACTACTCAGGCCGGTGAAGAACCTGTCAAAGTCTCTGATGAGGGGATTGCTCCTTTTTCTATTGCAACCACCTTTCAATCATTTGATATTATTGATCATGCTAAAAAGACTAAGATTCAAATGACAGAGGTTGAGTATTTGAGAGCTAACCCAGAACAACTTGATAGGTTAGCGGAATATGTTAAAAATAAAGCTGTCCCTGTAGGACAAAATCCTTCGAAAGTCGTTCTGGATCTCCCCAAAGACAAACCAGCCCAAAATAATCTGGTTGTGACACCTCCCATCGCTCCCGAAAAAATAGAACCTTTTTATGTCTCTCTGCTTATAAATGGTTTCAAACTGAGTAATTGCATTATAGACTCCGGGGCTTCAGATAACGTCATGCCTGCAAAAGTAGCTGATTCTCTCAGCTTAACTTTAACCAAAACTTTTGGGAGGTGTTTTTCCATGGAAAACAAGCAAGTTCCCCTCCTTGGCCAAATAAAATATGCCCAATACGCCTTCACGGCTTTTCCAGAAAAGCGAATTAAAATGACGGTTCTAGTAGCGGATGTTCCAGCATCTTACGGTATCCTGCTCGGGCGGAATTTCTGTAAAGATGTTGGAGGTGAGTTAAGCATGGACCTATCTGAAGCAAGGATTCCGGTTCAAGGCGTCATGAAAAGATTGCTTCCTGAGAAGGAAGCCAGGTATGTAGTTACCCATTCCACAGCACCTGAAGCTTAGATTTTATTTGAGTCATCAGGCATGGGCACTTATTTCTTATCCACAGACGAGATCCGCAGTTCATTAGATGAAACTCCTACGGGTGATGATTTGATTTTGGTTTCAGCTAACGCGAAGGATGGGATGCCCAAGCAAAATGAACACATAAAACAATCTTTTGCCCGAAACGGGAAAGTTTTTATGGAAAGAGTAATACCTGATGAGCTATGGACTTTGGAGTTTGACGGCAGTTGCTCTTCTACTGGATCAGGAGCGGGAGTTGTGTTGGTGTCCCCTCAAGAAGAAATTACTCCTTTTTCCTACAAATTACAATTCAATAATACTAACAACACGGCCGAATACGAATCCCTATTGCTCAGACTACAGGCTGCCAAAGAAAAGGGCATAAGGAAACTCCATGCTAAAGGAGACGCTAAGTTGATAGCCTATCAGATAAGGAACCTCTATCAGACCAAAAATAAGAGGTTGCACCATTATCGCAATCAGGTATGGGATCATATTGAGGATTTTGATGCCTTCAATATCTCTGCCGTTCCGAGAGAATTCAATGATCGAGCAGACGCATTGGCTGTCTCTGCAACTCTCCTGATTCCCCATCCTGATTTCAAGGGAGATAAGTATACTATTGAGTTGGTTTTCTGACCAAGTGTACTAGACAATGTTGACCACTGGCAAGTATTTAACGATGATGATCAAATCATCGCCTTCTTGAAGCAAAAAGACACTTTCAAACAATTGTGTTTCGAAGGCAATAAGCCCCGGGAGAATGGACTAACCCCCGAAACCCAGACCCATATAGGTGAAGATTTTCTGCAGCTCAAGGGGAATAAAATTCCCAAAGGTTTGGTTTCCCTAGAGAAGCTGTTCGATGACCATGACAGGTTTGTCAAACAACAACGAACAGATTTAAGTTCTTCTTCAGATTTTGATCAAATCAACTTGGGAACTAAGCACGACCCTAAGATGGTAAACATTGAGAAATGTTGCACTTCCAAGGAAAGGTTTGAGCTTGCTAGTTTACTCTGTCAATATAGGGATGTGTTGGCCTATTCTTATGACGACCTAAAATCTCTCAGGCCACATGACATCCGTCATGACATCCCCCTGAAAGCCAACTCTGTGCCTTATAAATAGAAATCCAGGCAATATAATCCAAAAATCTCAGATACTATTTTAGCCGAGATACAAAAGATGTTGGATGCTCGGATAATTTTTCCGATCCATCACTCAACATGGGTTGCTAACATAGTACCCGTCAGAAAGAAAAATGGTGAGATTCGAATCTGTGTAGATTTCAGAAACTTGAATCAGTTGTCCTTAAAAGATAACTACCCCCTTCCCATTATGGATCAAGTCCTACAGATGGTAACAGGTTTGGAAATGTTATCAATGCTTGACGGTTTTTCGGGTTATAATCAAGTGGAGGTCAGAAAAGCAGATCAACATAAGACAACATTCACCACACCCTGGGGCACTTTCGCTTATTGCAGGATGCCTTTCGGTCTGATAAATGCAGGCGCTACTTTTTAAAGGGCTATGGATCTCGCTTTCAAAGATATAATGGGAAAATTCATTATAGTATACTTAGATGATCTGACGGTATTTTCAAAACAGCGTTCCGAGCATGTTCACCATTTGCAAAGAGTACTAGAGCGCTGTCGTCAAAATGGCATCTCGTTAAACCCAAAGAAATCCATTTTCGGAGTAACTGAAGGGAAGCTTCTCGGACACATAGTGTCCTGAGAAGGTATCAGAATTGATTTAGAAAGAGTTAGATCCATTCAGGAACTTACTCTGCCTACCAGCAAGACCGCAGTTCATTCTTTCTTTGGGAAGGTCAATTTCCTTAGGAGATTTGTTCCTGAATTCACCGAGAAAACCCGTCACATTGTCAACATGATGAAGAGCAATGCCACATTTAGGTGGACTATCGAGGGCAAAGCAGCGTTCAAATAAATTAAAGAAGCAATTGCAGGGGCACCAATCTTGGTCTGTCCAGACTATACTAAAGGTTTCAAAATATATAGTTATGCCTCTGAGCATACACTATCAGCTATTTTGGTTCAGCCCAATTCAGAAAATGTAGAATCTCCTATTTCGTTCATGAGCTGCCCACTCAAAAATCATGAGTTGAAATATTCCCTTATGGAGAAACACACATATGCCGTGGTCAAGGCTGTCAAGCATTTCAAGTTTTATATCCTGAATTCTCACACTGAAGTCCTCGTACCAGATACAACAATAAAATCTATTTTGACTCAGTAAGAGTTCGGTACAAAGAGGGGTAACTGGATTGCCAAAATTCAGGAATTCGATCTGGACATCAAACCAACCAAGCTCATACGGGGACGGGGCCTTTGCCAATTGATCGCCAACAACACTCCAGAGGAATTAAAAAATGAAGATCAAAATATCGAAAGCGTGCCCATAGTTCTCTTTGTCGCCACTACTGATGAGTGGTTTTCTGACATTGCTTATTTCCTAGCATATGGTGAATGCCCTCCTCATCTTTCTTTTAAAGAAAAACGGAATGTTAAATTAAAAGCAGTTGGTTATGTTTTATGGGACCATGGTCTTTACAAGAGAAACCTGGATGGGGCATTTCTTCGTTGTGTTGATAAAGCTCAACAAGAAAAACTTTTAGAATCTTTTCACAATTTGGCCTGTGGAGGACATTTCTCTACACCGGTGACGGCACACAAGATTCTACGAGCAAGGTACTTTTGGCCTACGCTTTTTTAGGATGCTTACAAATGGGTGCGTAAGTGTGAGCTGTGTCAGCAATTCATCGGAAAACCTAAGCTACCTACTTTTCCCCTCAGGCCAGTTGTGATCGATGAACCGTTCTAGCAGTGGGGTATTGATTTAATTGGTGCAATTAACCCATCTTCAAGCACCGGACATGATTATGTCCTCACCGCGACATACTATTTTACTAAGTGGGTGGAGGCCAAACCAACTAAACATGCTACATCCGAAGTAGTATGCACCTTCCTCAAAGAAAATATCATCTCCAGGTTTGGGGTTCCACTAAAAATTGTGACGGATAATGAAGCCTGCTTTTCGTCACATGAAATCACTCAATTTTGTTTCCACTATGGAATTACCTTGTCTCACACTTCAGACTATTTCTCTCAAGGAAATGGACAAGCAGAATCAAGTAACAGGAACCTGGTCACCATCATCAGGAAGTTGGTGGACGACAATCAGAGAACATGGCACAAAGCTTTGTATGATGCTTTATGGGCCGACAGGATAACACCTAAAAGAGCTATAGGTATGTCACCTTTCCAACTCCTATATGGACGAAATGCAGAAATCTCCATCACCCTTGAACTACCAGCACTCAGGTTAACCAGAGTAATCGAAGACTCGACCTTTGAAGGCTCAGTTGACAAGCATATCATGTATCTGACGGAGCTGAATGAACAACGAGTTATGGTGGTAGATCGGATCAGGGAACATCAGAATCAGGTGAAGGTGCTTTTTGATAAAAAAGCTAAAGCGTGTGAGTTCCAAGTCGGAGATCAAGTCTTGTTATGAGACAAGCGATGTGAACCAAAAGGGATGCACGGCAAATTTGACTCCCTGTGGAGGGGTCCGTTCACCATTCGGCAGTTCTGTGGTGAAGCCAGCTTTTTGCTGGAGTATAAAGATGGAACGCCGTTTACACTACCTCACAATGGGTAATATCTAAAGCTTTTCAACCCTTGAAACTTGGATGAGTCCATTTGTAAAATATGTACAGTTCTTCTTTTTTGTCTGTCTTTCTTTCTCATTTTTCGCTCAACTCCGTAGCCCAATGGCTTGGATGAAGGCACTTAGAGACTGGATTCTACTTCTGCTAATCTTTTCGATTGAGCGGAAGTTCCCCAACAGGAGCCAGCTGTTGTTTCCAAAACCAGCTTATCTCATTTTGGAAGTAACCCCCCCACGAAACTTGTCCGTTTCATCTTGTCTCTCTAAGTTCGTTTTTAAGACGTTTCCGTAGTAGGTTTTCATCTTGATCAGATCGGGAAATGGTTACTATCCCATCGAGACCAAGTTTCCCCTTCCCCTTTTCCTTTTTCTCCTCTTTTCAGAGTTAGTCTCTCCTGCATTTTTCCTGCAAGGGCGGCGATTTTTGCTGCCCCTGCATTTTCCCTGCAAGGGCGGTGATTTTCGCCGCCCCTACATTTTCCCTGCAAGGGCAGCGATTATCGCCGCCCCTACATTTTCCATGCAAGGGGGGCGATTTTCGCCGCCCCTACACGTCTCGATTTCTATGCAAGGCATTAATGGCCCTGCGCGGTGGGTTGTTGGGGTTGGTTTTTCACCCTATATAATCCGATTTGGGCCTCATTTCTTCTCACTTCTTCCTCCTCTCCTCCTGCCTCTTGCACCTGAGCACTCCAAGGGACTTTGCAAAGTGCCAGCTCACGGATCTGACTTCGTGGTGCACGCATTTTCCAGGTAGGGTTTGTTTTTAGTTTTTTTTTTCCTCTTCTTCCTAGCTTAGTTGTTTTCTTTTTGTTTTTCTTTTTGTCATTTCTTTCCTCTACCCCGCGGCCTCGTAAGGGCGGCATTTCCTTGCCGCCATTCCCCCTCTTTTTATTCCTTGTGTAAGGGCGGCGATTTTTGCCGCCCCTCCACACGGCTTGTCCTCATGCAAGGGCGGTGATTTTTGCCACCCCTGCTTTCCTCATGCAAGGGCGGTGATTTTCACCGCCCCTGCATTCCTCATGCAAGGGCGGCAATTTTTGCCGCCCCTGCATTCCTCATGCAAGGGTGGCGATTTTCGCCGCCCCTTCATTTTCCTTCCTTTTTCAACTAACTCCCGGATTTTTTCCAAGTTGTCCTTTTCAAGCTTTTTTCTTTCTCGTTTTCCATCCCTTTGCCCGTCCTGGCCTTTTTTAGTGACCTCCTATAAACTATGTCACTTAAATTGCTCTCCCCCTCTCTCTCACTCTCCTTTCAACTATGGCTGCAGCACCTTCAGCAAGCTCCTGCACGCCTGCTCTCGTCCAAACAAGATCGTCCCCCATGACGAAAGCATCTCCTTCAAAGGTGAAGATGATGAAATACAAATACCAGGGCATCTTCTCGCTCACAGCAATCACCTCGAATGTCGATGACATTCGAGACACCGAGATCGGCCACGTAGATATGGCGGAATTCCTGGGACGAACCAAAGCAACAAATCCCAGCACTGGGATAAAGAGAATTATTGAGAGCAACATCCACCTGGTGGCCGCCTTCCCAGTAGTGGCCCATCATGCAGAGTTCATCCTTCAATTCATGCACTTCTACGATAAAGATACCAGATTGGTCTCAGATGCCAGTGGCAGCATGATCATTCGGTTGGACCCCGAATTTATCGACAAAGTTTTTCTATGTCCACCAGCCACCGAAGTAACCCAAATTGACTTCGAGAACGCGCAGAGGGAGTACGACAAAGACCCTGAGAGGGCAAAGAGGGTCATAAACTATAAGTGGTTAAAAACCCTAAGGGCCAGTCTATCCAGATGGCCAAAAAGCTTCCCCAGAAGCGACTTCATTGAAGAAGTTGGTGACTTAATCACCCTCCTCAGCAGAGTATGGGGCCTCCCGTCCTCTTCACAATTCCATGAATGGATGTATCCGTTCATTAAGATCATCCTACAAGGCAAATAGGCCATCTTCTAGGGGGAACAGATCAGCAATGCTATTCATGAGCAGCTGACTAGGTTACAAACCTCCTTCAAATTCTACATGACCTCATACCTGGTCTACATAGCTGCTGCCATGCGATCTTTCCCGAGTCTAACAACAGAGGGGGATAGGAAGACCACCTCGGTCTATTCATACTATCCGTAGCTAACACTTCAGGGGTCGACACATCATTTTAGGTGAGTGAATGACGCATTCTTTGCCATATTTCTATGTCTCTTTGATCCTCAACTAGAACAGAAGAGAATATCAGACGAGGCTTAGACAGTAGTGAACAGTTTTGGCTGCATGTTCTTCTAGTTCTCTACATTTTCTTATCTTCAGGTGGGTTTCTATCAAGGATACCCTTATATGCTCCCTAGATTCCCTTCGGACAGGTTGGTCCTAATGGAGCTTTGCCGACAATTGGCCGTCGTGCACTCAAAACAGATGGAGCTTAAGAGACCTAGTTTCAAGTTTCCTATCTAGATTGGCAGATTTTCCGTTGCTACATCGACTAAAGCCAAGGTTATGGAAACAGAGATGCAGATGGTTACCATCAAATCATTCAAAAGGTGGGAAAATTTTGATTATAGGGGAGTCAGAGAGACAATCCGAAGGAAGACTCAGTTCCACGAGCCCATGATTGAAGACATTTGGGTGGATTTGAGGATGGCTGAAGAGATAAGGAAAATGGACTATTGCCGTCTCACGCTAGAGAAAATAGAGTACCTCAGGCTTGCTGAGATCCCTTCAGGGTTGATTGATGATGGGAATATCGTGAACAACAGATATCTGACAGACAAGGTTGCTGGTTCCCCTCTTCCTTCGATTAACTGGTCTCAAAAAGAGTTGACTTCTCTAAGAAAAAGATTCAAACCAGTATTGGCTAACACCAATAGTTGGTTGGCAGCAAATGGAATCACCCTAAAAGAGTTCATCACAGGGTTAGAGGCTGAATACCAAGCAGAGATGAAGAGAAAGGTAGAAAGCCGAACCAAAAACAAATACGACATCCCTTCATCTTCTAGACCTCACAAGCCTAGGATCGTCTTTGTATCCAAGAAGCCTAGGTCGGCATAAGAACCTGAGGCAGTAGCCGAAGGAACCAAAGAACAAAGTCCCAAGGTACAGGCAGCTCAACCAATGGGGTCAATAGATTAACCTTCAGAATGACCAGGTGTTGGGTCTCCAACCTCAACGGGACAAGTGTGGTCGATCCAGGGCTCCTCTCCTCCTCCTCAATCTCCTACGGTGCCCACTTCTCCTATCTCTCCCATCAGCGTTCCATCTTCCGGAGCCGATTCCCCTTCCAAAGTTGTTTTTGGTGATCCACAAGATCCTTCAGCAGGTTCTCCTTGCTCTTTTGCATCCATTCTGAGTTTATCATCTCCATCTTTCAACCTGCCACCAAGCCCTGTGCCTAATCCAGAATCAGCAGTTGGTACAGTCTCGCCGGTCACTCCAACTATGACTACTGTCACCACCAGTAGCATGAAAGCTGCTACCATGACACCAGTGGAGGCAACTATTGTTACAACAGGTACTTCTCTCCCACCTTGGATGTCTGCTTTCACACCAAAGAGAAAGAAAAGGGCCATCTCCCCAGAAGAATTCAATTTCAGCAAGATAGTGCCGACCAAAACAAAAGCTCCCAAGAAGCCAAAAATCCTCTCCAAGTTGGTCGAGGAAAAGGGGAATTTTTTTTTGAAAATTGCCAAACCCCCACAGGACGCAACCCTTGAGGGTTTTGAAATGAGCAGTTACTCCTTTTCTCATGTTGAACTTGGCAAAGTTACACACGAAGGTGCGAAGAGTGATCTTCAATCGACAATGGACATTATGGTCCAAAAATTTGACAAGGAAAAAGAGATGAAGGATTTTTATAAAGCCAAGGCTGAGCAGTTAACGGCAGTAATCAGAAGATTCACCATCCCACCTGAAGCAGCGACTCCAGAGGCCTTTTCTGTGGATGATTCAGTCATTCAGAAAGCTGAAAAGACTTATTTGAAGGGAAAAGTAATGGAGGAATATATTGATAGAATGCACAATCAAGGAATCTCTCTGCTATCTAAGGTTGCGAAAAGAATAGGGAAAATGAAGAGGTTGAAAGCTCAGGTGGATAGTTTTGTCTCGTTTACCTCTCAGGAGATTGATGGCTTGGAGAAATATCTCGATAGATAGAAGGAAATGAAAGATCTAAAAAAGAGTACCCTGATATCTATCGGTGTCATCCCCAACAAGGATTCATACGTTGAGATCAAGGAGGCAATGATCTTCAGGATCCAGGTACTCAAAGATCTAATTGATGATCTCAAAGCTTTTAAAGAAGCTAGTGATAAAAGTGACCTGAGCTTGTTAAACAAATTAGAAGAGCTGCCCTGCGACTTGACCTCTAAGGATCATCAGTTCCTTCCAGCAGATGAAATGATTCAAAATTTTGAAGGGATGATCTAGAGGGATTTCAAAGGAGCGTCTTTCTCCATGACTTCAGTAGACAGCGTTCTGGATGCTCAGTTGACTTTGGAGAATTTAAAATCCAGGTTAACTGGCCACTCTAAAGCCATCACAACATTGAAAGATGCACTAATCAGATCAAGGGTCGTCTCCAAAAAAGTAGTTGCACCGGACAGCGTAGGAATTCAGGCATCAATCACCATGTACGATGCCTATTTGAAGAGGTCCGGCAGCAAAAATTGACACTCTCCCTCTCTTCTTCTATCCTTATGCATTTCTGTTTTGTGCAGAATGCATGCAATTTTGTAACATGTAATTACGAATTAAATATTTTGGAAAATATCTAAAAGTCAAAGATGAGTCATCTTTGACCAAGATATATATATATATATATATTTTTTTTTTCTATTTTTGAGGATTTTCTCCCTATATATAGTGGAGACCTCATTTGTAATTTTCTCTTAGAAAAATAGAGAGCAAACACTCTGCTGAAATTGAAGCAACTTTTGAGACTTTGTGCTCAGATTTGTAAATCAGATTTTGTCAAATGAATGAGAAGCAAGTGATTTCAGACTTTGTGTTGAAGTTATCTGTGTCATCTAGGAAATAGTTTCTTATGTACTCTTTCCTGATAACCTCTTGTTTATCTGACTTAATAAGCAAAGTGAATGTGTTGATATTATCTAAGGGCACTTTTTGAGGGTAGAAGATAGACTTTGTGATACTTTTACTTTTGAGATTCTTTTATCTTTGGTAGTTTCAGGTGAAGACTTTGTGCTTCACTTTACTCTACGGTTATACTTGTTCTAGATCCGTGAAGAAGCTACGGCAGACTTTGTGTTTGCATGAGCATTCTTGTGACTTTGTTACTTCAGGTAATCTCTTGCTCTTCGTTTGATACCATTTCTGAAAGAAGAGGAGTGTTGTTAGCTTTAGATCAGGGATTTTCCTCTTTTGTCCTTCATACATTACTTCTGAAAAAAGAGAAGTAGATGCTGTTCTACCCCCCATGTGTTATTTTCTGCTTAATTATATACATACTTATAGCACGCAAATACTGATAGGGAACCTCCCCTTGATGAGAGGAGAGATTTATCTCGTCTAGATCTGGTAAAGCCACCCTCTTCGTGGTGTAAATCTCCTTTACGCTGTGGCTGATATCCCCATTTTGCCATCAGTTAGTTGATGACAAAATATTCACCCAACAATATCAATAAGAGATACAATGCAAGATCAATCACATAACACATGACATATGTGAAAAACCCTCTTGAGGAATAAAACCCACTAGAACCTGAAATTAGACTACTGTCTTATAATAACAAGATCCAATTTAAACCATTTATAAATGATCAAGGAACTACAATCCTTATTTAGTGAGACTCCAATCCCAAAAGGTGATACCACACCTATCTAGCTAAGCTACAATAACAATTAGACCTTTTAACAAGTTTCACCTTGTAAGGAAGCTATAACCACCTTAGATGTTGAGCTACTACAGCAACACCTATGAACAAGTCCACGTCTGAATTGATGTCTTCAACACTTGATGATGGATCTTTGATTATCACACTTTTTCTTCACTCACACTCAAACAACAAGCTCACTATTCTTCTAATAAAATTATGACCAATAGGTCATATAAATGATCTACTCATCAACTCATCCTTAGGGAACTCTACCCCTCCTTCACTTCACAATCCACACACACAAGCCTCTCTCAAAACTCTCCCAAGTCTCACATACCAAGTCTAGAACCCATCATCTTTGGTTCCACTATTAATAGAGCAATCTTTATAACTATCATCTTGGTCGGCCATTAGGCATGCCTTAGTCCTTAGTGAATATTTCACATGAAGACACAACTCAATATAATATTCATAGGTCATCCATATCATCTATAGGTCACCCTTAAGGAACTACACCTTTTAATAAGGGCCTTTATAGCCGTTACAGGTCTCATGTGAACACATTCACTCTTTTAGCATTCCCTCAAGAAAAAATAAGAACACATTATCACTTTAAAATACATGAATCCACTCCTTATGTCCCTTCAACATCATTAAATGATCATAGTCAAATTTTTTCACCTATGTGTATGCTTAATCAAATCAAACATAGACCTTACACACAAGAACACCATTACCAAACAAATAGTTGACTTCTTAAGCATTTTTCATACTCAAGATAGATTGATCACACCTCCAAAATCCACATAGAGCATCCTCATGGAGTGTATAACATGATCCAATAGCTAATTCATAGTGAGACATTGAGACATCATCAATACAAGATCAAAAATCCTTCTCAATTCACTTGTATAATAAGCACAAACATAGTAAAATTCTAGGCTCAATATTGTTGATTGTACTCACAGATATTTGAGCATTCTACCACTTTTCTTTTTAATGCATGAGAAAATTTGTCTTCTATCGAAAGATATGGTCAAAATACATAAATCTAGTTTTTATTTGTGTAAATTCAAATATTTAAATGGAAATGGTCACATTTAACCTTCAAACATAATGATTGAATCTCAATAACTCTCAGCTCTTGATCAAATACACTATGTCAATATTGATTAATCTTTAACACATAGATTGCCAAGGCCAAATATTAAACAATAGTCATGTTGACCTCATATTGTGTAATCTAAGAAATTTAACTCAATGTGTTCCATTAATCTCTATGGATCAATTAGGTCTATATCAATCAATGCTCACCATTCAATCCATCTGTATGAATGCCCACTCACTATTGGATCATTATCCTATACTTTGCTTAGTTGTTAAACATTGTTCACCTATCCTTACCTCACTATATCCTGACTCCTTGGAGCAAATGCACTCCACCAATCTTGCTTGAGATTTAACACTTTCAAAAATGACCAAATATGGGGACCATATTAATATTCTTGACTAGCTATTTTTGATTCTTAATAACCTCTTCCACATTTACAAGATCTCAAACTTAGACTAGATGATCTCCTTACAAAGGAGAATCCAACCATGTGACACATAGCTCTTGAATCTCTCACATGTGTGAGATATAATGTCATTAAAGTGACTTCTCAAAAAATATTTTCATAGATCCAACCATGTCCAAATTTGCCTGAGAGGCCAACTTTGAGCATCCATAACTTTTGTCGTGCTTCAGCGTATGAACTCAAATATAATGCAAATGATCTATGCTCAAAAATAAAAAAACCCATATGATCATATTCTCTTTACATTGGCACATGTGCAATATTTAACATCATCAAAATGCTCACTCAGCTCTTTTCTACCTCATTGCAAAATTCGTTAAGTATGGGAAAACATAGTCAATCTGCCGAAGAGCCTAAATTTGCATATGCATATCTTTTGATGCATTACATCGCATGATCTAGAAATTAGTGAAAATAAAATATATCCAAAATTGAACAAAACCATATGATCACCTTCTTCTAAAACATCCACACATGTGAGTGTTGACCTCATCAACATGCTTTCTCAGTTCTTTCTGGCCACTTATGTAAATTTGGCTAAGAATGGGAAAACAATGAAATCTATCTGAGAAGCCAAATTTGCATCCCCATATATTTAATCACACTTCGATGCATGAATTAAGATCTAGTGCATAACAACTAGGGACTAATGTGATCAAAACCTTATGACCAAATTCCCTTGACTCATTCCCACATGGTAATGGTGATGTCATCAAATGGCCTACTCAGATTTTCTGCTATTGGACCCAAACTATCTAAATGAAAAAATATGATCAACTAGATGAATTCCACTCATGCACACAAGCTATTAAAGCATAAATATCATCTTAGGGACCTATCACATATACTCCAATAACCATACTCAACCTTGAACATCTCTAACTAGATAAACTCTAGAAAACAACCAAGCCACCTTCAAGCATACAAGAATAAGCACATTACACACTTTACGAATGACACTTCACATTACACACTTTATAATTATCACTTAGGATATCAAAGAACTTCATCTACTCACCAAAGCATCTTCATGACACCACCATGACATCATCATGACAACTCTCCAATAATCTCCCCCTTTGTCATTGATGTCAACAACCAACATATATAACAATATACAGCTCACCTTCTCTCTCTTCAAAGCACTCCCATAATAGGAATTTTCTCCCCAACATGAACTTTTTCCCCCTTTGACATAATGATAAATTGGGCATAATCTAATTTTGAGGACTTGAAAATTCTACCAAATAGGAATAGACCATCTTAGAAAGATATTACACACTCTCCCTTACCTTGAGCCTACCTCTTCTTGCCTTAACAAGTTCCTCTTGCTCCATGCCAACACTTTATTCAACCAAGCACTACAACCAATGAATAAATAACATGAAAAACATTGAAATCTGATGTAACTCACTAACAAATATCTGAGAGAGACTCCCCCTAAGATCTCTAAGAAATTGCACCTTTTAAACATCTTCAGATCTCCATACACCATGAATAACCATCAAGCAAACTTACTATCCTTATTTCTCAAGACACTTCCATGACCACCAATAGAAATTCATGCCACTTAATAAAACTTGTAGATCTCACACCTTTCAGTAGACACAACTTCAAGACCTAAAACTTCATATCTAGAGCACTCTCATATGCCCCCTCAAGTACACCAATTTATAACACCAAGCTCATCCTCAGTAATATACTTCCTTCAAAAAAATATGGAGCAAGTCTTATGAACATGTTTCTCCCCCCTAACTAAAGACCTTCTATTGATTCATAGAGAAAGAAGTGAAACCCAAGCTCTATCTTAGATACTCAAAACTAGCTTTTATTAATGGTTTGGTCATAATATCTGCAAGTTTCTATTTTTTAGGCACATGCTCCAACTTAAAACATTTATTAATCACTTGTTCTCTCAAGAAATGATATCTAATAGGAATATGTTTAGTTTTTGAGTGCATAACAGGATTTATTGAGATACTAATTGCACTAGTATTATCATAAAAAATAAGACAAGGTCTATTTTGTCTTACCTTGTAATCCTCCAAGGTTTGTTTCATCTACATTACTTGTGTGTAATAAGAGTCAACTACTATATACTTGGATTTTATAGTTTATATAGATAATGAGGCTTGTTTCTTATTTAGCCAGGACATTAAACATTCTCCTATAAATAAGACCCCACCACTGGTACTCCTCCTATCATTCACACATCTTACCCAATCAACATCAGTATATGATTTTAAAGATAATTATTTACTCCTTGGATACCATAAACCATAGTCTATGGTGCCTTTGAGATATCTCAAGATCCTTTTGACTGATTTCAAGTGAGAATCTCTAGGATCAACTTGAAACCTTCCTAAAATACCTACTGCTTACAGAATGTCAGGGCTAGATGCAATAGAGTATGAAAGACTTCTAATCATGGATCTATACATAGTGTTGTCACTTGAAATTACACCCAATGATGAGATGGGACAAGATTATCCTCATTAAAATGAGAAAATGGAACTACCTCAGGGGTTTTGGTATCCCCATTAGGAGGTGGATCTCTAGATTAGGGGCTAGCTCCCCTTGATGCATCACTAAAGCTCATATCCTACTACTAACACTTTGAAGATGAAAAGGGATAGGGATAACATGAAAGTAAACCTATTATATAGGAGGTGATACACCAAAATATTTTATCTACTCATACCCTTATCATGCACTTGGAACTAAGGACAAGTTGCACATACACTTCATCCAAATGTCAATCTTCCCTCTCACATCAATGCTTCAACATAAGGTCTTAGAGATAACATAGGCTAGGAGAAACTAGAAAATAGGTATTATAAGACACTATATTTATTATCCTACTCACTACACATACAATCCAATTTGAAGCTTCTTTATGACCTATAAGAGAGAGATCACAAACACACAATGTACTAAGGAGAGTAACATGTGAAGGTAAATGAAACTTACACTTGCATAAGACCAAAAAACATCATGTAAACTTAGTGAAATATTTGAGTGAGGTAAAATAATTGTATTTATTTATTTAAGGAAAAAATTTGGTAGGGCTTCACCATATCTAAGTAGAGAGATCCATACACTATCCAAGAAGGCTCAATTTATAGAAGAAATGGGAAGAGATAGAGAAGGAGAGTCCACGAGTCACTTGGACATGTGTCAACTTGCTCAAATTAGTTAAAAATACATGAGAGATAGGGATGGGTGATATATTTAGTGCTAGGAGTCACAAATTTTATTTTAAATTATTTATAACTTGTAAAATGGCTTAGAAACTCCTTTCCATGCACAAAAAATTGCCCTTAAAAATTGGCCTTCCAAAACTACCTTGTAACTATGACTGATCAAATATGATGATGTTTATAATTAGGATGGGTTACTATTAGGTCCTCACATGAATTTGAGAGGCTCTTGATCATCCCTATCATTCTACCCATGCACCATCATCCAAGATAGTCCTAAAATAGCCCTTTTCCCTACACCTCTCACACTTAGCACCTAAAACCTCTTAAAACCTAAAATTTGATCTATATAAGAATATGAATGACATGTTTCCCAAGTGTATATGTCATCAGCTATAATAAAAAATCCTTAAAAGGCTTTCCGAATGAATATTTACTATTTTCTCTAAGTTTTCCCTAGCTGGCTCATTGGACTAGCTGAAAGGAGAGAGCTGGTAGGCACACTTAGGAGTTGAGCTACCTAATATAATAACAATTATGAATTATAACAAGTCCTAATCTTCTCTCCAAAGTTGATTTGGTCTCTTAGAAGTTCACCATGCCTGTACACCACATAAAAAGGTCATAAATAGCCCTATTTTACCCTATTCCATATAGTTACATACACCTAAGTCACATGTAGATAATACATGGTGAGTCCTATATATCATCCAAGTAGTTTCATATCAGATCCATTGCATCTAGATGTTTAACTTGATTCATATTTCCAATCGGGTTTGTGAGGAGGGTTTGTAAGGGTTTTGAGGTCTTAACCTTTGATCATAAAGTTATAACATTGGAAACTCTTAAAAATTCCACTCATCTCTTCTTAAGGACCATATCCATCATCCCAAAATAACTCAACTTGCCATGCAAAATATTATGAAATATGTGAGTAACTCAAGTTGGTCATTCAAGCTATTTCTTGCCTTCTATGAGGGTTTGAACACCTTTTAGGCCTAAAGTGACTTTTGAGGAAGTTATTATACCAAAAAAGAGTTTTATCACCTATGTATATATCCTATTCACCTCCTCAAACTACTAGGATAGCTCATTAAGAACTAGAAACAAGAATGGTTACTATTTAAGATTAGGTATAGACCTTGTGCAAGGAGTTTGCCTACAACCTTGGTTTCAAAAAGTCTTATATAATGATTTTATTTCCTTGGATAGCTTATACACCCCAAATATTGTTTGACACACATTTAAAAATACATTATATGACGTCCCAAAAGCTATAACTAAGAATTCCCCTCTATTTGGTATTAGACCCATTGCTTGCACAACTAGCTACACCTGCAAACCTAGTAGTTCAAAATATCTTGTATGGTTTAAAAATCTAAAATCAAGTTTTAATAATGGTACTAAGTTTTATTCAACTCACCAAACATTCTTGGAAACATTCCTTTACTTTTGGTGCATGGTTTTGACCATATTTTCCAATTTTGAAAGGTCTGTGCAACGGAAAAGTGACCCCTATTTGAGAAAATATAGGGGAACTTCCATTATTTATCTCAAAAAAACAATTATGTTATATCATATCCTAGGTCATGAGGATTACCTCCACCAATTTTTAGCTCCTGACTCCATGGGATAACCCTCCAAATGATCTAAAACTCAAGACTAAGTTTTCTAAGGAATTGCCTGCATGGTTAAAGGGAGAAGGACTATGTTTTTATAATTTATTGCCTCTCTAAGATCTAACACAGTACTAGGAAGGTTATTAAAGTTCAATAATTATTAAATTCAATTACTCCAACCTTTTTTTACTCTTTTGACCTATCTTTTTGTCATCATCTGCAAATTTGTAGGCTTTAGCATAGCCTATAGTATGGTCTAGAACACCCTATTTGCTTTCCTCTTAGACTATCATGGTCTGGAAAGGGTCTATGAACATATTATAATTGGGTTGAGTCTATTTTGAGTATTCACAGGTCCTCTTTAATTTACTCTAATCCATTGGACAATCTTTACTATTGTCAAGTCTATTAGTGGCTTTGCTAGTTCAAGACCATGTTTGCTTTCTTAACCCCTGCCTGTAGGTGAGTCTCAAGGTCTTGATTTAGGTGATAATGAGAAAAGGATTTGATTAACCTATAATATGTCTCAATTTTATTGAAAATGATCTTCATTCACTTCTCAAAGTAAAATAAATCTAAACATAACTAGTTGAAACTCATCATCCCACCTAACTGCCAAAAATTGTTAACACCTATAGGTGGATCTTTGGGAGTTAGAACCCTATAGGTGTGCTTTGAAACCATGTAGTATTGGAATTCACCTTCCCTTTCATGATATTGACATTAAAATTTTTTTCATACTTACTAAGGACTTGTTCTTTGAGATGACCAAGGTGACTCTCAGACCCTCATAGGCCTGTAGGAATCACTGAAAGTTTTTTAGTGTTTATGAGGGTCACTTTAGAGATATTAAACACTTTAATACCTTCTCATCCATTTTTTAAAATTTTAAATCTTTTCCTTCTTTATGAGAGAAAAAAAAAGTACTTAGGTGGTATCAACTTATTGTCCACCCATGCATCCTCAAGAAACCAAAAAAAACATAGAGCTCTCTATTTTGTTCCTTTAGAGACTCAGTCCCCAAAATCAAGTCTCTTACCCTTGGATTGATCATGTTTATCTTGATGGATTTATAATGGGTTATAATCACTAAATCACCTCAAAAACTTCATGTGAACCCTTAATGACTTGGTAAGCTCATTGTTCATGTATATTAGACCCCTGTAACTCTCCAAATGATACTTAAAGATGTACATTTAACTATATGTGAGGAAATGAGGTTGGTTCATCACTAAAACAAACCTAGGATAATCTCTCTTAGGTTTATTTATGCATATTGAACCATGATAATCAATCTGGGCATAAGGACATCCTCGTAAGCATCAACATGACATCATCAAGACTGTAAGTGGGTCTCTTAAACTGTATATGTAGATAGGAACATAAAAGCACTGAGTTTGCAAAGGTAAGGTTCTATAAACACCTCAAAATGAAATTTCCAACCTTAATTTTAGATAACTTCATCAAGAATATTTATAAATCAACTCAAAACCCTCTCTCAAATGTAAATAACCTTCATTCAGGACCCCTGAGGTGATTGCAAGTATGAAGGACTAGTTTGGGAGAATAAATAAGCCTAGAAGAAGCTTTCCTAAGAAATTGAGATTTCCAAATTAATAATAATCATTTGGATGTATTGAAAACATGTATAAACAACTAGAACACACCAATCCATCAGACCAAATCAAGAAAAATTGAGACAAGCTCAAACAATGACCCCCTCATGGTTACAAGCCCATAAAAAGCTGTCTGGAGTGTTAGCCATTGTTCATAAAAGATGAGGCACCAAATTTCAAGTTATTTTTATGAAAATTAAGTGTACTCAAAGTATGATCCACCCCCAAAATTACTCTTCCCACTCCACCTGTACGGCCCATTCCAAGTGCTTGAAGTTGACCTTTCTTTGCTTGCCAAGAGAAAATGGATGAAAAGGAGTTGCATATGAACTTTTTAAAATTATCCTTGAAAATAAAATGTATAAATTGGTGTGAGGATGTGAATAGACATTCCAATCATGTTTTTAGTTGAATATCAGATCATGGAGATCGTACAAGTGCCCAAAAGGGCCTAAAAACAAGGAGAAACTCCCATTTTATGAATATAACTGACTCTTAGCTAACATATAACTATCCATGAAATTATTATGACCTCTTCCACATTTAAAATCACCTTGGTGGCAAATTTTCCCTCTTGGAAGTCTGTACAAGTCAATTAATAGGCTAGAAAGTGGCCAAAAGACCCCCTTTTGCACATGAGACATAACAAATGACCAGTTTATGACTTGTAAAAACATTAGAACATGTTAAATACCATTTTAGGAAAAATTTTAAAAAAATGGACCTTTTATCAACTTTTACCAGGGTTTGACCAAGTTTGACTTTAGTTGGTTGGGCCAATTCAAAGAGGGTGAGCTTAGACAAGGATTAGGACAAGGCCAAGTGAGATGTATAGAACATTATGAGACCCATATAGGAAATTTAAAACCTTATTCAAAATTTTAAACTGGTAGGGGTTGACCCCATTTGATTAGAATTCAAATTTGGTCAATACAAAGTTTGATCATCTTTTGGTGAGTCATCTAGTTTACTTAATTTACATCTTGTGATCATTGAAGTATCCATTGAATTACAATCCATCATGTAAAACTTACTTAGCATATCCTTGACTTATTTATATTGAGAAATGAAAATTCCCACATCAAGTTAATTAATCTATAATCCTAAGAAGTAAAATAGTTGTCCCAACATTGACATTTCAAACTCAGTCTTCATAGTATCTGTAAAATCTCTTCTCATTTTATCATTATCAGATCCAAAAACTATGTCATCAACATATACAAAAACTATAAATTTATTATTACCTTCTTTCTTAATGTACATATTATTATCATCTACCCCCCTTTTAAAACCTTGACTCAAAATATACTCTTCTAGCCTATCATACGAAGCTCTAGGAGCTTGTTTAAGACCATACAGATCCTTCTTCAATTTACACACAAAATTTTAATTACTTGACATGAAGTAACCTTTAAGTAACTCAATGTAGTCTTCTTATTCTAAGTTTCCATTTAAGAATTCAGATTTCACATCCATTTGATATACCTTAAAACCTTTGAAACACGCATAAGCCAAAAAGAATCTAATTGCTTTCATCTTTACCACAGGAGCAAAAGTATCATCAAAATCTATTCCTTCAACCTAAGCATATCCTTTACACACTAGTATATCCTTCTTTCTTGTGACTTATCCTTTTTCATTCATCTTGTTTTTTAAAACCCATTTGGTACTTATCACATTTTTATCTTTTGGTCTAGGAACTAAGTCCCATGTTTCATTCCTTTCTATTTGATCAATTTCTTCATCTATTGCATCATTTCAAATTTCATATTTTTTAGCTTCCATAAAAGTTTTAGGTTTAGTCATGGATAACAAAGTTGATTCTTGTTGATTTTGATTGATCAAAATTCTCCTTCTAGTCTCCAACCTTATACCAACATTTTCAATAATCTAAGAGATTGGATGATCTTTATGAATTCTTCTAGATGGGGCTTTAATATCTTGTCTTTCTTCCTCTTCATCTTCATCATCTATTTGAACATATAACTTATCATTTTTTGCAATAGCATTTTGATTTGAGTCATTTTCTTAAAATTTTGGCTTCTTGACTCTACTTGTCTCATCTACTCTTACATTTTAATTTTTAACAATCTTATGAAGTATTTTGTTGAAGCATCTATATGCAGTACTAATAGAATAATATCTAAAGAAGATGCCCTCATCAGATCTTGAATCAAAATTTTCAATATTATCTTCATCTCTTTTGATGAATCACTTACTCCCAAACACTCTAAAATGTTTAACCTTAGTCACTCTATTCTTCCATAACTCATAAGGTGTCTCATTATTATTTACTCTAATTTGACATTTGTTTAGGATGTACATAGAAGCATTGGCTACCTCTTCCCAATATCCATCTTATATTTTTTCATATTAAATCATGGTTTTACCCATCTCAATATAAAATTTATTCTTCCTTTCAACCACACCATTCTATTGTGGTGTTATAGTAGCAGAGTATTATCTTCTTATCCCATGTTTATCATAGAAATCATCACACTTATGAGACCAAAACTCACTTCCTTTTTTTGATCTCACACACATGATCTTTGAACCTTTATCATTTTCCATAAAATATTTAAATGCCACAAATTTTTCAAAAGCTTCTGATTTTTCTTTAAGAAAAAATATCCAAGACATCCTAGTAAAATTATTAATGAGAAGTATGAAGTAACTATTACCTTAAATACTTTGATTTCTCATAGGTTCACATAGATTAGTGTGGATCAACTCCAATGGATTCATAATGGAGAATTCCTTATTCTTGTATCTTCTATTGGTTTGCTTCCCATCAAGACATGCCTTACAAAGAGAATGAGGAATCTTAGAAATCGTAGGCATATGCCTTACTAACTCCTTTAAACTGATCTTTACCATATTATAAAAATTTATATGTCCATTCCTTCTATGACAAAGCCAAATTTCTTCCAAATGACTCATGAATCACTTTTCCTTCTAGGATTCATGGAATACATACATGTTGTTATCTATTTTACAAACCTTTGCAGCTAATCTATTAGATTTTGCCTTTCTTACTTCACATACATCATCATGAAAAGTTAAAACATATCATTACTTACACATTTATATTACACTTAAAATATTATGTTTCAAACCTTATACATATAAGACATTCTCATTCTTCATATGCCCATTGTCCAAAATCACAATACATTTGCCAACAATATTAGTAGATTTTTTGTCACCAAATCTCACTGCACCTAGGTTGGTCTTCTTTAGAGAGATAAAATTACTCTTGTCCCCTATCATATTATTTGAGCATCCACTATCTATTAACCATCTCTTGTTCTCATCTTCTTGAGTGTGCAAAGTTGCTTGAACAAATAATGACTCTTCTTTTTATGATCTACTTGAATTTTGCTTCTTTTTTCTTTAAACTTGGTCTCCTTAAACCATTTGATAGTGTCAATAACCTGCATATCCTTTTTCCAAAAGGCTCTATTGTAGTTATTAACTATGTGAACTTGTTGTTTATAGTTGTAACATATGAGATCTCTTTTAATCTCTAAAGATAGAGAAAAATCCTTATATCTATGAGAAAATTGATTGCAGAAGAAACAATACCCATTGAAGACTTTGTTCATGTATGATCCTCTTTTCTCTTAATAATTACCTATCAATGGATTTTTATTTTTGATCCTTTTGATGGAGCTAAAATCCTTTTTTCCTTGGATAAGAGCACATCTGAGTAAGTCAAGACCTTATTTTCACATTGTTCCATCCTTTGATTGAGACCTGTATTCACCATGACCTACAAATTTTTGATAGTTTCTCTTAGATTTTTTACTACATTATTAACTTCTGATAAATCAAAAACTAGATTATCTTGAATCCAAGCCTTTACCAAAGGACTAGCTCTGATACCAATTGTTAGAGGTATAATCACTCAGGGGGTGAATTAGTGAGCTCAAATAATCCAACTTCAATTATAATCTTTATAAATATTTAACCAGTTTCCAAAAACATTCATGAAACATACATATCATTCATAGCAATAAGTAAGAGAGACAATGTAAGATCAATCACATAAAACATGACATACATGAGAAACCCTCTTGAGGAATAAAACCCACTAGAACCTATAATTGGACTATTATCCTATAATAACAAGATCTAATTTAGACCATCTATAAATGATCAAGGAACTACAATAGCTATTTATCAAGACTCTAATCCTATAAGGTGCTACTATACCTATCTAGTTGAGATGCAACAACTAAGCTTTTTTGCAAGTTTCACCTTACAAGGAGGCTATAACCACCTTAGATGATGAGATACCATAAAAATAACTATGAAAAAATCCAACTTTGAACTGATGTCTTTAACACCTGATGATGAACCTCTGAATATCACACTTCTTCACTCAATCTCAAACAATAAGCTCACTATTATACTGAAAAAATTATGACCAATAAGTCATACAAATAATACTCAAACTGATCTGATCATCAAATCATCCAAAGGACACTCTACCCCTCCTTCACTTCATAATACACACACATAAGCTTCTCTCAAAACTCTCCCAAGTCTCGCATACCAAGTCTAGAACCCATCGTCTTTGGTTCCACTATTTATAGTGCAATCTTGAAAACCACCATCTTGGTCAGCCTTTATACATGCCTTAGTCTTTAATTCATATTTCACATGAAGACATGGCTCAATACAATCTTCATAGGTTAGCCATAACATCTATAGGTCAACCTTAAGGAACTACACCTTTTAATAGGGCCCTTGTAGCCCTTATAAGTCTCATGTGAAACCATTAACTCTTTTAGCACTCCCTAGATAGATTTATCACATCTCTAAAATCCAAATATATCATCCTAATGGAGTCTACAACATGCTCCAATAGCTAATTCATAGTGAAACATCAAAATAACATCAATACAAGCTCAAATATCCTTCTCAGGTCACTTGTAGAATAAACATGAACAAATAGTCCACTTTTAAGATTAATATCTTTGATTTTACTCACTTTCATATCTTCAAATAAATATATCCAAATGTACCTTGGAGTTATCTACCACTTTTATTTTTATTACATGAGAAAATTCATCTTTTATCAAAAGATATGGTCAAAATATAGAGTTCTAGTTTTTCCTTATGTAAATTCAAATATTCAAATGGAAATGGTCACAGTTAACCTTCAAACATAATGCTCAAATCTCATGAACTCTCATCTCTCAATCAAATAGTCTCCATTTATCTTGATTGATATTTAACACATAGACTGCTAAGGCTAAATTTTAAACAGTAGTCACATTGACCTCATCTTGTGCAATTTGGAAACTTTGACTCAACATGCTCCATCGATCTCTATAGATCAATCATATCTATATCAATCAATTATCATTGTTTGATTAATCTATATGAATTCCCACTCATCATTGGATCATTATCTTGTACCTTTTCATAGTCATTAAACATCATGAACCTATCCTCATCTCACTACATCCTGAATTTTTAGAGCAAATGTGCTCTATCGATGTTGATCAAGATTTAACACTTTCAAAAATGAATATGGGGAGCCTATCAATATGCCTAAGTATCCATTTTTATTCTTAATAACTTCTTCTACACTTACTCATAGGATCTTAAACTTTGACTAGATGATTTCCTTATAAAGGAGAATCCAATCATGTGACACATAGCTCCTGAAGCTCTCCCGCGTGAAAGATATAACTTAATTAATGTGCCTTTTCAAAAAATTCTATCACAAATCCAACCATGTCTAAATCTACCTGAGAGGTCAACTTTGAGAATCCATAACTTTTGTTGTTCTTCATCACATGAACTCAAACATATCACAAATGATTTATGCTCAAAATTAAAAAAACCCATATGATTAGATTCTCTTTACACCTACACATGTGCAAGATATAACATCATCAAAATGCTCACTTGGATCTTTTCTTCCTCATTGAAAAATTAGCTAAGTATGGGAAAACACATTCAATCTACTTGGGAGCCCAAATTTGCATATGTATATCTTTTGATGCACTACATTGCATGATCTGGAAATTAGTGAAAATAAACTAGATCCAAAATTGAAAAAAACTATATGATCACCTTCTTATGAAACATCCACATGTGCAATAATTGACATCATCAACATTCTTACTCAGTGTTTTTTGGCCACTTATGCAAATTTGGATAAGTATGGGAAAATAATGAAATCTATCTGAGAAGCCAACTTTGCATCTTCATATATTTAATTCCACTTTAATGCATGACTTAAGATCTAGTACATAAAAATTAGGGACTAATTTTATCACAATGATATGACCAAATCCCCTTGACTCATTTCCATGTGATAATGGTGATGTCATCAAATGGCCTACTCAAATTTTCTACTATTGGACCCAAATTATCTAGATGAAAAATTATGATCAACTAGATGATTTCCACTCATTCACACAAGCTCTTAAATCATACATAATATATTAAGGACCTTTTACACATGCTAAAATCACCATACTCAACCTTGAACATCTCTAGCTAGACAAACTCTAGAGAACAACCAAGCCACCTTCAAGCATACAAGAACAAGCACATTACACACTCTATCATTATCACTTAGGCTATCAAATCACTTCATATACTAACCAAATAATCTCTATGACATCATCATGATAACTCTCTAACAACAAGAGACTTTAGTGAATCGCCCACTTCATAAGTAACACCGACCCCTAAACATGAATAAACACCCACTTATCCTAGATGTTGAGCACCTGCACAACACCTTATGATATCAAAACTTCAAAATATATTATTTCCTTTCATTATGATGGATAAATAATGAATATCAACTCTCTTCAACCCTTTAATATTACTCAATCCTTCACACATAAGTAATGCATCCAAAACAACCTTTTGGATCACTCTACACCTCTTTACTCATCTTCAATCTTCAACCTTGTAAGAACACTATTATAACATCAAAAATATGACCTCTAGGTCACACACATATTAATTACACTACTCTTCTCTTTAATACATTCACCAATCATTCTCACACTTCTCTTTTCTTCACTTGTCAACTCTAGAAACCTTCATCTTTGTTTATTCTCTTTATAGAGCCCTCATGATCACCATCTTCTTGGTCAGCTATAAGACATACCTTAACTCTGAAGGCTTATATAAAACTTATAATAATATTAATTTCACCTACATAAGTCTTTCATAACTTTTATAGATCACCCTTAAGAAAGGTCATCTTTCAATTAGGCTTAAGAAGCCCTTACATGTCCAAAGAGACCTATTCATCATTTTAACACTTCACTAAGCAAAACTAGGAACATAAGACCAATTCAAAGCACATAGATCCTCACCATATGACCCATAAGATATCCTCAAGTGATTACATTAATCACTACACAGCTATGTATATGCAAAACCTATCAATCATTTGCCTTGTACATGAAAACACCATGATCAAACCAAAAGTCAACTTGCAATCGATTGTTCACACTAAAGATGGATTGGTCAAATCTTAAATATCCATAAAAATTATCCTTAGGGAGTATAAACACTATCTAATAGATAATTAACCTTGAAATATCCAAACACCATCAAGAAAAACTCAAACATCCTTCTTGGGTCACTTGTAGAAGAAAGTCAAACCCTCAATCAACTTTTGACCATAATAATGCAACTGTACAACCAGTCAAACCTCCAAATCATTTTTCCTAGATTTCCCTTGAATTTATATACCACTTTTATTTTTATACAACCATAAAATTAATTATTCATCAAAATTTATTAACAAAACATTACAGACTGGTTTTCCTTTGTAAATTAAAATATTTGTATTCCAACAGTCACTTTTTAATGCAAATTTAACTATGGAATCTAGCAAAATCTGCCTGGGAGACCAAATTTGTAGTACCATAAATTTTTATAGACATCATGTCAAGACATAAAATTTTAAACACATTATCTAGGCATAAATATGAACAAACCCATGTGATGACTTTCTTTTGACACCTTACTATCACCTTCTCCTTACTCAACAATTTCTACCAAGATGACTAGGATAACCTAGACCTTCACAAGACTATTACAATGGATTATTTTAACTTCCAAAAGTATAAAAATAATAATTTAACCTTAATATTACCCCTAAAACATTATCAACACATCACCAACACCCATCACCTTACCTATCAAATCAAACACAACAGGGTCCATGTATGATCACTAAGGCACACTTTGTCATTGAGAACCATGCATACATATCAACTCATGGAAATTTTTTTCCACCTTATGGAAATAATTTAAAACACATAAAAAATATCACTCATTTTCATTGATGTCAACACTTTTAAATGTTTTCAAATCCAACAACAAAACTATGCACATATTATTTCTCCTGTTACAAACACTTTCTCCCCCTTTGACACAATGACAAAGTGGGATTACCTATTTATCCTAAGGACATATAAATTTTTTAAAAGCCTAAATAAATAAATTATCACATATTATATATGATATAAAGTCCCCCTATCAATGTGTATGCCATTCCTTATCATGACTACCTCAAGCCTGCTCATTGACAACACTCTTCTTTGACCATGCACTGCTATATGAACAAGAAATGAAAAATATGAAGAAAATGAGAGAGAGATGTTATATTTATAACATTGATATGAACTCCCCATAAATCACTTGAAATTGGTTCTCCCTTAAGCACCTTCTGACCATCTCTAACCATGATGAAATTTCATGGTTACCTTCAAATTTTCTCTCACAAGCCACCCATAGAATGAAGAGTGGTCATTCAAGCTCTTTATCAATCATATAATACATAAATCAAATTGAAAAAACATATTCAATGACATCCATACCTTTTTATTTTGAGTAAAATGACAAAAAATTACTCTTCTTCACACTAACCTTGCTTAGAGGCCTAGTAACCCTACCTGAACGTTACATAGCCCATAAATTTTTGTGTATGCACCCTCGTGAATTTATATTTCATATTTGATGAAAATTAATATTCAGCCTCATGTATTCCAAGAATAATCATCCAAATATTCCTTTGAACCATAGCTCCTTCACAAATTGACTTGCCAATTAGCCCTCCATTTACATAAAAGCTCAACCATAAGTCAAAATATACACTTTCAGATGATTGTAAATAGAAATTTTAGAACCCTTTTATCTATTTCAATATATTAAGCATCCTCATACTTCAAATCCTTTGGGAAGGTCACTAACCCTTATGGTGTAAAACCTAGGGCATCAAAAAGAAACAAGGTTAACTTACCACCTTCCAGTCAATGTCAACTCCTAACAATTCTCTCACACCTTTAGGTAAATAATACACACTTATGGACCAATTTTTGAGGTTTGAATTCTTTGGGAAATCATACAACCATGAAATGATTTTTGACCTACTAGCCTTTAAGTAAAGATTGTCATATCTAAGAGCCTTTAAAATTCTTTAAATTACCCTTAAAAGACCTTAAAACCCTAAAATAACT
Organism: Torreya grandis; assembly: GCA_037957365.1. NCBI lineage: Eukaryota > Viridiplantae > Streptophyta > Pinopsida > Cupressales > Taxaceae > Torreya > Torreya grandis. Next base: position 1,234,364 of record JARHVA010004552.1, read on the forward strand.
TTTAGCATACTTAAATGAGATCAAAACACCTTTATATTTCAAAAATTCATCTTCGGCATTCACCAATCTTGATTTGACACCTGTAACCAATCATATTATACATACATACCATGTGTACACAATAGTCACTATGCTAAAACACCTTATAATTATCATGGAAGCCTGCTAACATCTCCTTAACACATTTTTTACATGTAAACATCAAATCCAACTATCCTCTACCCTTGGTTAGCTTCATAGACCTCAATGCATCAATTTTGCAAGATGAACACACACTAGGTAGTGAACACTAAACAAAATGGTCAAATTGAATAAATGGTCATAAATGACTCTTTTGAATAGCTAAGCACATTTAAACCCATGAAATACACTTGGACAAGTCCTCTCCACACTCCATATCAATCTTACCTTCATTCTTCATGATTTGAACTTCTAAATAAAACATCAAAATTTGACTAAAACTTACTTTTAGGACCAATGCCCCTGAAAAGATTTCTTGAAGCTTTTTATCATAAACCTATGGAGAAAACTCATTAACTTATTTCTCTCCCTTGACCAATGACCTTATAATGATCAACATATAAAGATATGAATCCCAATATTTGTCTTAGATATTCAAATGTTGCTTTGTCAATGGTTTACTCATAATATCTACAAGTTATTCTTTTGTAGGCACTACTCCAACTTAACACTTTGATTACTCACATGTTATATTAAAAAATGATATATAATATGAATGCGCTTAGTTTTTGAGTGCATAATAGGATTATTAGAGATACTAATTTCACTAGTATTATCACAATAGATAAGACAAGGTCCATTTTGTCTTACCTTATAGTCTTCCAAGGTTTACTTCATCTATATTACCTGAGTACAACAAGAGGCAACAACTATATACTCATATTATATAGTTGATAGGGATACAGAGGCTTTCTTCTTACTTATCCAAGACACCAAGCATTCACCCATGCAAAAAACACCACCACTAGTACTCCTATCATCCACACATCTTGCCTAATCTCCATTAGTGTATGTCCTTAGATTAAATTCTTTGCTCTTGGGGTGCCATAAACCATATTTTATGGTGATATTGAGATATCTCAAGATACTTTTATCTGGCTTTAAGTGATATTCCTTAGGATTAGTTTGAAACCTACCTACAAGGCCTACTACCTACATGGTATTAGGTTTAGAAGTAGTAGATTACAAAAAACTTCCAATCATGGATCTATACAAGGTTTGATCAACCTTTGGTGAGTCATATTGTTTACTTAACTTGTATCCTATGATTATTAGAGTACTTATTGGCTTACAATCCAACATGTCAAACTTCCTTAGCATATCCTTGATATATTTTCCCTATGAAATGAATATCCCTACATCAAGTTGATTAAATTTCAATCCTATAAAGAAAGAAAATTCTCCAAATATTGACATTTCAAACTTAGTCTTCATATCATCTACAAACTCTCTTGTCATGTTGTCATTATCAAATCCAAAAACTGTTTCATCACCATAGACTACCACAAGTAATTAGTGAGTGCCATCTAACTTAATGTATAAACTACTATCAACTACCAATGTTTTGGAGCCTAGGCTCAATAGATACTTATCTAATATATCATACCAACATCTAAAAGCTTGTTTAAGACTATATAAATCCTTGTTTAGTTTAAAAACATAGTCCTAATTGATTTTCATGGAAAAACCTTTAGGTATCTCAATATAGACTTCTTCATTTAAGTTATCATTCAAAAATGTAGAATTCACATCCATTTGATAAAATTTGAAACATTTGAATCTTGCATATGATAAGAAGAGTATAATTGCTTCCATTCTTGCCATAAAAGCAAATGTATCATCAAAATCTATCCCTTCAACTTGAGCATATCCTTTACACATGAATCTATCCTTATTTATTGTGACTTCTTCTTTTTCATCCATCTTATTTCTGAATACCCATTTAGTTCCTATCACATTTTTATCTTTTGGCTAGGTACCAAATCCCATGTTTCATTCTTTACTATTTGATCAAGTTCCTCATCCATTGCACATGTCCAATTTTCATCATTTCTATCTTCTAAGTATGTTTTAGGTTCAACCTTGGATAATAGAGCTATGACTTACTAATTTTGATTGATCAACATTCTCCTTGTAGTTTGTAGACTAGCATTCACGTCTCCAATTAACTAAGAAACTGGATGATCATTTTGTATTCTCCAAGATGGAACTTTAGTGTCTTGTCTTACATCTTCCTCTTCACCATATAAATGATCATAAATTCCTTAATTATGTGAATTAAGGTTCTCTATAGTTTCATTTATTTGCAAGCTAGGCTTCTTGATTTCACCTACCTCTTCAACTCTTACATTAGAAATTTCAACAACCTTATGGAATCTCTTATTGAAACATATATAAGTAGAACTTATGGAGGAATAACCTAAAAAGATACCCTCATCAGAACTTGAGTCAAATTTACCAAGATTTTTTTCATCCCTCTTGATAAAACACTTGCTCTCAGACACTCTAAAATGTTTGACATTAGTTGTCCTATTTTTCCATAGCTTATAGGGAGTCTTATCACCATTTACTATAACTTGGCATCTATTTAAGATATATATTGATGTATTAGAAACCTTTTCCTAAAAATCATCTAATAATTTAGAATATTGAAGCATGGTTTTACTCATCTCTTGGACAATTATGTTTTTCCTTTCAACTACCCCATTTTGTTGGGGTGTCCTAATAGAAGAATACTATCTTCTAATCCCTTGATATTTATAAAAAGTATCAAAATCATAAGACCAAAATTCACCTACTCTATCTGATATCACACACTTTATTCTTGATCCTTTTTCATTTTCAACAAGAGCTTTGAATTCTTTAAACTTTGAAAAATCTTCTAATTTCTCTTTAAGGAAATATATCCAAGTCATCCTAGTAAATTCATCAATTAATAGCATGAAATAATTTTTCCTTAAAATAAATTGATTTCTTATATGTCCACATCGATTAGTGTGGATCAATTCCAATGGTATTGTGGTGGAATTGTCTTTATATTTGTAGCTTATCTTGGTCTACTTCCCATGAAGGCATACTTTTCAAAGAGTATGAGGAATCTTAATGATTTTAGACATATGCCTCACTAATCCTTTTGAACTAATCCTCACCAAATTATAAAATTTAGATGTTCAAGTATTTTATGCCAAAGCTAGCTTTCCTCTAATTGATTCATGAAACACTCCTCCCTTTTGGATTCATGGAACGCATACAAGTTGTTATATACCTTGTGAATATTTGTAACTACTTTTCTAGACTTGGCTCTTCTCACTTCACATCCTTGATCATGAAAAGTTAGAACATTTCCTTTCTTACACATTTGGCTAACACTTAGAACATTGTGTTTTAATCCTTTTACATTTAAAACATTTTTAGTTCAAGTATGACCATTATCTAGACTTATAGAACCTTTGCCAACTATGTAAGCAAAATTCTTGTCACCAAATCTCATTGAACTTAAATTATGTTTTTTGAAGAGATAAACTTTCTCTTATCTCTTATCATATGACTTGAGCATCCACTGTCTAAGTACCATTTCTTGTTTTCATCCTCTTGAGTATGAAAATTAGTTTGAATAAACATTGATTCTTCCTTTGGTGCACTACCTAAATTTTGCTTCTTCTTTTCTTCAATCTTGAATTTGTCTTCCTTGAACCATTTGATGGTGTCAATGACTTGTATATCCTTTTTTCAATAGGCCCTCTTATAGTACTTAGTTATATGTCCCTATTGGTTGTAGTTGTAGCATAGAACCCCATTTTTATTCTTTGAAGAAAAAGTATAATCCATATGTATGTGAGAATATTGATTACAAGTGTAACAATACCCATTGAAAACATAACTATAGTTATTCATGTTAGACATTCCTTTTACTTGAACATAAAAATTACAATAATTTTCATCTTTAAGTTCTTTTTTAGAGATAGGATTCTACTTGTCCTTAGATAAAAGCACATCTATATATGTCATATTTTTACCTTCCAAATGATCCAATCTTTGATTTAGGCCTTTATACACCATGTCCTATAAATTCTTGACTATTGTTGCTAGTTTATCTATTTGTGTCTTCACACCATCAATGCTTGCATTAATTTCATAATATATTGAAGAAGTTAGATCTAAATTTTTACTATTATTATTCAATATTTAATTCTCTTCTTCTAGACATTTGTTATCTTATAAGGTACATACTATTTCACCTTGAAGATATGTCTCATCCTCTTTGTCATCCATTGTACCTATGATCACCTTCAACTGGTTAAAATTATGAAGAAGGTATGGATCTGATACCAATTGTTAGATTTAAAATCACTAAGATGGGGGGAGGGGGTGAATCAGTGATGAAATCAATTCAATTCTAATTCCAAAACTTAAAACTCTTAACCAATCAATAAAAACATTCATGAAGCATATAAACCAATTATTGTAAGGAACAAAGGAAACTATGCAAGATCAACACACATACACATGGACTATGTGGGAAACCCTCATGGGAGTTAAAACCCACTCTCAATTATGAAAATAAGTGGACTACAGTCCTATAAGAGATTTAGAAACAAGAAACTTCAGTGAAGCACCCACTTCACAAGGAGTACCAAGCCCTAAGCATGAAAAAACACCCACTTTTCCTAGATGTTGAGCACCCACACAACACCTTATAATATCAACACCTCTAGAGCTTTGATTTTATTTCAAAATGATAGATAAATAGTTAATAACAACTCTCTTCAACATTTCAAGCTTCCTCAAGCCTTCACACACAAGTAATGCATCTAAAATAACCTTTTGGATCACTCTACACCTCTTCACTCATCCTCAATATTCAACCCTACAAGAACACTATTATAACATCATAAATATGACCTATAGGTCACACACATATTCCTTACATTGATATTCTCTTTAATCCATCCAACAAGCACTCTCACACTTCTCTTTTCTTTGCTTTTCAACTCTATAAACCTTCATCTTTATTTATTGTCTTTATAGAGCCCTCATGATCATCATCTTCTTTGTGAGATATAAGACATAACTTAACTCTTAAGGCTTCTATAACACTTATAATAATATCAATTTCACCTAGATAGTTGATACATATCTTTGATAGATCACCCTTAAGTAATAACATATTTTAATTAGACCTATGAAGCCCTTATAGGTCCATAGAGACCTATTCATCCTTTTAACACTTCACTGAGAAAAACTAGGAACATAATACTACTTAAAATCACATAAGACCTCTCCATATTGTTGGGTGAATATTTTGTCACCAGCTAATTGATAGAAAAATAGGTGCATCAACCATAGCATAAGGAGATTTATACATCAAAACAGATGTGGTGGCCAGAACATATTGAGACAAATCTCTCCTCTCAGCAAGGAGAGGTTTATATATATATATATATATATATATATATATATATATATATATATATATATATATATATATATATATATATATATATATATATATATATATGTATATATATATATATGCTGAAAATACACATATGGGTGAAATCATACCATCCATCTCTCTTTTTTTAGCGATGATGTTCATAGAATAGAGGAGAATTCTAGTGTAAATAATGAAAGGCACTTCTCTTCTTTCAAAAGTGATGTTCAACCAACAGTAGGATTCCTCCTGGGTAATAACAGAAACCACAAGAAACCCATGAAAGCATAAAGTCTTTCATTGTCTCTCCTAATGATTAATACAAAGGAAAAAAGTATTTTGAAGTGTATCCCAAAGTCTCCACTTCAGCTACAATAGATTAAAAGGTTACAAAGGATAAGGGGAACTCAAAGTCTCTCTAGTATCCTTTACGCAAAACATAAATTGAAGACAATTATGGTAGCACAAAGTCTCCCATAGTTAGCTTTAGGACATATTCCAACTTATTTCCACTTGTTTTGCTTGTTTGATTAAATGGACAAGACTGTATTTAGGAAATAGACATAAGAACAATTTCCTAAATGACATAAGCTTATTCCAACACAAAGTCTGAAAGGTTGCTTGCTTTCTCATTCATTTAACAAAATATGATTAACGGGCTGAGCTCAAAGTCTTAGGAATGCCTTTCAATTTGAGTAGAGCTTCACTTCTAATAACAAAGAGATCTCCCTTATACAAAATGAGAGATTACAATATATAGCATCACAAGAAAGACTTGGGCATTTGTTTTCATGAAAACAGCCCATGCTAAATTAAATGCCTTGAATATCTATGAAAGGGCCATGCTAGAATAGGTCATCAGCCTTGACTTTGGCATTCTGAATCATCTCAAATGTCTCCTCTTAAGCATGGGTTGTCTAGTCTTCTTTATGATGCTTACATGGCTATCTATTCACCTTTACTTAATGCAAAAAAATAGGCTGTGCCTTTGAATGTCTGTGTTCTCTGATGTCTACCTAGTGGACTATTGTACCTACTAGAAATAACTCTCCTACAAATATTTATAGATTTCTTTTATTTATTCTCTCCTTCCTTGCCATGTTTTATCTCTTCTTGGTGATCTGAGCTCTTAGTGCTATCTTCTTTCTTTCAACTGGCTTCTTTCAACACCTTTCTGGGCTGGTCATTGAGTTTGTTCTCAGGTCTTTTGAAAATCAATGGTTATTCTATCATGCTAAAATTGACATCCACAAGGACATCACTGGGCACTTTGAACCTCTTTGAACCTTGAACCTTGAACTCTTTTGGTTTAAAGGTTCAATGGTTCAATGGTTTGGTAATTGAATGTTTTGTAAAGGGCTGCATCCGGTCTCTTTTTCTTCTTCATTTGAACCATTTCTTTGAACCCTTTGGTTGAACCATCTTGTTGAACTTATTTCTAAAATCTTCTACTTCCTCCATTCGCTAGAAGCTTATGCTCGAAATTTTGAACTCTTTGAACCCTTTGAACCTTTGAACCATTTCAGTTCAAGGTTCAATAGTTCATTCTATTTCTTTGAATCCTTTAAAGCTTCAAACTCTCAGGATCCTTTCATTTTCTCTAAGTCCTTCAAACTTGTTGAACTTGTTGAACCTTCAAGCTCTTTTGGTTCAAGGTTCAATTATTCAATGGTTCAATCTTAACTCTTTGAATCCTTCATTTTCTCTAAGTCCTTCAAACTTGTTGAACTCGTTGAACCTTTAAACCTTCAAAATATTTTAGTTTAATGTTCAATGGTTCAATCTTCAACTCATTTTATTCTATAAGTCCTTTGAAGCCGTTGAACCTTTGAACTCATTAAACCTTTGAACCTTGCGGAGGTAGGGTTCAATGGTTTAATGGTTCAAATTGGTTCATTATAATTATTTGAAGCCCACCATTAAGTCTTTTGATTGAACCTCAACATTGAACCATCCTCAAAACACTAAGGAAATGCCTTAAGTGTTTTGAACTTCCCTTTGATAAAGCCCACCTATTGAACCTATGACTTCCTTAGCCAAAAAGGATTGAATATTTGAAAAACTTAACTGCTTAAAACATTTTGAAAGAAAGAAAGAGACCATTTTGGCCTGTAGGACCAAAATTATTGGCCTATTGTCTACAAAAACAAGTGATAGATTTTTGGGAACAATAACTATCTCTAATTGGGGAACTTCCATCAATTGAAAATATAAGCAATCAAAGGGAGTAGAATCCAAAATCTCAATACCTTCATTTATGCCATCGGGCTATGGAGTCATGCTACCCAAAAAGAAAGGTGCCAAAAACTAGTGGCTCTAATAACAAATGAAAAACACAAAACAAAGAAAGACTATATAAATGTACATATGTACAACTAGACTTATTTGATACTTCAAGGATTGAAGTGCTTTATATTTTGCCCACTGTGTGGTAGAGTAAATGGCATTCCATCTTGATATTTCAATAAGAAACTATTCTCACCATTTAAATGATGAATGGAAAATGGGCCTCTCCATAGGGAATCCAATTTTCTATGCATTCCTTTTGGTTCTCTCCTCTTGTCCCACAACAAGACTTGATCTCCAACCTAAAAATTATAGATCCTTGCTTTCTGATCAAAGAGTCTCTTCACCAGACTTTGATGCACAGGAATTCGGTCCACCACCATAGTTTGTTTCTCATTTAGCTCCGTCAAGCATGTGATCCTTTTGCCGATGGAACTTTCAAAAGTTGAATCTTCCACTACCTTTGCTAACTTTAACATTGGTAATTCTAGGGTGATTGGTATCTCTACATTGAGACCATACAGAAGTTGGAATGGGGACATACCTATCACCCTCTTGGGTGTAATTCTATCTACCCATAAGGTATCAAGCAATGCTTTATGCCAAGTTCTCTGATTGTCATCTACCAGCTTCCTAATAATGGTCACCAGGTTCTTGTTGCTTGATTCTACTTGACCATTTCCTTGTGGATAATAGTCAGAAGAGTGGGAGAGGATAATCCCATAATACTAGCAAAATTGGGTGATCTCATGAGAAGATAAATGTGATGCATTGTCTATTACAATCTTGGTTGGGACCCCAAACTTGGAAATGATGTTTTATTTGAGGAAATTACACACTACTTATAAAGTAACATGCTTGACTAGAATGGCTTCCACCCACTTGGTAAAGTAGTCTATGGCTGTAAGGACATAATCATATCCAGCACTTGAGAATGGATTTATAGCACTAATGAAATCAATTCCCCATTGCTGAAATGACTCTTCTATCACCACAGGCTTGAGAGGTAACACAACCAACTTGGGTTTGCTAATGAACTATTGACACAGCTCGCATCTACAGACCCAAGCATATGAATCTCAAAATAGAGTAGGCCAATAATACCTGGCTCATAGAATCTTATGGGCAGTTACAAGCACAAAAAAATGTCCTCCACAAGCTAAATTATGGAAGGACTCCCAAAGTTTGTTCTGCTATGCTTTATCCATGTAGCGAAGGAATACCCCATCAAGGTTCCTCTTATATAGACCATTCACATAGGACAAAATTGGTAGCTTTCAACTTAACAGTCCTCTTTTCTTTATGAGATAAGTGAGCAGGACACTCACCATAGGTAAGGAAATGAGAAATATTCGAATACCATTCATTCGTAGTGGTGACAAAGAGAACTATTGGTGTGTCTTCAACTTCTATTTCTTTATACTCTACTTCTTTGGTATGTTATCAACAATTAACTAGCAGAGACCCCTTCCTCGTAAAAGCCTTGTAGGTTTGATCACAAGATCAAAATCCTAGATTTTAGCAATCCAATTGCCCCTTTTAGTTTCAAACTCCTGTTGAGTTAGAATGGACTTGACAGTTGTATCAGGAACCAAAGTAATAGTGTGTGAGTTTAGGATGTAAAAATAGAAGTGATTTACCACCTTTACCATAGCATAAGCATACTTCTCCATGTTTGAATATTTCAGCTCATGAGCTTTAAGAGGACAACTCATAAAGGATATGAGAGATTCCACACCTTCTTTATTTTGTTGAACCAAGATAGCTGAAAGCATGTGTTTAGAAGCAAAGATATACATCATGAAGTCTTTGGTGTAATCAAGACAAACTAGAATTAGGGCATGGGTGATAGCTTCCTTGATATCTCAAAATGTTGATTTATCTTCTTCAGTCTAGCTGAAAGTAGATTTTCCCTTCATCATATTAACAATTTGGTAAGTCTTCTCTATGAATTTAGGAGTGAACCTTCACAAAAAATTCACCTTTCTAAAGAAATATTAAACTACAATCTTATTGGTAGGAAGAGCAAGCTCTTGAATGGATTTGACCCTTTCTGGGTTGATCTTTATGCCTTCTCAGGACACAGTGTGACCAAGAAGTTTCCCTTTAGTAACCCCAAATTTTTTTTTCTTAGGATTAAGAGAAATACCATTCTACCTACATCGCTCTATCACTCATTTTAGATGATGCACATGATCAGGATGATGCTTAGAAAATACTATCAAGTCATCTAGATATACCATAATGAACTTCCACATTTCATTCCTGAAAGCAAGATCCATCACTCTTTGGAAATTGGCACTAGCATTGATCAAGCCAAAAGGCATTTTTCAATATGAAAAGGTGCCCCAAGGTGTTATGAAAGTGGTCTTATGTTGGTATACTTCACCAAATTCCACTTGATTATATCCTAAAAATCCATCTAATATTGATAACATCTCATCGCCAATCACTGTCTGTAGTAGCTGATCCATGATGGGTAGGGGATAGTTGTCTTTTAAAGATGAATAATTCAAATTTTTGAAATCAACACAGGAAAATTTATCCATTCTTCTTTCTCATAGGGACTATGTTCACAATCCAGGTGAAATGATGGATTGGGAAAATAATTCTTCCATTTAGCATTTTATGTATCTCAGATAAAATTATGCCTGATATCTTGGGGTTGTACTACCTTTGCTTCTACTTGCGAAGTAATGACCCAATCTTGAGAGGAATTTCATGCTGGATTTCTTTAGGTCTAAGAGATTATAGATCATCATAAGAGTATGCCAAAAAATCACTGTAATGGTGAAGCAGAGTGATAAATTTGAGTTTTTCATCAAGAGTGCAATAATTCCCGATGTTGATCATTTTTGGATTATCTTCTATACTCAAATTGATTTGATCAAAATCCTTGGAGGATTTTGAATCCATTTATTGTTCTTTGATAAACCTATCATGCTTATTAAAAATTTTCTCAAGAGAAACTAATCCTTTGGAAATTTTATTCCCTTTGAGTTGAAGGAACTCTTCATCAGTGTTTGAACTTGTTTCGGGCACTGATTCCCATGGTGGAGATTCATTGCCTTCAAATTGAATATTTTCAAAGATGTCAATCTATTCTAGAAAAGTAATGATTTAGTTTTCACCATTGAACACCTACCAATGGTCAACATTATCAGGTACACTTGGTCGAAAGACCAACTTGATAGTGTACCTATCTTCTTTGAAATATTGGTGAAGGACCAAGAGAGTTTAAGAGATGGCCAATGATTTGCATGACTATTTAATTCTCTGGACATGATAAAAATACTGAAAGCATCAAATATTTCAATGCAATCCCACACCAAATTGTGATAATGTCACAATCTCTCATTCTTGGATTGATACAAGTTTCTCATCTGACAAACTACTAGCTTAGTGTCTCCTTTGGCATGAAGGATTTTAACACTTTTATCTTGAGTAGCCTTTAATCCAAGTAGCAATGATTCATACTCAATAGTGTTGTTGGTGTTTCTGAACTATAACTTATATGCATAGGGGAAAATATCTCCTTGAGGAGATATTAAAACAACTCCAGCTTCAGAACCGATAGAAGAGTTACTGCCATCAAATTCTAGAATCTATACCTCATCAGAATTTGATCTTCTTTCAAATTTCTCTTCATTAGGAAAGGAAGATCCTTTTTCATGTGTATTGTGCCCTACCAATTCTTCTAATGTCTTATCTAAAATTTTGGGATTGTCACTTATGGAACTTTCATCTACTGAAATAGGAATGTCTTCAGTAGACAGGAAGTAATTACCCATGCCTGAAGACTCAAATAGAATTTGAGCTTTAGGGGCTGACATTTGGGTGATAATGTACTTTGCTTCCTTCTTAGGAAGCAACCTTTACATGATGCCCTTAAAAAGAATTCTCACCTTAGATAGGTTCATGCTCAATTCTTTGCCAGCATCATTGCAAAAATTTTGCCCAAGAAGAATGTCGTAGGAGGATGAGACGTCAGCCACCAGGAATGTCATTTTAATTATTTTATTTGGGAAGGCCACAAATGTAAATCGAGCATCTTTGATTTGTCTTAGAAGAGGCACTTATTTGTTTTCCATGGAGAAACATCTCCCAAAGGTCTTAGTCAACGTGAGACCAAGAGATTCTACCACCTTGGTGGGCATGACATTGTCAGAAGTGCCATAATTTATAATGCAATTATTTAGCTGATGACATATATCAGCAATGAGACATAAAATGGTTCTATCTTTCTAGGGGTAGCTGGAAGAGTAATCACAAGATTATTTTGGGTAGGTGTGTTCTTTGGGAGAATAGGAGTTACTTTTAAAATTTCTTGTCCTATAGGGATGGTTTTATTCTTGATGCATTGAACTAACCTATCCAACTGCTCAGGGTTGGATTTCAAGAATTTAAACTCAGACATTTGAATTTTGGTCTTCTTAGTGTGGTCAATTATATCAAATGACTGAAATGAATTAGAAATAAAGGAAGGTAGTCCATCAATCTAGGTTTTACTGGGTGTAGGACTAGTCTACAAATTTGAAGCAGAAGGTGAAGGAATATTTGAGGTACTTATTTTCTTAGTGATCACCGAGTCTTTTGATTGGAAAGGCAACAAAGTTCCTCATTTAGCAATTGAAATTACTGGTTGAGATTCTTCCCTTGTTTTTCCTTTATCTGCTTGTTGAGCTGACTAGTTTTGGGACCTAATAAATACAATGTATGATCTATCAAATACTTCTCCTTTACTTCTAGGTTCATCCTGGTAATTTAGGAAACCAATGTTGGAGTCACCAGTTGATTTTTCTTATCCTTCTACAAAGAGATCAGCATCATCTTCTTAGTTCAACTTAGTTTGGAAAGAAAAATTAGATTTAATTTCAAGATAACCAACTACTGAGTTAGCTGGTGTTGTTTCAATGGTAAGCTTCCCTGGTGGGGGAGGAAGGCGATTTGGTTACCCTTGATTTCTAGCAGCATTGCCCTGATATGACTGGTTGGGAAACTTCCTCTTTGGTATATCCTGATAAGAAGGATGAGTAGACATCCCTTGTGCCATTTGATTTTTTAGAGCTAACAATTCATTTGCTAGCTTTTGTACCATGGGATCAGTGGTGCATGTAGAAGAATATTCAGAAGATGAAGAATATTTACCTTTATTAGGATCTCTTCTTATCTTTCCTACTAAGATAAGATCATATTCAACCTCAGTGGCCAAAATCTGAGCTACAGCAAGATCTTTGTGGCCATCCCACCTCAACAAGAAACTCACTTTAGGAATCTGAGAATTGATGAAGTAGCATTTGAGATTCTCAGGCATTGACTGAGAAATTGTAGGAATCCTATTCCTCAGCTTGTCAAAATTGGCAATGAAGTCTCTCATGGGTTCATGAGGCTCTTTCTTCATCTGTGTAAGTTGAGCTAATAGGGCATGCACATACTCTATAGGTTTGAACTTGGCCTTAAATTTGGCCTTGAGAGTGTTCTAGTCAGTCACTATTTGTGCTTGTAGATGATAAAACTAGTCTGTAGTAGTGCCTTGCAATGTTTCTACAAATAGTCTGACTGCAATGTCTTCATATTCAACACCTATTACACCATAGGCTATGCAAAAGGTTGTTGTATGTTCATCAAGATGAACCTTCCCATCACCATAAAACTTGGAGAAATTTTTCCTTGAGATAGGGGGTAGCTCATGTATAGGTAGGGTCAGATTCAGGGGACCAAAAGTATTACCCCAAGGGCCTTGAATTACCATGGTATAGCTATTGAAAGGAGGGATAATAAATCTCTGTGGGATATGTATGGATAAAACTCTATTAGTAGAGGAAAGAGCAGCTTTGCATGGTATTGGGGACTTGATTTTTTTAGGAGGAAAACTCCTAGTTTGTTGAAAGCAAGATGGTGGAGGAAAAAGATCAAAATTACTTAGCTGCACCAATTCAAATACAGGGTCAACAATACCTTGAACTCTTTGGCTTCGTGTATACAGTGGATCTGCCAAAGTGTAAAATAGAAATAGAAAAGAACTGGAACTACTTCAATTTGAAGCTTGAGGCTTCAAACTACGCATTCTTTCCCCAGTAGAGTCACCAAAAACTATTGGGTGAATATTTTGTCACTAACTGACTGACGACAAAATAGGTGTATTAACCACAACATAAGGAGATTTATACAACAAAATTGATGTGGTGGCCACAGCCAGATTGAGATAAATCTCTCCTCTCAGCAAGGGGAGGTTCCATATAAACTATAGTATACTATATATATGCTAAAAATACACACAGAGGTGAAATCATACCATCCATCTCTCTTTTTTTAGAGATGATGTTCATAGAATAGAGGAGAATTTTGATGTAAATAATGAAAGGCACTTCTCTTCTTTTAGAAGCGATATTCAACCAATAGCATGATTCTTCCTGGGTAATAATAGAAACCACAAGAAACTCATAAAAGCACAAAGTATTTCATTGTCTCTCCTAATGATTAAGACAAAGGAACACATTAGTTTGAAGCATAACCCAAAGTCTCCACTTCAACTACAACAGAGTAAAAGGTTACGAAGGATAAGGGGAGCTCAAAGTCTCTCCAACATCCTTTACACAAAACATAAGCTGAAGATAATTATGGTAGCACAAAGTCTCCCACAGTCAACTTCAGGACATCTTCCAACTTATTTCCACTTGTTTTTCTTGTTTTATTAAATGGACAAGACTATATTTAAGAAATAGACATAAGAACAATTTCCTAAATGACACAAGCTTATTCCAACACAAAGTCTGAAAGGTCGCTTGGTTTCTCATTCATTTAAATAAATATGATTAACAAGCTGAGCTCAAAGTCTCGAGAATGCCTTTCAATTTGGGTAGAGCTTCACTTCTGATAATAGAGAGATCTCCCTTATACAAAATGAGAGATTACAATATATAACATCACAAGAAAGACTTGGGTGCTTGTTTTCATGAAAATGGCCCATGCTAAATTGAATGCATTGAATATATATGAAAGGGCCATGCTGGAATAGGTCATCAGCCTTGCCTTTGTCATTTTGAATCATCTCAAATGTATCCTCATAAGCATGGGTTGTTTGGTCTTCTTTATGACGCTTACACGGTTGTCTATTCACCTTTACTTAATGCAGAAAAATAGGCCACACCTTTGAATGTTTGTGTTCTCTGATGTCCACCTGGTGGACTATTTGACCTACTAGAAATAACTATCCTATAGATATTTCTAGATTTCTTATAGTTTTTCTCTCCTTCCTTGCCACATTTTGTCTCTTCCTGGTGATCTGAGCTCTCAGGGCTATCTTCTCGCTTTCAGCTAGCTTCTTTCAGCTCCTTTTTAGGCTGGTCATTGAGTTTTTTCTTAGGTCTTTTGAAAATCAATGGTTATTCCATCAGCCTGAAATTGACATTCATGGGGATGTCACTGGTCACTTTGAACCTCTTTGAACCTTGAACCTTGAACTCTTTTGGTTCAAAGGTTCAATGGTTTGGCGATTGAATGTTTTGTAAAGGGCCACATTCGCTCTCCTTTTCTTCTTCAGTTGAACCATTTATTTGAACCCTTTAGTTGAACCATTTTGTTGAACTTTTTTCTAGAATCTTCCACTTCCTCCATTCACTCGAAGATTCCACTCAAACTTTTGAACTCTTTAAACCCTCTGAACCTTTGAACCTTTGAACCATTTTGGTTCAAGGTTTAACAATTCATTCTATTTATTTGAATCCTTTGAAGCTTCAAACTTTCTGGATCCTTTCATTTTCTCTAAGTCCTTTGAACTTGTTGAACTCATTGAACCTTTAAACCTTTGAACTCTTTCGGTTCAAGGCTCAACAGTTCAATGGTTCAATATTAACTCTTCGAATCTTTCATTTTCTTTAGGTCCTTCAAACTTGTTGAACTCATTAAACCTTTGAACCTTCGAACTCTTTCAATTCAAGGTTCAATGGTTCAATCTTTGACTCCTTTTATTCTCTAAGTCCTTTGAAGCTGTTCAAATTTTGAACTCGTTGAACCTTTGAACCTTGCAAAGGTGGGGTTTAATGGTTCAACAGTTCAAAGTGGTTCAGTCTAATTGTTTGAAGCCTATTGTTTAGTCTTTTTATTGAACCTCAGTGTTAAACCATCCTCAAAACACTAAGGAAATGCCTTAAATGTTTTGAACTTCCCTTTGAGAAAGCCTGCCTTTTGAACCTACAACTTCATTAGCTGAAAAGGCTTGAATATTTGAAAAACTTAACTACTCAAAACATTTTGAAAGAAAGAAAGAGACCATTTTGGCCTGTAGGACCAAAATGATCGGCCTGCTGTTTAGAAAAACAAGTGACAAATTTTTGGGAACAACACATATGACCCCTAAGACATCCTAAAGTTATTAAATTCATCACTATACACCTTTGCATATGTAAAACCTAGCAATCATTTACCTTTTACATGAAAACACCATGATCAAACCAAAATTCAACTTGTAAGCAATTGTTTATATTGAATATGGATTGGTCAAACATCCAAAATTGATACAAATTATCCTTAGGTAGTCTAAAACACTCTCCAATAGATAATTCACCTTTAAATATCCAAACACCATAAAAAAAATTCAAACATCCTTATCAAGCTATTTTTAGAGTAAATTCAAACCCTCAATCAACTTTGGACTAAAATAAATACAAGTGTATGATTAGTCAAACCTCTAAATCATTTTTATTGGATTGCCCTTGAATTTATCTACCACTTTTATTTTTATACCACCATCAAATTCATCCATCATCAAAAGTTATTAACAAAACATTGTAGATAAGTTTTCCTTTATAAATTCAAATATTTGAATTCCAATAGTCACTTTTTAATATGAATTTAACTATGGAAACTAGTGAAATCTATCTAGGACACCAACTTTGCACTACAATAATTTTTTCTAGACATCATGTCAAGACCTGAAATTTTAAAAACATGATCTAGGAAAAAATATTAACAAACCCATGTGACCACTTTATTCTAAAACCTTAACACTTGCTAATGTTGATGTCATCAATCTGATTACTCAAGCAATTCTACCAAGATGACTAGGATAACCTAGACCCTTGTAATACTATTCCAATGGATTCATTTTACTTTCAAAAGTATACCACACATTATTTACCCCTAAAATATGGTCAACACATCACCAACATCCATCACCTTTCCTATCAAGGCAAACATAGTAGGTTCCATGAATGATCATTAAGGCACACTTTGTCATTAGGAACCATGCATACATATCAACTCATGGACACTCTTGGCCACCTTAGGGACATCATTGACAACAACTCAACACCTCATGTGTTCTACATGTCTAACCTTTCCCAAGTTGATCTTAGTCACTTATACGAAATCCCATAGTCTATGTCAAACTAGTTAGTTATCATTTTTAGACATCTCTATATCATTAGATCAGTGTTCCTATCTCCTAAACAATAATGTCATTCTTATAATATACCTTATGATGGTAATATCTAAGTTTGATAGTTTTGTCTTGTATCAATCAATGGTCATATTTAAAATTATAATCATTCTTATGGGTCAAACCATACATTTCTCATGTCAATGGCATGGGAAGGTACCCAAAAAGTCCTATATAAATATGAAATAGGTATAAAATTATTATGTAACTAGCACTTATCTATAAAAAATCTATCAAGCATGTTAAAACACTTGCACATTCAAGAGGACTAACACATTCTTCCCAATTTATCAATCAATCACTAGGACTGGGTCTTATCTAAGTCTATAACATTCAAGAGCCAAGCCAAAGTTACCAATTACCAAGTATCAATAGATATATTATATGTTTCATATAATGAACAAATATTATTACACACATTCACCTCAAAGGAGAACTATGTTTGGTTTAAATTCCCCCTTTTAGTATTAGATCTGTAGGAAACACTCAACCATTCAATGGGGAGTGGTTAGGGTCAGATTAATCCACCTTTAATCCCCCTTTACAAGGATAAATCTATCATTTCAAGTGGACTTAGGGTTTGAAATGAAGGAAAGATTTTTGGGAGGCACATACATCATCAAACCTATGATCACACACAAAGTTGAAATACATGCAGACATACTTGATTGTAAAATAAAGAGGAAAAATCTACAAAGATATCACCATCAAATTTGGAACAAAATATGAGATGGTAGCAACTAGAAGCTAATGTTAGTGTCCCAACACACCTATGTTGGTGTAAACTGTCAATTACACCTTAAGCTTACTTAGTGAGTAATTAAAATTTCTAGGATTTCCTATTTTCTTATTTATAAAATTAATTCTATTTGGAATAGTAAAATTACACTAAAATATAAGTTATAAACTCATATGAAATCAACACTATATTCTAAATTTCACACCAAATTGGACTTTAGGAAACCACTTCCAACCACTTTCATTTATGCAGACACTTGCATTAATTAAACCACCTATGTGTGTGTGTGTGTGTACACACACACACACAGATGTATGTATGTATATATGTATGTATGTATGATACATACTTGCATACATACATAAATGCATACATACATGCATCCATGCATATATACATGCATGTATACATCCATGCATGTATACATGCATGCGCACGTGCACGCGCGCGCACACACACACACACACACACACACACACACATCTGTTCCTTTCCTAATATATAAAATCAAGGATCTCCCTCAATCTCACATTGTATTCTTATTTTATTAGCATTACCTTGATTGCCTTATAGTGGTATGGTTAGATAATGAGAGATCACTATATTTTTTAGTCTTAGTTTTAATACAATCTTAATATAATAATATTGGTATACTGTTATTCCCAAATTTCTATGTCTATATGTATGATTTTCATTACATGAATATGTCTAAGTTTAATCTACTTGATCCTAGTTAGTCTAGAATTATAATATGGTATTGGAGTGGAAGTCCTAGGCTAGCTTCATATTTTTTGATATTTTTAGGGGACATGCACTTTAGGTGCATTTTAGAGAGATTATACCTCTTCCATTGCATCGATAAGGGTCCAAAACCTCCAAGTTAATTGTAAACTTTATGTGAGTTGTAAGTTCCCCTAGTGGCTTCTTGGTGGCCATTTTGTGATTTAAAAGTTTATGCTTTTTTTGAAGTTTGGAATAGATTATGCCTCATTAGCATATCTATAGAAGCCAAGAAAGGTGATTTAACCTTGCATTTGTTTAAAAAAATCACTTGTAGGTCCATATATACACATCAAGCTTGTGAGTTACTAATTAATTTATAGAGGATCTATATGTTTTCAGCCAAATACAAATGTACATATTCTTCTAGAGTGGTCAATTTAGGGGGTATGCTCTTGTTTTTTAGTTTAGGGCCTATTTTTCTCATGATTGAGTAAAAGATTGAGTTTTGTTTTAAAAAAATTGGAGTTATTAAATATTTTCAAGACTATTTTTAAATTTTTTTCAATATATGTTTTCAATTTTTTATAAATTAAAATTTACATTTAAAAAAAATTATTTATTTTGATTTTTTTTCCTAAAAAACATCACTTTGGCAAGCTTAGAACAACCCTTCCCCTTTCTTATCCTTCCCCACCTACTCCCATATGACCACTTATCCTTATCCAAAGTTTTATGTTCACCATTCCTTACTCTATGGGATTTACCCTCACCTTGGTCACTACCACTTTAGATACTTATTTCTTCTCCATTTAACAGCCACCCTTTATCCCTCCACCACGTTTCCACCCCCATAAAAAAAAACACTCCATCTTCCCACTTTTTTCATCACCCCTTCACTTCCCCCACTCATGGCATAAAATTTCCACCTATCCCATATAGCCTACTAACTAAGTGACATTGACCAAAATTTCATCCTCCCTTCCCTACCTTCAAACACATTGCTTAGGCCACCATTTGATGTGGATCCACCCATCTATAGCCTTATGCATCCTCCACACTAATTCATTTATTCATGTGCCCTAAGCACCCAACCTACCTCTCCCACTCTACTCAACCATCATCTATAGCCTTCCTCAGGCCAATGAAAAGATAAAATAAAACCTTCTAAAAAATGGTTATACTCAAAATTGAACATGTGAAATTTTGGTCCCCAGATTCAATTTGATTATAATCAATCAATTTTGGTCTTGTTAGTTTTTATAGATGTGTTCAAAGTTAAACATGCATTTGAAAATTTTCATTTTTTTGAAGGATATTAAAAATTAAAATAATCTATCTTATTGAACCTTATTAGGTTTTGGGTACCTATCAATCATAGCTCAGGGTTTTGAGCCTTGTAAAACATCATGGTAGAGTCTAAGACCTTATGTTATGTATGTTGGTTTTTTTATGTATGTTGAACATGCATAAAAATTATGACCCTTGCCTATCATGCTATGGAATATTGATCCATGTTTTATATCTCTCAATTTATTGAACCCTACTTTACACACCTTGGAATTTTGGCTCCATCATTTCACCCCCATGGATCCTGACACATGCATAACATCCTTAAAATCTTACCATTAAGCAGATAATTACCTACACATGTAGATGTTTTAGTGTCTACCTATTTAATTCCCCATTGCTCATTTTGATTTCATCCCACCATTATCCACACTTCACCCCCCGCAACCCTTGTCACTACTTTCATTATTCTCCTTTTAGGTGTTCCTTACATCTTGTTCATGGTTTACTTGCAAAAATTAATAGGGTTTTGCTTTGTGGCTTCCTCTCAACAAAATCAATCAAAGTCTAACAAAATCTTGTGTGTATATAAAAATTAATATATTTCATGACAAAGGTCAGATCTAAACATTGATCACATTTCTAACTTGAGTTCACAACCTTGAGGGTTTCGAAGCCTTCACTACTAAAAGAGGATCTATAAAATCTGTTACATTCATCAAAAATTTGAGTCTTACCTAGATGATTTTCATGATCTAAGTCTTGTTTAGATAGTCTATGGTGTCAAATATTTATTCAATCATCCAAGAAAACTCAAGGCTTATATAGGTACTCTTCATATTCTTAGCATTGCATTGATAAACATCATAACCTAAGCCCATGATAAACAACTAGTGAATATCCCCTCCTATTAGACATACATCTTAACTCTACCATTTGCTAGACACTCCTTAAAATTTTAACACTTGTTTGACACATCTATAGAACCTACCCTCTACTTAGGCACACCTAAAAGACTAAATATTTGATGAGTAAGTTTTAAGGCTTTGTTGTTATTATAAATAGGATTACCTTATTAGATGCTCACATTGGGGACTCTAATAAATAAAAATAACACAAGAATGAAGTATCAATTGCAAAATCTTTTTTCCCCTTCAAATTTATATTCAAACATCAAAACTATTATAAATATAGGGAATGTAGATCTCAAAAATTTATGGCAAATAATTAATGCAGTTGATAAAATAGATTGGGTTTAAAGCATTCATGATAGTGGTCTGGCTCAAGTTGTAACTATCCCAACATTAGTACAATATCTATATTTGGTACTGACAATGGAAAAATACTATGATCAAGAAAAAGAGAAGAAATGCAAAAGGAGAGTATGTTACATGAATTTGTCTAGAATACATCGATAGCATGCTAAAATTTCTTGATCAAGAGTCATATGTCAATATTTGTCCAAATTACGCTAAAAAATTATGCGATTCAAATATAATCACATGTATCAAAATGGTCAACAAACAAGGGCTAGTGAAACCAAAAATTTCAACATCAAGGTTTCCCAAAACTCTCTCAAGGTTTAAATTCACAAATGAAATCAATGATATTATTAATCTATTGAATACAGTTGTTGGTAATCCCACTACCAAAGATTTTCAAACATGGTTACATATACATTAGGATCATTCATGAAAATAATATATATATCAATTGAACTGATTATGACTCCATAAATAGTTGACAAAGATAATTACAACATTGAAATTCAACATGAATTAATTTATAACATATGTAGTTTCCTGTAGGAGGATCTACAATGGATAAAACATAGTGTGTGATATGGCCTCATCTTAAATCTATGAGTTCTATCCCCTTTATTTGAAGGAGAGTTCACATAATTTTAGTAGGGTCAATGATGCATTAATATTATATGTCATTCATATGTTTGACCCTAATCCATATAATGTAATAATATTAGTTGAAACTTCTAATAAAATAGCAAGATGGGGATCTTGGTTCATACAATTTCCAAATTTTTTGTACCTAAAAATATTTAGTTGTAAAATATATCCATACATGCTTCTAAGGTGTGTGGATGAAAAATTGACTTTGATGGAATTGATAAGATAACTAGTTGAAACTCATAAGTTTATGTCTATCAAACACAAAAGAAGAATGCACTTCCCAGTCTCAATCAAAAGATACACTTTTGCTTTACTATCCAAAGCAATGACTGCTAATGGTGAAATGACTCAAGTAAATATTTGATCATTTATTAATATAACTTCAACTAATGTTAGAGGCTAGTTGAACACATTCTCACTTTTACATACCAACATGTACTCCATTTTTAAGACTTTGGATGGATTATGATGGTGAGACACAATTCAAGGTTTATGACTATTTTCACTTCAGCTTAGATCAAGTCATCAAGTTCAAGATATAAAATATTATTGAGGAATTTGAAGATAATGAATATGTTTCATATCCTATATATGAAGAACAATAGATTGAATCAAAGCCCCTTCCATGGATTGATTGGAACTAAGTTGAATCTACATCCTAGGAGAATAGAACTCAGATAGTGTTAGATAGAACACTTATATGGCTCAAGAGAAAAGGAATAAATTTATAGAAAGTATTCTTCCCTCCATAAATGAAATAAATTGATATGGGAAGCTTTCATCAATAATAATAAGTCTCAGGTGCCTTTTCTACAGGAAAATCTAGTGAGACCATAGTTGAAACTAAGAGAAAGATGATGAACACCTGAAGTTACCCAAGTTTTAAAAGTGCCCAAACTAAAAATAAAGAGGTTAGGAGAAGGATATAAATTTACTTTAGAAATTTATAGCTTTATATACTTATTCTTTGAATATTCCTCATTCTCAAATCTTGTTCATGAATACTAATCAATAATTTATAGCTTTAGACACTTCTATGTAACTTATTACATCCACTCCTCCCAAAGTTGATATTAAATTATATTTTATATTATCCAAATATATGAGTCTTATCCTAATTTCATGTCCTAAATATATATCTTAATCACCCAAATTATATTTAGGTGATAAATTACCTACACTCTCTCAAGCTTTGGAAATTCCCCTTCATCCTTCTGACACTCAAACTCAAATATAACGATCCCTTGTCCAACATTAATCAAATACAAAAATTTCAAATCGGTTGAATGAATTAGTGAAAAATAAAAGAAGAAAATACAACCTTAGTAAGTTGATTTTAGTGCTTTAATCAATTCTACTCCTCATACAATAAAAAAACCTAAAATAATTTCTAAGATATTAATAAATAATCAAGGATAAAGATATGTTGAGTTAGTTATCCCTCCTACGAAAAAAGATAAAAATAATGTCAATGATAAAGATTAAAAAATATCATAGATATATCTTTATAAAAATACTAAAGAAGGATTTAAAGAAAACATGCAATCTACAATTGACACTCTTTTACAAAAAATAGACCAAGATAAAGCCACTAAAGAATAATTGAAATAAAAATTTGAATATATCACCTTAGTTTTTTAGAAGTTAGTGAAACCAATTCAAGCTTATTCATACAAAATTTCTCCTCATATTTCATATGCAAAGACATTAAATGTGTTCAAATAAATTTGACACATGTGGAGAGAAAATAAAAAATGTTATGAAAAATTTATCGAGAAAGGAACCAAAATAATAAGTGAACCCATGATTATTTATACTAAAGCTGAATATAAATTTGACCTTTTAAAGGAAATTGAAGCCAACAAATGGAAACATATGATACCAAAATCAATTTTTTTTATAACTTTGATCTAGATGTTCTTCTCATAGAAGGAGTTCTAAAACCAGAAGATATTGAAGATCTCACAAAATTATTAGGTTTTGTCAAATTTCAAATCTACATTATTGAATAACGTGTGAATAAATTTAGAGAATATTAGTTAATATTGGTTGATGCAACAAGTGATACACAAAGAATAATTGTGAAATGTCCTTGTTCATTTGTAGATGATAACATAAAAATTCTTTCAACATAATTAATTATTGAAGAATAAGAAGAATTGGTTGAAAATGAAATGAATCCCAAATTAGCATTCAACTATGAATCAACCCATAATTTCATCACATTTCAAAACTCTATATATTTTTGATAAAATTATGAAGAAGATTCAATAGGTTTCAAAAAAAAATCTTAATCTTCATTATGATGCAAAAAACTCTTTCATGTATTCAAAAGGACCCGATGAAGACACAGTAAAAAAAACTATGAATAATTTTGATGAATATAGGAAACATATATAACAGAGCAAACTAAAAGAAGAAAAGGTTTAGATTTTACTTGATGAAGAAGATGAGTAAATTATATTAAAAATTTGATAAGTTTCAAACTTGTAATTCATTAATAACTCTTTCACAATTTTCAACTTGCATGTTTTAAGCTATGAAGATACACCAATGTACTCTTGCAACTTTCAATTTGTAATTTTTTGTAAACATGCTTTTGAAAGAGTATACAATATAAAAAAAAGTGGTTATGCCCCATAACCACCCATTGTAATCTATAAATACAAGTTCTAAAATAATTTAAGGGGTTTTTAAACAAGTAATGAAATTTTGAAAAGAACAAAATAAATATTTTGTGTTTTCCACTCCTTGAAGAATCAATACAAAGTGAATTTTATGGGATTTATGCTAGAAATTATTTTTAATGGATAATGTATGTGTGTATGTTATTTTTTGTTCTTATTCAAATGTTGGTAAATTTCATTGTTAGATAGAGAATAAATGAAAAAATCACTATAGTATTTATTTCAAATCTATATTATAAATTTTTGTTGTTGTGAAATATTGATGAGATTAAAAATAGAGTTTTTATCTATTTTTATTGGGAAATACAAGGTTGTTGCTTATCTTTTTATTTTAAGAAATTAAATATCCTTGGTATATGCATTTTACTCATATGTGTGAAATATGTATTTCTAATCTCATTTCTATGATAAATATTTATTTTTATAAAATTTAAACTTTGATATTATTCTAGTAAGTTTTTGTGTTTGGTTATATATAGTTGTATTTTTTCTCCCATTTTCCACCTTTCCTCACATTTCTCATTTCTACCACCTTTTTGTACTTTCAAGTTAAAAGTATAATCCTAAATATAAGAATTTTGTTTTCTATAAATAGTTTATTTTTTTGTATTCTTTTTATTTTTAATAAAGGTAGCTCTGCCTGCAAATAAGAGATAAACTTTATCTCACCACTATTGAACTCAATCTAGTATTTTTCCCCCTAAAGATTTTTTTCAGTGAATAGTTTTTAACACCCATAGTGAGGCACATCCTTGTGCTTTCGATGTAACCCACATATGACTCTCTTTGCAACTCAGGGACCAATTCAATAACTAGATATTGAGTGGTATCAACCTAAATAACTAAATATTAACTTTGATAATATATAATGTTCTTGGGAGTGTGATGAGGTCAATGTTTCTCAATTATAGATAATTTTGATAATATTAAACCAGGAACTAGACTACACAAAAAGAGTAGAAAGGATTCGTGAATGCATAATAGTTTGTAGAGCTCATCAAATAGATCACAATCTTGATCAGTAAATTGTGCATATGACTATTACTATAAATCAATATTTTGATCATCAACTTAGTCTCAATTGGGTATAACCTCTAGAAGAGGATATTATTCAAGTCTTTGGAAACTTACCTAGGAAAATAGAACAAGTTATTCCAAATTCAACATTGTCACTATAGTAATAAACATAGAGGAAGATTATGTTGCTATCATTTGAAAAACTACCTAAATTGTTTCAAGGAGATAAGTAAGAATACAAGTGAGAAAAGTAGTTCATATACTTTCATAAATATAATATACAATAAAAAAATCTTCTCATGACCATCCCAATAGTTCAAGATTCAATACTTTAACCAAATATTGATTACCTAAGTGAGACACAAGAGAACTTTTCTTTATATTTGTGATCATTTGTGTGGGATAACATAACTAGTGTAGTTTTATTTCAGAGAGTTGTTGAATTATTAGAAGAAGAGGAATATTATGTCATATTGGCATAAAGATCTATGTCAATAGTTATACAAAGAGGAAAACAAATAATACTTGTTAAAAATCACTCTAAATCTAACTTGCACCTCAGTGAAAATAATGCTCCTTCTAAAATATCGAAAAGAAGATTTACTAGAGCAAGTAGAGCTCAAGGTAATACAGACCCCTTTTATCAGTTTTGAGAAATTTATGATTTTAATTTGAATGAGCGAAAATCAAAAATTAAGAAACCATTTAATCTACCATCAATCCCTATAAAAACTAAATAGATGTAAGGTGGTTCTATAATAATTCAAATTATTATCCTTTTAGGGACTATTATTTTTTTGAAATCAGGTTTTATAACCATGTGGTAATGTAATCAAGCTATTAGCTCTAGTGCAGTTACATGAACATCCAAAGGGTTCACAAAAAAACTTCCTAAATTTTTTAGGTAATGGGAAGTAACTTCAAAATGGACATATTTATAATTTATTTGTAACATGTGGAATATTAGGGGTAGAACATGAAGACATTATAGTTAGATTTTTCATAGAAACTCTTCAAAATGGAGCAACTGATTGGGTCGACCACCTCCCTCCAGGTTACATCACCTATTAGAATAACATAAAAACTATGTTTGAAAGTAGATTTAAAATAACTAAAGATGTGAATACATTACTTGTACAACTTACTCAAATTAAAAAATAAGCTTATGAACCCAAGGGATATTTTGTGGCCAAATTCAATAAGATATTAATGATATCCAAACCAATGACAAAAAAATAGAAATATTTTTTCATAAATTCACAACTACCTAAAGTAAACTACTAGTTAAGGTGAGCCATATTAGTGGACTTAGAAACAACTCATATATTGGTTATTGATGTATAAGATGATGTGATAATGGTTGAAAATCTAAACAAAGAACCTTCAAAATGTAAATAATAAAGTTTAAATTAGTCTTTTATTGAACAAATCTTACAAAAAATGGCTAATGATATAATGACATTAAATAATAAAAAACCTCAAAAGGCTCTTGTTCCTCCTTATCAATACATTATAATAAGAAATTATGTGCCTTACCAATGGAATATTTTGTTATTGCAAGATTCTCAGCAAAATCTTTCCATAGAAGCACTTCCAAATTCAAGTAAAAATGCTTGTGTAAATGTTATTCTATAAATAGAGGAATTTTTTGGGTGTAAATAAATAGAATAAGAAGTTGAAACATAAAATATATATCTTTAAAAATTTAAGATAAAATAATATGGTGGAAACTTCGATAATGCATACCTAGAATATGAATTATGAGAATATTATTATGATGAAAATGTTGGAGATATGAATGGTCAATATTTTTCAGTCTTCACCAAAGTTCAAAATTAGAAAAAATAATAAATTTAAAAGCAAGAAGAAACTCCAAAAGCCATCCTTCTGTAAGGGACTACATCACCTAGAAAAACAAAATGAAAATAACCTATGGTAAAGGTAAATGATCCTTCTCAAATATCTACTGATAATTATTCAAAAGTTAATCCTTCTACTAAAAATGATAAAAATTTATCCCGATCCACTGAAAATAATTTTTCTACTAGCTTATAGATTTTGATATAATTGAGCACATAAATAAAACCAAAATTTAAATGTCCCAAGATGAGTATCTAATATCAAACCCTAATCAATTAAATATCTTAGTAGAATTTATAAAGGGTAAAAATTCCAACATAAAAAATTCAAATGTCAAAGG
The DNA here is from genome assembly GCA_037957365.1 of Torreya grandis. Taxonomy (NCBI): domain Eukaryota; kingdom Viridiplantae; phylum Streptophyta; class Pinopsida; order Cupressales; family Taxaceae; genus Torreya; species Torreya grandis. Next base: position 1,262,104 of record JARHVA010004552.1, read on the forward strand.
GATACATGTAACCCCCTCTTTTTCTAATACATTAAACTCCATGGTAGTTGTTACTTTCAAATCCATTAAGGTTGAACCCTTTTATCTCCCTTTTACTTAAAGGATACAAAGTAAGTAATTATATCATTGATATTAGAAATTCAAATAATGTAATCACTACCAAAGTTACCCATGCCTTATGACTAAATTACATGAAAACCTTTTGCCAATGTTATTCCATAGAAGCAAAAAAAGTACCCTTGATCGGTTAGATCAAGGACACCAAAGTTTTCTTAGCCTCATTTCCATAGAAGTTAATACAAATGACTATCATGGTATCTGATATCCCATCTACATACACCATCCTACTAGGAATAAGTTTTTGTATGTAGTTTGGTGGAGTTAGATGTATCTCACAATATAATTCCAATATAATGGGTTAAGAAATGTTTGAATATTTAACTAAATAATAAATATATAGTGTAAAAAATAGATGACCCTAGAATAACCATTATATATGAAGTTTTAGGAATAGGGAATTATCTACTCATGTCAGAAGAGGATTTGAATATTCTTAAGGTGATTGAAATCTATCTTAATGAAATTTGGACACTTGAGTTTGATGATAGTTATTATTTAGTTGGTGCAGGTGTGGGAGTCATTTTGATATATTTAATCAGGGAATATTTTCCTTTCTCATATGATTTTAAATTTAAATTTACTAACAATACTGTTGAGGATGATGCTCTTCTACTTGGTTTGTAGGTTGATAAATAGATGTGAATCAAAAATCTAAATTTTTTGGGAGATATAAAATTAGTTTTAAGACAGATCAAAGGTCAATATTAGGTAAAAAATTATCACCTAAATCATTATGAAAACAAAGTATGGGATAATATAGAAGCCTTTTCCATAGTGACCATCCCAATAGAAAGAAATACAAAGGTAGATGTAATTATGGTATCTACTTTGTCAATTCCATACTCAGATATCAAAAAGGAAAAATAAATGATTGAATTGGTGTATAGGCCTAGAGTGTTAGACAACTCATAAATTGGTAATTTTTCAATGATGATCAACAAATTATTGATTTTCTTGAAAAATTTGATATTTTTGGAAATCTTTACTTTGAAGGAAGCAAATTGGCATACATAAAATTCTTAACATAAATTGAGAAAGATGGAACCATTGAAGAATAAGATGAAGGGGTAATCAAAATCAAAGGTAACAAAATTTGTAAAGGTTTAGTTTATTTTGAATAACTTTTTAATAAACATGACAGGTTTATCAAAAATAAAATGCATAGATATTCTCATAATTCAGATCACTATGAAAAAGTGAGCATCAAAATTGTAGAACTAAGATTGGTAAATATTGATAAAATAGTTTCTCACCTAAAGAATGGAGAAAATTTATCACGTTTATTTGAAAATAAATTGATATTATTACATATTCATATGTAGATCTCAAGTCTTTTTGGCTGAAGGAAATGTAACATATGATGCCCCTCAAGCCTGATGCTAAGCCTTTCAAGCAGAAACAAAGGAAATATAGTCCTAAAATAGATGAAATCATTTTTTAATAAATATAGAAAATGATGAATACACAAATCATTTTCCCCATTCATCATTCGACATGGGTTTTGAATATAGTTCTAGTTCATAAGAAAAGTTGGGAAATCAAGTTATGCATTGATTTTCACAATCTAAATCAAGCATCCCTAAAAGACAACTATCTATTACCCATCATGGATCAGGTTCTCCAAGTAGTTATAGGTTCATAAATGCTTTATATGCTAGATGGTTTCATGTGATATAATGAAATAGAAGTTACCAAAGAAGACCAACATAAACTACCTTCAAAACTCCATAGGGTGCATTCACATATCGAAGAATTTTGGTTGTTCTCATCAATATAGGAGTGACATTCCAAATGGGCCATGGATCTCACATTTAAATATCTAAAGAAAAAAATAAGCATGGTTTACTTGGATGAATTGACAATTTTATCAAAGAAGAGAGAAGAGCATTAAGAACATTTATAAAACATGTTTGAGAAATGTCATCTTCATGGTATTTATCTCAACCTAAAAAATATATATTTTGAGTGACTAAAAGATATATTCTTAGGCATGTTGTCTCGAATGAAGAAATCAAAATTGACCCTGAAAGGGTTGAAGTAATTTATAAATTATTTTTGACAACTAAAAAAGCTAGAGTATATTCATTTTTTGGTAAAGTGAATTTTATGAGAATATTTGTGCTTGATTTTACATAATTTATTAGGCACATTATCATGATGATGGAATTCAAACCCTTATTAAAATGGAACATTGAATGAAAATAAATGTTTAAAAAGATAAAATCTAGATTTACACGTGCTCCCACTCTGATCTACCCATAATTCAATAGAAAATTTATCATCTATTTTTATTCTTCATATCACATCCTTTTAGACATTCTAATTCAAAAGAATAATTAATGGATCAAGTCACTAATCACCTTCATGAGTTATGGTCTCAAGGATTATGAGTTGAAATACTATCCATAATAAAATCAAGAATATGTTGTGGTGAAAGTCATCAAATAATTTAGGTACTATATTCTTCTTTCACATTCCATTGTGATGGTACATAATACAACATTAAAGTTTATATTGATTCAATAAGAACCAAGTTCAAAAAGAGGCAATTTGATCATTAAAGTTTATAAGTATGATATTTATATTAAGCCCAATAAATTATCCTAAGGTAAAGGTTTATGTCAACTTAGATATGAATAGATAGATGCTCAAGTGGTTCCTAATTCAATAGGCGAAGATGATCAAAAAAATAGAAGAATCACCTTTAGTGCATTTTGTGGACTCTAAAAGCGAATGGATTTCATATATTACATTTTTCTTGATATATGAAGAATTCCTACCACATTTGGATGATAAAAACAAATAATAATAAAATCAAAACAAATAAAGTATGTGATTTAGGATGACATATTTTTCAATAAAATCATTAACGGTTTTTTTAAGATGCATTGAAAAATAACAACAAAATATTTTGGAAAATTTCCACAATCAAGCTTGTGGTGGACATTTTTTTTCCTTGGTACCAGTACACAAAATATTGAGATCACACTACTATTGGCCATCACTATTCATATATTATTATGAATGGGTGAGAAAATGTGAAGCTTGTCAACAATTTGTTAGAAAACCAAAACCTAAAACATTTTCTCTCAAACCCATGGTTTTAAAAGAATCCTTTTACCAATGGGGATTGGATTTCATTACAATGAATCCTCATTCAAGTGCTAGTCATACTCATGCTATTATAACTATAAATTAATTTACCAAATGGATGGAAGCAATTCCAGTCAAATAGATAACTTTATAAGTAGTTTGTAACTTCATCAAATAAAATATTTTGGCAAGATATAGTGTTCCATAGAAAATTATGACAAATAATGCATCAAATTTTATTTAGTTGAATTGGTTAGATTTTGTTATGATTATAGAATTTATTTCTCATTCTTATGATTATTACCCATAAGGAAATATTCAAGAGTAATATAGTAAGAGTAATCTTGTTACTATCATCCGTAAGATAGTAGATGAAAATTAGAAAAAAATAGTACAACAAATTGAATGATGATTTGTGGGTAGATTGTATCAATCCTAAGAAAGCTATTGGAATGTATCCATTTCAATTGTTATATGGAAATGATGAAAAAATTACTATGAAACTTAAATTTCATTTATTATAGGTATAAAATCAAAATTTTAAATATCCATTGGATAAGTGGATTATTTATCTGAACAAACTTGAAGAAGAAAGAACACGTGTTGTTGATAGGATCATAAAACACAAGGCTCATGTCAAAATTCTCTTTGATAAAATGAAAATCAAAGATATTTTAAATTAGAATATCTTTTACTCCTATGGGATAATAAAAGTGAACCAAAAATAAGGCAAGGTAAATTTGATTCCCTATAGATGACCCTATTCAATGTCAGACACTTCTATATAGATATAACCTTCTATCTTGCATATCGATATGGTACACAACTCTATTTTCCCTAAAGTGGGAAATATTTGAGTCACTATTTCAAGTGAAATTAGGTTGTCCCCTATGTGTAAAGAGGTGAATATAAGATTTTGGTCATGTTTCTTCTTGTTTGCCTCTTTTTGGTCATGTCATCTCATCATGTTTTCATTTCCTTATTTTATTTTGGCTTGTTTCATCTTATTTTTATCTTGCTAAAGATCTTGTATAGTACTTGTCAAATGCTAAAATGACTCCATTAACAAATGAGTAAAACACTTATTTATGAAACTAGAGTTTATATTTCTCCCTTTGTATCTTGTAGTTAGAAGTTTCCTAGTTGGAGCTAGTTATTGTACTCAAAATTAAACATGTGAAATTTTGGACCCCTAAGTCAATGTGATCGAAATATATCAATTTTGGTTTAGTTAGTTTTTATATATGTGTTTAAATTTAAGTATGTCTTTTGAAAAAAATTATAAGTGTTTGAAGGATCTTAAAAATTGAAAGAATCTAAGTCTTTTTGAACCTTGTCAGGTTTTTGGTACCTATCAAGCATAGGTCAAAGTTTTGAACCTTATCAAACATCACGATGGAGTCTAAGACCTTGTGTTACATATGTCAAGTTTTTGACCTTTGTTGAACATGTGTTAGAATTTTGATCCCTTCCTAACACACTAAAAAATCCTAACCCATGTTTTTCATCTCTCAAGTTCCTAAACCCTACCTCACACATCTCAAAGTTATGATCCCCTCTTTGCACCCCCATAGATCCCAACACATGTATAAACATCCTCAAAATCCTACCATTAAGGATTTAGTTACTCACACATGTATATGTTTTGGTCTCCACCTATTTCATTCCCCATTTCTCATTTTCATTTAATCCCACCACTCTCCACATTTCACCCTTATGAAACCTTTGTCATTAATTTCAATGTTTTACTTGTAGGTGTTCCTTCTATCTTTTTCATTATTAACTCATAGAAATCTCTAGGATTTACTTTGTGGCTTCCTCTCAGTAAAATCAAGAAAACATTAATTTTTCACACCATTTCTTACTCCTTAATCACTTTATTGGGTTTAAAATTAGTCTTCTATATTTCCTACTCAAGTCCTTGGAAAGTACTATTCTTATCTACCAAGTAAATAATACTAATCCCATCCTCCATCAAGGTATTATCCTCTTGCTTATTAAACACATTCAGGCCCTTTTAGGTTAGAAGGTCCCCCTAGGGGATCCTATTCCAAAGAGGACTCCTAGGAGGATTACCTGGGGGAGGACCCTACCGAGGGATCCCACCTACCCCCTAATTGCTCCCTTAAAATAGTCTATCTTAGTCTCCCCATAATGACCTACCTCTCAAACTATTATTTATCCCCAAGCCTAAACCTATTGAAATTAGGAATCTTATAACTTCATCTTGGAAAGATAAGGCCATAGTGATGAAGGAATTGGAAAAGAACAAATAATTACTATAAAACTTCAACTCGATGGTTCAACAAGAAAGGTTTGGCCTGGCTAAGCTTATCCAAGACTATAATGAACTTCATTGGGTGGTTGAGGCTACTATCTAGACATTTTCCCACTTTGTTCAGCCCCCCAATCCCTTGTTATGAAATTTCCCAAGGTCTTTAAATCCCCCTTGGGCTCTCCTAGGGGGGTCCCCCCTAAATAGACTCCTTCACAGGTTAAAGGAAGAAAGTGGTCTAGAATGATCTTCCTCGAAGAAGTGGTTGAAGGCCCTATGAAATATACTTATGTCAAGGTTTCAAAAGACAAACCCATCATCCTAATGAAGGACACTACTACTACTACTACTACTAAAGATACTTAGGAATGACCTTCCTCCTAGATCAGTTTTAGTTTTTGGTTTGCTTTTTTCATTCTAAGTACTAGTTTTTCTATTTTTGTCCTCTCAACCTTGTTTGGCCTATTAAAACTATTGTAATGTACTATTGTAGTTCTAGGTACCTATAAAACCTATATTTTACCTTATCAAATAAAAAAATCAATCAAACTCTAATAATGTATCTTATGCCAAACAACTTACTATATTATAAGACAAAGGTTAACCCTAAACATTGATAACATTTTTTACTTGAGTTCATAACATTGAGGGTTTTGAGTCCTTCATTACTAAAAGCAAATCTAAAAAATCTATATTGCATTCATTAGATATTTAAGTTTTTCCTAGATGTTTTACAGGATTTGAGTCTTGCCTCAAAACTTTGTAGGATTTGAGTCTTTTTTAGATAGTTTATGACATCCAAGCTTTGTTCAAACATATAATGGAACTCAAGGTTATTCCAAGTACTCATCAAATTTTGAACATTACATTGATAGGGATCAAAACCTGAGCCCATGGAAAATAAATAGTAGATTTTGACCTCTTGCTAGACTTATATCAGAACTCTACCAGCTATCAGACACCCCTTAGATTTATAAAACTTATTTTACACATCTATGGAACCTAACCTCTACTCAAGCACACCTAAAATTTTGAATCTTTGTTGGTCAAGTTCTAAGGATATGTTCTTCTTCCAAAGAGGATTACCTCATCAAATGTCTACATCAAGTAATCCAACAAATAAAAATAACAAAAACATTAAATATCAAATTCAAGGAGTTTTTCCCTATAAATTTAGACTTAACATTGACAAGATGACATATATAGACTTGAGGCATTTATATCTCACTTATTTTTGGCAAATAATTAATGTAGTTCATAAAATATATTGGGGTTAAAGCATTCATGATAGTGGCTTGGATCAAACTATTAAACTCCTAGTGTTAGTAAAATATATAGAGTTGGTATTTTTACTACAGAAAAATAATTTTACTAAGAAATAAGTGAAGTAAAAAAACTTGAAATAAAATTATGTTATATGCATCTATCGAGAATACATCAATGACATGTTCAAATTCCATAATAAAGAGTTGTATGTCTATATTTATCCAACTTTTGCTCAATAATTATGGAATTAAAATACAATATCATGTTCTAAAATGGTCAACAAATAATGGCCAATGAATCCAAAGCATTCAACATCAAGGTTTCCCAAAAATTTCTCAAGGTTTGAATTCATGAATGAAATAGATGATATTTTACTCTATTGAATAGAATTATTGGTAATTTTACTGTCAAATATTTTAAAACATGGATGTACAAAAACATTTGGATTGTTCATGAAAATAAGCAATATATCAGTTAGGGTGAATTGATCAATGAACCCCTTCATAAAAAATTGATAGAGGTAACTACAAGATTGAAATTCAACATGACTTCATATCTAGTATACATAGTTTCTTGTATGAAGATCTACATCAGATTAAATACAGTGGGTTATATGGCCTCATCCAAAGTCTATGAATTCTACCATGAATTAATTTTAAGGAGAGATCACATCATTTACATAATATCTAGTATGCATTCATATAATATGTCATTTAAATGTTTGAGCCTAATCCTTATAATGTAAGAATATCAATTGAAGCTTTTATTGAAATAGTAAGATGGGGAGCTTTGTTCATACAATTTCCAACTTTTCCATACCTTATAATATATGGGTGAAAAATATATCCATACATGCTTCCAAGGTATGTAGATGACAAATCTGATTTGATGGAATTATTAAGACAACTAGTTGAAACTTATAAGTTTCTTTCTAGCAAACACAAAACATGAATACACTTCCTAATCTCAATTGGAAGATACACTTGTGCTTTACTAACCAAAGAAAAGACTATTGAAGGTGAATTGACTTGAGTCGCTATTTTATCATTTCATAATAGACATTAATTTGATATCATAGGTATATTTTAACACATTATCATCACTACATACTGGCATATACCCCATTTTGAAGACTTTTGGATGGATTACGATGATAAGACAAAATTTAAGGTTCATGACTATTCTCACTTCAACTCATATTAAGTCATAAAGTTTAATATAGAAAATATTCTAGATGAATGATAAGATGACTAATATGTTATAGATTATTTATAGGAATAAAAATATATCAAATCAAATCCCCTTCCATGGATTGATTGAAACTGAGCTAAATATACATTCTTGAAGAATAACACTCAAACATGTTAGATAGAACACTTATATATATCAATATAAAAGGAATTAATGTAGAGAAATCAGGTTTCCCTTGACTAATTAAATAAATTGATATGGGAAGTTTACATTGACAAAAATTAGTATCAAGTCCCTCTTATGCAAGACAAGCTAGTGAGACCATAATTAAAAATGAGAATGAGAAAAAAGATGCAACACATGAAGCTCCCCAAGTTTGAAAAGTTAAAAAACTAAAAATCAAGAGGTTAGAGAAATATATATAACTAATTTTAGAATCATTGTATCCTTAAATACTTCTTATTTTAATATTTCTCATTCTCAAAGCTTGGTCATGAATACTACTAAGTAATTTATAGCTTCAAAAACTTCTGTGTCACTTCCTACATTTAATTCTGCCAAAGTTGATATTCCATTATATTTTCCATCATCACAAAATATTAGTCGTACCATATTTTATATAGACATATGATTCTAAAAGATATTAATTCTCGTTAGTATCCAAATACAAAAATAATAAAAAATCTAATTTATTAAGTGTGGTTTTCATATTGGGTAAGATATAGCCAAGACAAATAAATAGAAAGCAATCAAAAGATATTACCTTCCTCATGGATGTCATTATCTAACCGACACAAATACATGCTTATACCTAGATGTAGAGCTCAAATTCTTCTTCAATGTCATAGTCTGAAAGCCATCAACATCTCTCCAAGCACTATTTAAAATGATTTGTGAATCAATTAGGATAAAAAGGGGTGAAGCTTATTCAATATTTTTGTAGAGTTTATTTATAAAAAAAAAGCTTGTAAAAGGTATATGGTGACCCCTATATTTATATATTTACTAGATTTATTGTGGCCATTGCATTCAAATCAAGATGTGTGGCTTAACATTATGTCTATTTTGGAAGCTCAATGCCATATTTTTTTTGGAAAGAATTTGCATTAAAGAGGCATGACTTTCTTTAATCCTAATATTTGTTTTCATTAATTATTAGTGCTTGAAAACTTGAATGATGACATGATCATCTGATATGTGTCCATGATGTCCTGATTATGTTATCATTTGACCACTTTTCATAATTGGATGAATAATTCAATTTAATAAATTAAGGAAAATAGAATAATTCTAAAAATCTATGAAATTTCCTATCAGAGGAAGATCAGGTTAATTAATAAAATTTAATTCCTAATGAAAAATGAAGTGGCTTTTAAAAATTGATAAATTTTTTGACCTAATTAATCCCAAAACATCTCTTACACAATAAAAATTTAATGCAATATGAATTAATTGAAGTTGATAGTTACGTATGATGTATTACCCCAATCAGGGATGCCCTGATATGTTTCAAAAGATGCATGCCAAGTGCATGGAATACTTTAGGAACTTTAGTGGTTTATGTGTAATTTTTATAAATTATTCTAATTATAATTTTGACAAAAGATTGGTGATAATTAAGTGTCTACTTTTCCCCCTATTTGAGAAAGTGTTATGAGACACAAGTGAAGCAGTGGCTTTTCAAAGAATGAATTTTTTTCTAAAATGAACATAATAAATATTGAAGAATAATGTGTTCACATTTTTTGTGATCTTGTTCAATTTACTAAAAATGACTCCACAAGGATTATCCAAACACTATTTGGGACACCCATGATGCCCCCTCGAGGGAGTGGCCAAAAAAAGGATGAACCCTCAAAAAATAATAAAATGGACAAGAAGAAGATAAGTAGTCTATGGGTGAAATTAATCTTGGTGAGATAATGCCTACAAGATCTAATTTACAATGATGAAGAATAATATAATTTAATTATCCCTAAGACAATGGGAAATAGGAAGGATGCATACAAAGAAAAGTGGCATACTTTGACATACCCCAAATAGGGCAAAAGTTGTGGGCCTAGGGAAGATTGATTCTAAAACAAGTTGCACACTTTGATTTTCCCCAAAGAGGATGAAAGATACATATTTTGGATTTAGAAGAAAGAGTGAGTGATTGAATTATCCCAAATAGGGGGTTGATTAATAAGTGTTTTGCCCCAGAAGGGTGGATTTGATCGTGGATTGGTTGAAATGGTTAGATGTTCATGATGAGTTATTCATGTTGATATCAGATATGCCTAATTATTATAAACATAGACAAGTTTTATATATTTCATGATTACCCATGGTTGATAAATAATGGAATGATGTTTTAATTAATATTTGATTGATAGGTAGTACAAGGAGAGATATTCTTGATGCATATTATGGATAAGACTTAAACACTTAGCTTTTAATTTTTCAAATGAAAATATTCATCATAATTATAAATAAATCATGATAACAATGCGTGTCATTCATTTAGGGATGAGTTTAGTCAAAATCACTTACCACTTAGGGTCATGATATGGAAAATCAAGCCCCCAATAGGAAACACTATGCATTAAACAAATTAGACCAGAAAATGACAATAATACAAATCCAAACAACTTAAGGACTAGATATGAAATATCATGACTCAAGTGTAATCATAATGTATCAATACAAATAAAAAAACAAGTTAATAAAATGAACACACAATCAAGCACACAATCCAATCACTCATAAACATATTTGTAAAAATTAATAAATAATGAACCATTATCGTGTGTGTGATAATAAGGTATGAGGCTCAAATACTTTGCCCTTAAGGCAAGGGCATAATAGATGTGAAAAGATGAACCCTTTTATAGAAAGGAGAATAGAAGAATAAGGAAGGGCTGCCTGAGTTGTTTCCAAATGCCCCATGCAAGTGGACACTACCTACATAATACAAGGTGGACTTCAAGCTAGAGGTATTTCTTCCATGGATAGGAGTGGATAAGACTCACAAAATGGTGAGAGAATAGGAAAATGTTGCTATAAAAATGGTGAGAGCATAAATGGACTCATAAAATAATGTGAGAATAAGATAATGAAGATTAAAGGAAAATAAAATGGTAATGATAGTGGTTGAGCTGACCCGAAATGCCCCATGCATCCAAGCACTACTTATATAGTTTGTGTGGACCTCAAGTTGATGTAGTTCTCCCATAAATGAGAGTATAATGAATAAATGGTAATGTTTATTGGAAATTATCAAGATTGGATAAGAGGTTCCCACCCAAAATAATACCAAGGGATACTCATTAGAAATATTTTGGGGCTTTATATATATTTTGGAGATTTTAAGCCTTTTCTTGATTTTTTTTTCAAATATTTAATTTTTAGGTCTTTTTAATATTTATAGTTTTTTTTGAATAAGTAATGTAAGGGAAATATTTACAAATGCACATGGAATCATCTAGAAAAGGAAAAACAACCTTAGGTATGGGCTCAAATAATAGATAAACCAGATGTAATGGTAGTGCTATGAACTAACGCCAAAACCTAAGGCAAAGGGAAATACCATACAAAAACATAGGAATATGATGATATGAAATGGGGGAAATAACTATAAGAAGTGAAAGGAAGTTAATTAAAGTAATTACCAAGTAGAAAAATTGTACCAAAGTACCCTAATACACTTATATGTAAAAGATGTGTTGATGTTGATCAACTTGAAATGACTTATGAAATGATCTCTAAATCTATGCATAATACCTATTTGTTAGAACCAAGGTCATGAGGATAATAGGAACCAAGAACAAGGATAATAATTGGCTAGGGTAAAAAAGATGAAGGGAAGGGAAAACATGAATGGATGTGAAATAATTGCCCCCAAGAAAGGGTTTTTTAGACAATATTTGACTAAATCAAGAGCAAAAGTTCTTGAGATATATAATATTCATGGGATCCTCTAACTCTTACCCATAAAGTGTATTTATTCTATATACCCCAAATCCATATATTTTTTTAATAATATATAGACCCAACCAATTGGCCTCAAACTTTTCCTTCTTTTCATGTTCTATGTTGGTGTTTTTATGATTTTCCTTTAGTACTAAATCACCAACTTTAAACTCTTTGGGAAGAATACACTTATTGTAACTACAATGTAGCCTATTTTGATAGGCTTTCGAATGGTTTGACATAACTAATTATTTCTCATCTAATGTTTCTAGCTCTTACAGTCTAGTGACTCTATAGTCTTTCTCATTAATTATATTTTATAGTGAGATTTAGAGGGAAGACAACTTGATCTCTATAGGAATGATATCCTTAGAGATAAATACTAAGGAATATGGTGTGGCACCTATAGGTATGCAAGTAGTATTATGGTAAGCCTACAAGGTTGGGAATAATTACAAGAGCCAATCATGAATAGTGTTATTGATAATCTTCTTAAGAATCTTTATAATGGTTTTATTATATGCCTTGGCTTGGTTGTTACCTTGAGGAAAATAGTTTGTTGACCTTTTGTGTTTAATATGGAAATGGGTACCTATGGATTTTACATCTTTGTTTTTTAATGATCCACCATTATCAAATATAATGGTGGAGGGAATGCCATAACAATAGATGAGGTGATCAAAGATGAACTTGGAAATATGTTTTATTTTACATATTTATTTTTGAATGATCCACCATTACCAGATATAATAGTGGAGGGAATGCCATAAAAATAGATGAGGTGATCAAATATGAACTTGAAAATATGTTTTATAGTTATGTATGTGAGAGGTATTTCCTCTAACCACTTAGTAAAATATTCAATGGTAGTTAGGACATGCTTGTGGCCATAAGATGAAGTTGGGTTTATCTTTTTTATAAGATTTATTCCCCATGTTTAAAATGGCCAAGGTGTTGTGATTGGTTCAAGTGTTTGTGAAGGAGTGTGAATCAAATAACCATTTTATTGATAGGCAAGGAACTTATTGACATGATTTTAGGTGTCTAAATCCATTTTTGGCCAATAGTACCCTACTCAAAGGAGTTTCTTATCCAAGACCATACCATAGGTGTGGGCCTCACAAATCCCTTCATGTACATCTTTAAGTACTAACTTAGATTATCTTGAAGTTAAATAATAAAGCAACATTCCATCATAGACTTTACAATAGAGTGTGCTACCAAGTAAGGTGTAACATGAGGCATTATTAATGAAAGTTTTGTGATGTTTTTGTGATACAATAATAGGGAAATTTTGGTCTTATAGATAGGCATATAGGTCTTGGTACCAAAGGGAATTGGGAATGGAAATATCACATACCATCTTAGAATCTAATTGTATATGAGCCAATTGAAGAATATTTTTGATAAGAAATTTGTAGTCTTTGATATTTTTGTCCATTTATATCATGGAACCAATTATTTCCATTACATATGTTGATCTATTATTGGATCTCAATATTCAATCAAACTAAAGAGATTCAAAATGTGGTTTGAGGTTATCCATCATGCCTTTATAGGGCACTAATTTTTAATCTATGGTCTATTATTGGTATAAAACCTAATAATGATCAATTAGGAATCCTCATATACCATCAAAATGTTCCACTACATAGTAAGACAAAGTCCCATAATGAGTGTTTCATCTTCTACCATATTTTTGGTGCAATGAAAACCAATATGAAAGGCCTTAGGAATGAGATCTAATTGTGGATTAATAATAATAATGTTGGCCTTAGATCCATGGGAGGTGAAAGAACCATCAAAATAAATATTCCAATGCTTGGAGTCAATAAGCACTTCCTCCAAAGTCAAGATCAATTTGTATGGGAACTCAAAAATGAGTGGTTTGATGTCTAATAAATGGGCTTCAACTAGTTGGTCTTTAAGGACCTACCCCTTAATATATATATAGTTTTAACACTCAACATCAAATTCACTTAGCAACATTACCCACTTAGCCATGTGACCACTCAGATTGTCTTTTGATATAAGATACTTGAGGGGATTGATCTTTGTAATTAAAATGGTTTTTTTGTTCAATATATAGTGTCATAACTTTTGGGATTCAAAAACCATTACTAAGCAAGATATATCTATTGATGAATAATTATGTTCATAGGACACAAGTGTTCTTCTCAAATAATAAACCTCACACTCTTTATCCTGATCATCATGCTGAGCCAAATGTGCCCTAGTGCATGTTCAATTTCTGAGATGTAAATAAGAATCAACTTCCCTAGCACATGTGGGGTTAACACTGATGGGTTTAGATCTTCAATTCTTTAAAACATTTTTGACAGTCTATGTTTCACTAGAAATTGACACCCTTTTTTAAAAAGTAATTAAAACTATGAAATCTTTTATAATTTGTGAGATGAATCGATGAATGGATTGGATATTACCTTGTTAACTATAGAGTTACTTTAGGATAGAAGGAGGAGGCATTTCCATGATGGACTTTACCTTTACAATTTTGACTTTAAATCCCCTATGAGATAAAGTGAATCCTAGTAATTTTCAAAAAGTGATGACAAATATGCACTTCTTAGGATTGAGGCACACCTTATATTCATGAAGTCTCTCAGAGATTATTCATAGAAATTATGGATGAATTGCATGTGTTTTTGAATTTAATAGAATATTTGTTACATACATTGAGTTGTGGTAGTTAGTTGAGAATTAAAATAGATTCCATAATCTAGAAAGAACATATTAATGACCAAATACATCATTATCACTTCCTTCTCTATGGACCATGATTCTCTATTATTGTAACCATGTAAATGGCTGCTCTGTTCTCTATTGAAACTGATTGGTTTGTATTGTAGCATGAATAAGTTGTCTCCATAAATTATTTTTTAACTATATGTGTAATAATATACCTACCTCTTATATTTAAAATATGATGGTAGAACATAGTGTTAATGATTTTTTTGATAATGAATCACATAGAAGATGGAGAGTATAGTCTACATTATTTATAATATTTTACTATAGCAATATTCACATTAATACATGACCATTTAATGAAAAAAGCATTGGTTTTATGTAAATTAGTTATTTTCAAAAGGAAGGATTAGAACTAAACTCTGACCGAGGAGGGGTCCCTCATAAGGACTTGTGTTATATAACATGATCTATTAGTTTATTTTTATTTATATTATGTGAATGGTACAGTTTATTTTTGAAGTTTGTGTGTGTGTTCAATTTATAATTTGATTCATTAAAGTCATTTGGTATTTGTGTGAGTATTCTCAATTTTCCTTAGGAAACTTCCAACCCATAAATCAAAGGTTCATTTCATTTATGGCAAGTTTGATTTTATTTTTAGCAAGTGTGATTTCCTTTATAACACCAATTTACTTTATTCAAGAGTTTTCCCTATACACATCTTATAACCCCTAAATATTTAGAAATAACTAGTGTTGCATATATAGTTATGACACATTTCCAAGTATACATACCCCAAGGTGACAATTACTGAAAGTATAATTATCAATAAACCAATTGTTTACCCCATGAAATACCTCTGTTGGTTTGAACATGAGTGATTGGATTGTGTCAATTTAATTGGGTAGATGATTTTTATCATCAACCATTATTAGCTCAATGTAACATTGTCTTGTGAAATAATATTTTATACATATAATAATGTGTCAATTGTCTTAGGTCCTAGATAAATTGTAATAGTAACATGACCCATGACATTAATGTATATGCTATAAATTTTGATCACTATATCTTAAAATATTAGTAAATCCCATTGTGCATGTATTTCATTATTGATTACCATGTATTAAAATTAATTATATATGTTCATCGATAATAAAGCCTTGAATTACCATTGGTTCCTTGATAGGAATGTCTTAAAAAACATCCATCCTCATAGAATGTGAAATAGAAGAAGATATACTCCTAATATCCTCTGCCTTAGAATATCGATGAACCATTGGCTCTTTTTTAGAAGCACCTGGGGATATATCTTCATTAAATGAGTAGTATCAGAATATGGATAAGGGTAACTTGTTGATTGAGTGTCAACATTTCCAAATTTAATAAATTCTCTATCTATACATTATGTAATTTGTTGACACAATGCATAACAATCATGTCACAATGTCCATTAATATGATGATAATTTTATAATTATTTATCCTTTAATCATTGGAGTCAATGAAGAGGGTGATAGTAATTAAAAATTAAATTTATTAGATTTTTATCTAGTAATGTCTATAAAATGGTAGGTGGTCAATCTCCAAAACTATAAAACTTGAGTGGTTGACTCTTAGTTTTAGTAGGTGTCTTCATGGTAACATTGGTATTGTAATTTATTTAATACCTTAAATATACTTTTAGGAGGTAACACCTTTGATTAAAAATTATTATTTATGATCAATTTTTTAATTTATTTCTTACATACCTTATGATTAATTTCTTCATGTATAAATTCTTGGTGAGTAACTTACTTCTTAGGTGAAGGTGGTATTGAAGTACTATAACTTGTTACCTTATAGGAATCACAATTGATATAAAATTCATAATTGAAAATATACATGTAACTTCTCTCAAAAGATGGATAGGAATTATAGAGTGTTACTTCATAAGACATAACATCCTTACTAAAGATAACTTTATTTCCAAATATGGGGTTTGATACATTAAATATTGTAATGTATTATTAAATATTATAATGTAATTTTCAATAAGATCATCATGATCTTGATTTAAAATTATTGTATGTTCTAATGTTGATTTTGTAAATTTTTTATTATTAAATTTGGATAATAAAGCCTCTTATAGTTTCTTAAAATAAGGCAAACAACCACAAGGGAGGATATAGAACCAATCTAAAGCATCACCTTCTAAACTCTTGTGGAACATTTTTAATAATAGTCATCCATCATTAAAAAACTTCCCAAAAGAAAGTGTATATTGAGTTAAATGGCTAAGAGGATATCCATGGACATCAAACAATTTGAATTTAGGCATGGCAAGTTTTTTGGGATAGATAAAATTGAATGCAATTTATCTGATAGGTTTTTTTGAAATGGAATTATCATTCATATTAGCATTACATGGTTTAGTTTGTATAGTAAAAGAAATTACTTGATTTTGGAGGTCATTTATGGAATGAATCATATAAATGATGTGTCTAGTAGGAATAGTAGTGGGTTGGAAAGGTTTTTTTTATGGTTTTAATTCACTATTTATTCTAAACAAAGGTAAAATAGATTTTATCACCAATATAAATGCATTGTTTACAATTTCATTCTAGAGAACCCTCATTGCATAGTTTATAATCATCACATAGCATGGAATAATCATTACATGTAAGTTCTAAATTAGTTTCATCACATTTTTTTGAAATATAAGGCTCATGCAAAGAAATATTTTCACATTTTTTTTAAGAGAGGAGAGAGAAATATTACACTCATTTTTATCATTTGTCATTTATAGAGGAGAACGAATGTCATATTCTTTTGTATCATTTTCCATTTATAAAGAAAGATAAGAAGTATCACATTATTTTTTATCTTTTTTGATTTATAGAGAAAGATAATAAATATCAAATTCATTTTTATAATTTTCCATTTTTATAGAAAGAGAAAAATATCACATTCATTCGTATCATTTTCCATTTCTAGAGAAAGAGAAAAAATATCACATTTATTTGTATCCTTTTCCATTTATAGAGGAAGATAAGAAATATGAAATTATTTTTCACTAATAAAATTACTTGGAATGCATGCTCTATGCCCATTCTTGTTGTAGCATATGATGAGATGAATTACTATGCAAAACCTTGTGGCAAACTATGTGTGCTAAATGGATATTATTTACAAAAAGGAGTGTCTACATTTTCTATGTTACTAAAAGTATCATCACATGTAGAAATATAATTCCAAGGTAAAACATCATGAGCATCACCTATTAATTATGATATTGTATTTTATTCCTTAAGTGCAATGCTAGAAACATGGGATAATGCATCATTATTTTCCTATTATTCTATTGTGTGATTAAGAGAAGAGCGTAAAGAAGTAGGGGAACTAGACTATTCTATTTCAAAATCAGTTTGTTCAATTTCTTCTTCATATTATTATCTATTATACCAATCCTATTGATATTAATAATCAAAATCATCTTCCTCATAAATAGTTTCCTCGTATATATAGTTAACATTATTAATCATACAATTTTCATCATTATTACATTCATTATCATAAACATAAGGGATGGAATTTTTGAGTAATAAGAAATCCATTGGATGAGGGCTATTAAGTGTTTTAGATTGCTTATTCATTTTTTGAATTAAATAAAACCTAATAAATAAAGTAAGACAAATGCAAGGCCTACTCATAATAGTAAATTAAACATAAAATTGGGAGGTTTTTAAATATGAAAACCCTAAGGTTAAGGCCATGTATGATGGGAAAATTAAAAATTAGATTTTAAACCAAATCTAAATACACAACTATGAAACCTTAGTGATAAAATGAGGATACCATAAGGAGACCTAGGGTTTTATATAGTTATATATGATATATAGGTTCATCAATATGTTTTATTCTAATGTAGATTGCACAAACCTAATTAAGATAGAAACTTGAATTTAATTTAGATTGTAAATTATGATAGTTAAGCATGATCTTGAATGTAAAATACTAAAATCAATTTAACAAGATGAATTTTATAGATATATAAATTACTAAAGAGATCAAGATAATTATCTTTCTTGGTTCATTGAATGACTATAATTAACTTTTGGTAGTGGGATGGGGATGAAAGTATGCTTGAGAGTCACTTGGATTTAGAATTGATTGTTTATGTGTAGGGTCACTAACATCACCCTAGGGTTAAACTATTCACATTACTAATTGAGGTGGATGTTAATATGTTGTGCTGATTTGGCTCTCTATGATTGTGCAATCAAACACACTTGATTGTGATACCTTTGTGTGTATAATCTTGACACCTCAATATGTTTTAAACTCTAGAAATCAATACCCTTATCTTGGATACCCTATTAAAACTTATAAATGGTATAACATTATAATAACATTGAGAACTATAATGGGATGAGTTGACCCAAATCACATGTAATGATAATTATCTACTACATACATATCTAATACTCTTAAGAGTAAGTCAATCCACATGTAGTTCTTACCCTTAATATAAATGTGAAATTGTATTCCTTTATATATTAATGCACCCAAAATTTTGATTTTGATACTTGAAAATATTCATTATTGACTTTGCTTAGTATGATTTAGACTTTGTTGATGGCTACTCCTAGTGATTGATTTGTAATTTGGGAAGAATAAAAAATATTTTATCAATGTGTAATAGTGTATAAATATGTAGACACATAAATTTAGTCATAGGTACTTGAAAGTATTAGTTATAAACACATCCTAAACCATGACTTGTGCCTAAATACATGAATCTTATTTTCCATTCCTCTAAGCCATTTATCTATATGCAACTTCAACCCTTTGTTTTTTGTCATTACTACACAAAAATTTAAAATTAAAATTATCTAACTGCTTAAAATCACCCTTAGAATATATCTCATTTAAAACACTTTCCATTAATATTTAAATACAATTTTCCACTAGGTAGATATGAGCATTTCCATGTTGTGATCTCCTATAGCAGTCATGTCCTATGCGAAATAACAACTAGATTAAAATTGAATAATTAATATTTTGGGTCTTCTCGTATGTTTCATAAGGTTAGATAAAGGAAATTATCAAAATTTTCATCTATATATGCACATCAAAGGTCATTCATTATTTCTATCTTGGAACTATCTATTAAACACTTTCACACTATTGCACATTGAGAAAATATTCCTTATTCCTTCCAAATTTAAGATCACTCACAAGGAGTAGCCATAAGCTAGGTCTAAAGCATCTCAAATCAAGTCAATATCTATCATTTTAAATTATCAAATATATATTTATAGTTGCATACACATAGTTAAGGAGTACAATTTTACATTTACTCTAGGTTGGAGAACTATGTGGGCTGGATTTCCCTCCTTAGAGTATTGGATATGTAGGCAATGGTAAACCATAAAGGGGTGACAGAAGTGAACTCAAACTATCATAATTTCATATTATTTTTAGGTTTTAAATATTTCAAATTTCCCTTATGTTTTTAAATATAAGAGAATTAAAATATTTAATTATACATGACACACCCTGAATCTTGATATCTCAATCCCTTAGTAGACACAAAGGCAGGAGTCATAATAAATCATATTTTTGGCACAATCAATCATGACAAGTTTATAGTTAATGGACTTGAGTGCCCCATGCTACCATATACATAAAATGGTATTATCTAGTAATATTATATTATTTTTATTTTGATATTTCACTATCAAGATCTAATTTTATCTATCTTTATTTATTAGTCACCAACCATAGTCAACTAGGGAAAGTATGTATTCAATAGACTTAAGTGGATTGTGATGTAGTCTAACTGGGGCATATTTATCTAGGATTAATTTCAGATTCTATCTTTTATCACAAGCATGAAAAATCACATCTTCTACTAATTTACACTTGTAGACATTTGAAATAGTCAACAAAGATCCCACTTTGAGCTAAGTATATTTATTATTAGTGTTTTCAAAAAAATAGCAATTTTTTCATACTTAAAAATTATCAAAATTGGAATTTTTAATCATTGTATATATTTAGGATTATGATATATATCTAATTTTACATCTATTAGCATGATAATACATTTTTTATTTTATGAAAAATAGGGTAAAACATATTGGTGAACCTATACATTTTTTAGCATTTATTTTTTCTATTTTTTCCCTTAGGGTTTCATATTAATTTTTGATTTATATACACAAAAATATTTATTTTTAGTTTGGTTTTTAATTTTTAATTTCTATTTCTTTATTTATTTTCTTAGAAATTGCAATTCAATAGTTTTAAAACTTACAGAAGCTATCATTTTGAGTAAATTGGTCATCAATTTTACCTAAGCAATGGTGTGGGGTATTTTTCTAATACTCAAGTCATTAGACAAAACTATATACACATTTTAGTTTCCATGTACCTCATGGTATATAAAAAATGCCTATACTTTTGTTTTTTAGCCATAGGAAGCCTTCAACTATTCATTCTTGTAGTGCATTGATAAACAATTAGCCTTAGGATGTTTGTTCCCTTTGGGCTATATTATATATTTTATGATTGGGATCATTATATTTGAGATCCTAAAAAGAAAACACATCATGTCTAGTTATATCCATTTTTATTTTTATTTTACACTTTTACATGCCACTCAAGAAAGTTATCTCCTCTATTCCTCTAAGGCATAATGTTATATTAAGTGGAATTCATATAGAGCATATTCATATTCCTTTGATCTATCCTAAAATGGATAACATATATAACTTTAATCAATATGATAATGTAACTCTTCAAAATTATTTCCACATTAAATATTATGTTAATGACAAACATGGTAATCAAGATAATGAAACTTTGAATGATAATCAAGATAATATTGAAAGCTCTAATAAAATTAATACAAATAAACTCAATGAGGTAGATCTTAATCACGTCAAATAATTATCAATTTTATATTAATTACATCAAAAATACCCCAAAAAAGTGGATAAAGTTGTCTAATTACTCTTAGCATCTAGCAATGTGGTTTAGCCATTTGGTTATGCTATAGACCAAAATAATTGTCATACATTTGTTATGGGTGGATCAATTTTTGCCTTCAATTGCTATGAATTAAATTAGTAATGTTTCCAATGTTTATTCATTAAATAATTATATCTTCAATTGTTACAGGATCCATCAGTGGTTGATACAAGTTACAATCATAAACCCTATAGTTACAATGGGTTAAAATAGTCAATTACTGCAATTGCTACAGGTTGACATGCCTAGTTACTATGGGTTGGTCTATATAGTTGCTATAGGTTGGTTATGTTCTCTATAACTCATGATTTTTACCTATTATCTAAACATACCAAATTATTAGTAAATCCAAAATAATAATAGAAGTACATGTGTAATTTTTTTCATAAAATAATAGTTTTAGTCATAAAATATAAAAAGATGCACATCATATTCATTTAATATTATTTGATAAGGAAGAGTAAAAAAGACAACTTTATATGCTTAGGAATGGTAGAGTGAAGTCACAAAAGAGGTTATCATAGTTATATAAATGGATTATTTTCTTGACTCATCACATCTCGCAACTAAACATGTTGCTAGTCCTCGAGTACCTTTGTACAAAGAAAAAAATAACTTAGAAATCAACTGGCTCTATTGCACCTTCCCATGTTTTGTATAAATACCAAAATTGTATTCTACATTTTTCCATTTCCTCTCTTCAAAATTTTCATCAAACTATTCCATTCCCTTCCAATATGAAATGGGAAACTAGAAAATAAGAGGTTGGTAAGTTATGAAAATCCAATTTAGCTTCTTTCTTCTTACAATATCAATATATCTAATAACCCTCTTGAGAGTTGCCCTAAAATTATAGCTTTAAAATGGCTCTATCTTTTTCAATTTTTGGGTAAGCTCACTCCATCTAGAAAAACATAAATTAAAGGATTCTTGGGTTGTCTATTCTATCAAAGTTAGATACTAAATTTGAACCTCTATTTATTTTGTCCTAGTTCTTCCAACTACCACCCTTGTGTTCATAAAATTTGGTCTAGTATTATCCTATTATATTTGGCCTAGTAACCTCCCCTCTAATCATTAATCAAGTTTATTTATATTTTTCATGGTAATATACCAATTCCTTATCTATTTTCCTCTCATTAATAAGATAATAATAAAAATATCTCAACAATACATCACCCAAATACAAATTTGGGTTCCATTCTAGATCATTAGTAACAACATAGCTATGTATATAAAATTATATAACTAATTTTGATCCTCAAGGGTGATAATTACATACATTTAAAATAATTAATGAGGTTCACTTACCATTTTGGGAACATCACAATAAATTATCATTAGTTGAAATTTTACCCACTACTATTCAAGGTACACAACATAGACCCTTGCAAGTGGTCTACAATTCATGAGTTTTAATGTTAAATGACTCATGTATTGTACCTTTTATCATAATATTATGATTTATTCTCTTTAACCTCCTTAATTAAATAAAAAAATTCATACTTGAATTGATTGAATTGGATATGCCATTACAGTTTTTGGTTCTAGATACGAACATCTCTTTTCATGAATAGTTCCTCTTGGCTTGGCCCTTATGTTTGAGTGGCAATTGATGAAAAAGTATTTTATGTCTTTCCTTCTATAATATGAGATATTTATACTATGGATTAAAATTTAGGGGCTCAAATAGGTCTAATATATACTTTTTCCACCCTTTCCAAAGTATCCAAACCATTTTCCTTAGTTTATAATTATTTGATTCATGCCCTAAGGGTTTCAATTTCCCTTAGGGATTCTAACATTATTTGATTTACTTATTTTTATGTATCCACAAGTGTTTATTATTCCTTTGTTTTCATTTTTTAAATAGAGTGTTCTTTCATTGTCTCTTATTTTTTTAAATTTGGTGGAGTACCCATTGTTCCATTTCCCCAACGGATGGAACCTAAGAGCTGGAATGCGTAGAGTTATCTTCTAATAAACTTCTATCAATTTAACCTTCTTATTTGAACACTTCTTAATTATTAGTTAATTCTACAATTTCTATTTGAATAATAACATGGGATATAGAGGTATATTTTTTTCTATTATGCATCTAATCCTCTAAGATTGTAAAGGAGCATCTGGAGGTGGAACCTTTGGCTTCTTTCTAGGTCTTATTGTGGAGGGGAGATCTTCAGTCATCCCTTTGCTTGTGCCTTGAGATTTTCAGGAATATGATATTAATATTAACTTTTTTATTATTATCCTCTTAATCCTCTCTGTATTTTCTCTTTAATCCTCAACATCCTCTACTTGTTCCTAAACAACAAGCTCATTTTATTTAACAATTATTCCCTATTTTTATTCATCTAGTAGTTGTTGCATTGCCAAGAAATCATCCCAGTCTAGGTTAGACCTCTTGTCTCTTAAGAATCTATGAAAAATTAATTGAATCCAAAAGTGATGGGGTAAATATTGTCTTCTCTTTCTAATACTCTTTATTCATCCTTATTAGCATATTCATCTAGAAATTAGGTATATTCACCTTTATTCCATGCCTAAGGTGATTCAAGAATTTAAATTGGTTTGCATATAAAATCAAACATCTTCCTTTATAGGTTAAATACTTGATAATGTAGAGGGAAAATTATGACCAAAGTATGGTTAATGATGAGTGAAGTGTACCTTGATTTGAGAATTATAACTATTCTACTTTTATAAAAAATATCTCTCTTGTTGTAACAGCATTGTATTTCCTCCACCATAGTTATCATGTACATGGAAATCCAATGAATTCCTCTATAAATTATTTAGTCACCTCAACTTGTAACCCTCTCATAGTAGATACATCATTCACCAAAGTCTCTACAATTCTTTAGTAATTATATCATCATACCCTGTTAGCTTTTAAAAATAGCTCATCCATCCTACATTTTGGAAGATGTATGTAATATCCCTTCTCCCCATCAATGGTGTGATATCTGTGGGTTCATGTTTGATTACATCACCTTCCATTTGTTCATAAATTTTTTTTTTTTTTTGTAATAAGAAATATCATTTTGGCTAGTCAATAGCAATTGAGTAGTGAATTTTGATAATTTTTGACATTTATATCCTCATCGTATTAGTTTTAGACTCTCCAGATATCATGATTAATCATTATCTTACCCTAGATTTCTCACTTTATTACCTTAGGTTTACCTTAATAGGATATTCCATGTGCTCATAGAATTAATTTAGATCATGTAACCTTTCATGGAACTCTCCTCCTAAGTGATGTGGCACCCATCCTTGGATGATTGAATTAGTTATGATAAATCATCTAGAAGAGAATGTAATAATTTAATATGATATAATTTGTATTGGAAAAATGTTGATGTGACAAGTTTTCTTAAAATGAAATATTTAGTCTTAGGTTGAGTTCTTAGCATTGGAACTAGTACTTGAATTTTCATGAACATAACTTTAAATGTTTAAATGAAAAAACATGATTATTTATAGAAAATGATTTCATTATTTAATTTGTATAAATTATTTTACCAAATATTTTAGATGTTTTTTCTATTGTTGATGACTAGATTGTGTCTTGTAGCCTATGGAGTAGCCATGTAGGATGTAATGTGAAGAATTTATTTTTTGTTAGAATGAGAAGTAAATAAGTGTTGATTAAATTTCTTGGTATTATTGAATTTTGAGTGGATATCATTAGTTGAATTTTAATTTATACAAAAATAGTTATATGATTCCTAATTCACAACTTACAACTTCATGTAGTAGGTGTATTGCTTCAAAATGACTTGTGGAAGGTGGCTATTTAAAACATGGTACTTAATGTTGATGCCAATCACCTACAAGTATTATTTATAGTTGGACTTCTTAAGTTTTTGAATAGAGGTATAACATGGCCAATTGTTCTATGGTAATATTCCTTTAAGTAGTGATGGATCTTTCTAAGTCAGGTAGATGTGTTGTAACAGGAAGGAGTTAGTGATGTAAACATAAAGGACTACAAGTGAACACCTACAACATCCTTGAGGCACATGTAGTAGTTCCCTAACATCCTTTGGAAAATAAATTTTTAGAATAATCAACTTTTCTAGCTTTATAATAGAGTTATGAATTTTCCTATAGAATTTACTAATTTTTTAAAGTATTTACCATTATCCTATTAAATCTATCATGCAACCCATAGCATCTAAGAATGAACTCATAGAAAATTTTGTAAATCCTATATCAACCAAGATATAACCTATATCATCAATTTGAAAGCTAAATTTGTATAGAATAGTTGACTATATATGTTTTACAAGGCCCATGAAGGTGATAGGAGATGAGGATCAAAAGGAATAATTATAATAAGTTGATCTTTTTTATTTTTTTTTGGCCCTTGAGTAGCTAACAAGTTGGTTTTTTACTCAAGGAATTTGATTCAACCATTGGCTAACTAGTAAATTATTTTTATGATTAGGGTTTCCAATAATGACTGAAGGTTTTAATTGTTGAATTTAATTTTTTACTCTAACTAACCAATAGACTAGTTATATAATCAAAATGTTTATTTATCCTTTAGTCATCTTAACAACAAATGGACTCACCAAGACTAAAATATATTGCTTATGCTTTATACATATAAATGGAGGTTGAGACACAAATCCTATTTGATAGTTAAATAGGGTCATTTAAATATTTTGGTGTGTATAGAGTGTGCTCATACACTATTTCAGATAGTTCTATATCTATACAGGGTTTTTCCTCTTCAAAGATCTTGTATATAAATTCTTCTTTGAGAATGCTTTCTTGTATTACTTGAGGTAGTGACCATTAACTAATAAAGATAATCTTACTAGATCTATTTTTCTTAGTTTGACTGATCTATTATCGAACACTTTCTCTATCTTATAGGGACCAATCCATCATGTTCTCAGTTTGCCTTTATGGTCATTATACTTAGAGTTATAGAAAATAACCCAATATCATTATTGAAATTCTCTAGTCTTGATTAATTTTTCATCCCATATAAATCTTTGGTGTTGAACCATTTATATATGTTGTAATGTTTCCCTTTAGAATTCATCCAAAGAATTGAGCTACATTATTCTCTCCTTATATGTTGCTATCAAATCTAGGTTAAGTTATAGAATAGATCTCAAGGTTTTGAGCTCAAAATCTATAGTAAGAATAATTATTGTTTCTTTTTCCTTAACTTCAAATAAATAAGTATTAGTTGTGTGCCCAATAGAAATAAGATGCCAAGAAACTTGCATGCCAACATATCACATGAGGAGTAACCTTACATGCTCACTCAAGGTGCATACCATTGACCAGTTCCCATTAATTCTACCATGTGATGGTAGTTAGAAAAATATTAATTAGGTGCTTGAGTTACTAAGTTTAGTCATTATTATTACCAAAATTAGTCTAGAGTTATTCATTTGATGAATTTACACATTGTATATAACTAGTATCATAAAGCAAATTTAACACCAAATGGATTCATCAAATTGAAGTTCATAGAATATTAGTTCCATTGATAAATTTGACAAGGTTACACAAGTAAGTCATTCATTATATTCTCTATATATCTCTACCTTCGTAGTAACAACACAACTATATTCAACATCAACAACTACTATATAAAAAAACCACCATAGTAACCTGATAACATCCCTTATAAATAAATATAATGTGGTATTTAGACATAAGCAAACCCCTTTCTTAGGTTGTAACATTAATACACTAAATAAAGAATTCATGGTGAGATGTTAAAATTAAGTTGCTTTTGAATCGAGCCCAACAACCCCTATATACCCCCTCTATGTTAAATATTTGTGATCATGTTCCTCTTCTTTTATGGACCAATGCTATATTTGTGCTTTCATTAATCTTATTTGATTTGATGAACTAATTTGTAACTACCTTCACAATATGTGCTCTTGTCCTAGTGTTCCACTTCTCCAAGTCCTGTATCTTCTACTCATTTTTAATTTCTTTATCTTTCATGACTTTCCCTTCTATGCCAAGGTATTTTCCATATTTCCCTTATGTCTCTCTCTTCCATGCCATGGTCTTGTGCACCTAATATTTCACCCTTGCTCTTTTGTATTTATGGCTCCAAAATACTTATAAGATATTTATTACAAAATTTGGGGTCCAACATCATCCCATACTAAAGTGATAGTTGATCCCTAATTATATGATAGTTTCCTTAGTGGAAAAAATATGTGATCCACCTCTTAGACTTTATGTTTGAGCTCCTCACACTATTTGAGGGATTTATAAAGATTGGAAGTAATGACTTCCACTTCACTCTTCATTTTATTATACTCTTTAGGCTACCTCAAAAAAGTATCAACTTGAGTTGTCAAAGTCTAAAGATGAGAACTTATAGTCTTGTGAGCATCCTTGAGGGCACTAACCTATACCAAAAATTATCCTTGTATCACTAAGAAACTAGCATTAAACTACTATTGATGGTTATTTATTTGTGCTTCCATTTATTTGACATCTTGGAAAAATTTTACACGTTGGGCCATGTCCTTAATGCTCAAGGTATTCTCAACCAATTATTGGCACTGTTGTTCTTTGGGAAATAATTTTACTTCTAAAATTTTGGGTCTTTTTTCTTAAGTTAAAATAACTAAGTATTAGTTGTGTACCCAATATAAATAATATTTCAATGTGATTGCATGATGACATATCTGTTAGGTTGTGGATCTAAAAGCTTCACCAGGATGCAAACAGGAGAAGTTATGGAGGATGCAGAGTTGCGGGGAGTTGCAGAATCAGTTGCAGGGAAACCAACATCGATCTGATCAACCGACGTCGGTCAGATGGTAGTGAGGAAGCAACCGGCATTGGTTACCAGTCAGCCGACATCGGTCATGGAGGAGCCAACGTGGGTAGCCTATGCGTGAACAGGCAGTTCGCATGTTGATTTTGGAGAGTCTATTTTTGGACTATTTGTTTGCATGTTGAAGGCTAGTCTTAGTCTTGAGTTGCGTGTCTAATTATTGCAATTAGGTTAGTATAATTATTGTAAGCATGAGATCTATATATGGACTCATGGGCTGTATTGTAAATGTGTGCTAGAAATCCATAGAGCTTTTAGAGAGAGCTAGTGTAGCTCCTCCTAGTTCCAAAGGGGTGCTGAGTGTGTATGATCAGGGAGAGTTGCAAGGTCTGCAAGGTCTAGGAGCTGATCCACTAGGGTACTGGTTGAAGAATCATAAAGACTTGGTGAGGCAAGGATAAGGGTTCTTCAAGGGTGTAGAGATATCTACATTATGAGTAAGGTCTAGTGATTTACAGGTAGCAGAGAGCAGGAGATCTACTTGGAGTATGGTTATGTACTTGGTGAACTGACAGTGTGTTACTGACTGGTTGGAGAGGTGAACATCAATTCTATATTGGAGTTGATTGTTGTGACCGAGAGAGGGAAGAAGGTCTTGAGGTGTGGTGAACCTTTGAGGTGGAGGAAGAAGTGGCATCTTCCTTATTGTATATTCTTCTGAGTGATTATTAATACAATTGTGTATTGTCTCTCAATTCCTATGTTGTTTCATATTTCTAGTTACTTATTGATTCTGGTTAAATTCCATGTTTAGTTGCTAATACAAGAAGTAATCATATGTGCTCTAATTGGTAGAGAAAGATCCTGACTGAGTAGGCATCGAAGCATGTTTATTGTTCTAGGTTCTTGACAAGTGGTATCAGAGCTTTTGGTTGGGTTACTAATAGGTGGTTTCAAATCTGGTAGTATTTGTTGATTACAGGTTACTCACATGGGTTTTTGATTGAGTGGGAGTATAGTAATGGTAAAAGGAAGTAAGCTACGAATGGAGAAACTGAATAGCACGAATGGTCTGATTGATGGAAAGAAAGAGCAGGGAAAAAGATATTATTGGTTGGTAGTAGATCAGCATGAAGGAACTGAAGATGCAGATGTTGCAGGTGTTGTTGCACAGGACGCTTTGGGAGGTTTCTTAGATAAAGTTGAATCTTGGATAACAGAGTATGTTGCCTCTTTCCATGCAGCCCCAGGGAGAGGAGCTGGTGAGCCTTGCCAAAGAATTGGCAAAGGAGAAGTGAAGCTAAAATTGCAGATGGATGACACACAGTGGTTGAAGGAAGTCATGCAGGTACTAGTCTTGGAGATGAGTCTAATTTCTTCAGAAAAGTTAGGTGATGGGAGATGTACTATAACTCTCACAATGGATACACTTGAATTAGATGGTGATAAGAAAGTAGGTATCCTTTATCTATCTACTTATATTGCTGATTCACCTTTTGTTGCAGAGATGTGGCTTCATAGGCTTAGTCACATATGTAGAAGGAGAATGCAGGTTCTGAAGCGGAAGATAGATGTTTTTGACAAGCTAAAGAACTAGAAAGCCTTGGTGTTCATGGAGGAGATGATGGATAGAGATCAAGTGAGGGAACTGAATTATTCTGAGTAGAGCAGGGTTGATTTGATTAGGATTTTGATCCACGGAGAGCTCACGGGTAAAAAGTTATCACTCACAGATGAACACAGGTACCCGTGTCGGTCAGATAGTAACTGATGTCAGAAATAGGAAGACCGATGTCAGTCATGAAGGAACCAACATCGGTAGAAAGGACATCAGCGTCGGCCAGGGAGATGACGTTGACAGTCAGGGTTAGTACAGGGAACCGACATCAGTCGGGAGCAGACTGGGAGATGGCCGAGATCGGTCACTAGAACGAATATTGGGTGGACAACACACTGTCAACAGGTCTCAAACGCTCATGTCAAGGTCAGAAAGGGTAAGTGAACCTCATATTCATTGTTCACCTTCTTTATATTTCTTATTGATGGTCAAGAACCAGGAAGATGTGAAGAGGCAATGCAGGTAAAATCCAGATACAGTGGGAGCTTGGCATGGATGAGGAGTGTGAGTCCTTGGAGAAGAACCAAACATGTATTTGTTGGTAGAGTTGTCAGCTAGAAGAAAGCACTGAGAGATGGAATGGATTCCCATTTTAGAGAAGAGAGTGGATGGACACATGAGACAGAAGGCCAAGGTATATGGTCTTGAGGAAGCTGCAGGACAGTGGTATAGGTTTTGACAGGTGGATGACTAAGCATGGCTTCAGTCAATGTCAATGTAACTATTGTGTTTATCTTACCAGGTAGATGATGGTCGCAACATCATCTTGTTACTATATGTGGGTGATTTACTAGTAGGTTTGTACATACAAGTATTTGCTGAGCTAAGGGTAAGGTTAGTTCAGAGGTGTGTCATGAAGAATTTGGAGCAGCGAAATTCTTTAGCATAAGAGACATGGAGATTTTATCTCCAATGGTAGCTGATGTGAAGATGGTGTTGGTGAGGTTCATTACGCAGGATGCAGAATCAGAAAACACACCAATGGCTGGACAGTTTAAGCTTAGCTTGAAACAGGGTTTGAAATCACATGAGGTCTAGTGTAGACCTGAGTTTTCCCAATCAGTGGGGGTTGTCAGAAAATATGGAGCCAATTCGGGGAAGGAGTACTAGAGGGCAGTTCAGTGGGACTAGCAGCAAGGATTCTTGTTATGCAGGGTCAAGTTCTTCACTACATGGATATGTAGGTTCGGATGTGGCAGGTTACTTGAATGACAGGTATAGCATCACAGGTTGTGTGGTGGTTGGTCTTCAGGATTGATCTTGAAGAGGGATACAAGCCAGGGAATAATTTAGATGGTGTATAGGTATAGGTACAGGTGCAGCTATTTATCTCTAAGTGGGAGATTGTTAGGTTGTGGAGCTAAAAGCTTCACCAGGATGCAAACATGAGAAGTTATGGAGGATGTAGAGTTGCGGGGAGTTGTAGAATCAGTTGTAGGGAAACTGGCATCAGTCTGATCAACTGACATCAGTCAGATGGTAGTGAGGAAGCAACCAGCGTCGGTTACTAGTCGGCCGACATTGGTCATGGAGGAGCCAACATCGGCAGCCTGTGCGTGAACAGGTAGTTTGCATGTTGATTTTGGAGAGTCTATTTTTGGACTGTTTGTTTGCATGTTGAAGGCTAGTCTTAGTCTTGAGTTGCGTGCCTAATTATTGCAATTAGGTTAGTCTAATTATTGTAAGCATGAGATCTATATATGGACTCATGGGCTGTATTGTAAATGTGTGCTAGAAAGCCATAGAGCTTTTAGAGAGAGATAGTGTACCTCCTCCTAGTTCCAAAGGGGTGCTGAGTGTGTATGATCAGGGAGAGTTGCAAGGTCTGCAAGGTCTAGGAGCTGATCCACCAGGGTACTGGTTGAATCATAAGGACTTGGTGAGGTAAGGACAAGGGTTCTTCAGGGGTGTAGAGATATCTACATTGTGAGTAAGGTCTAGTGATTTGCAGGTAGCAGAGAGCAGGAGATCTACTTGGAGTACGGTTGTGTACTTGGTAAACTGGCAGCGTGTTACTGACTGGTTGGAGAGGTGAACATCAATTCTATATTGGAGTTGATTGTTGTGACTGAGAGAGAGAGGAAAGAAGGTCTTGAGGCGTGGTGAACCTTTGAGGTGGAGCAAGAAGTGGCATCTTCCTTATTGTATATTCTTCTGAGTGATTATTAATACAATTGTGTATTGTCTCTCAATTCCTGTGTTGTTTCATATTTCTAGTTACTTATTGATTTTGGTTAAATTTCGTGTTTAGTTGCTAATACACGAAGTAATCATATGTGCTCTAATTGGTAGAGCAAGATCCTGACTGAGTAGGCATCGGAGCATGTTTATTGTTCTAGGTTCCTGACAATATCACATGAGGATTAACTTTGTGTGCTCACCCAAGGCACATAACATAGACTAGTCCCCATTAATTTTACTATGTGATGGTGGTTAGATAAATCTTACTTAGGTGATTGAGTTACTATGTTTAGCCATCATTACTACTAGAATTAGTCTAAATTTAGTCATTTGATGAATTTACAAATTGTATATAACTAGTATCATAAATAAAATTTAACACAAATGGATTCATCACATCAAAGTTCACATAATATTAGTTTTATTGATCAATTTGACAAGGTTACATAGGTACATAATTTAATATATGCTCTCTATATCTCTACCTTCAAAGTAATAACACAACTATATTCAATATCAACAACTAATACATAAAAACAAACATCATATCAACCCAACAACATATCCCCTTATAAACAAATCTAATAGGGTATTTATACATAAGCAAACCCCTTTCTTAGGTTGCAACATTAACACACTAAAGATGACAATCCAATGATTACTTCAAAGAAATAAATTATTGAAAACTATTAAAATTAAGTTAATTTTTAATCTAACTCAATAATCCTTATATACCCTCTCTATGATAGATATTCATGTTTGTATTCCTCTTTCTTTATCAACTAGTGATATATTTTCACTCTTATTAATCTCCACTACATCTACAAACTACTTTATAACCACCTCCACTCCATACACTATTTCTTGAGTGTTATGCCTTCTACTTATTCTTTGATTCCTTAAATTTTATGACTCACCCTTCCATGCCAAGGTATTCCATGTCATTCCATTATGTATATCTCTTCCACATTGGTGTCCTACATGCCCGCACTTGTGCCCTTGCTCTTTCACACTTATGGATCCAAAATACTTAGAATATATTTATTATAAAATTTGGGGTACAACAATAAATTTATTGCCTTATACCAAATCATAGGGTGTAAACACGATACTAGTATTCTATGTTGTTCAATATTCCCATTCAAATTTAGGAAGACATTTTACCAAATATGGATGATGTAATACAAATATTTTTTTGAGACTATTTTCAATTCTTGATTTGTGACTTTGACTTGGTTGTTAGATTGAGGATGATAGGGAGTATACTTATTGTGCAAGATTTTTTATTAATTTACAAGGGTTGAAATCAGATCAAATGTGCATTTTAGTCTTTGATCTATAACCAACTCTCTTGGTACTTTTTATCTTTTTAATATCTCCTCAGATAAATTATACAACTTTTTCATCCCTTACATGTGTTAATGCCTTCACTTTTGCCAATTTGGTTAAGTAATTTATACATACTATTATATACTCTTTGTTATTAATATTTGGGTCTATTGAGCCAATATAATCAATCTTATGCTTGTCAAAAGGATCTACCACTAGATAGGATTGTAAAGACATATTGTAAAATCATGTGAGTTTCCCCATATGTTGACGTTGATCACACTGGTAAGTACATATGATAGCATATTTGTGTAAGGTGGGTTTTTAGTATCCTATAATTAGGATTTTGGATGTTTTCCTCTTAGTATTAAAATGTCCCCCACAGGGTTCATCATAACATGATCGAAGGATGTCCACTAATTTATCCTCCCTTATACATTGACATGTAATTAGATCAGACCTTCTATAAAAGATAAACCCAAAGTTCCATGAGTATGGATTATTTTTTCACCAAAAGACATATTTATTTCAAATATAAATTTTTTGGGAGTAGACCTAAAATCATCAAGTTAAAAATGTCTTAAAATAATAGAGTTTTAATAGATACAATAAAATGACATTCATTATGAAAAGATTCATAAACTAGAGGACCATATTTTGAAGATGTTAGTTGTGTGACAAAAAATATGCAACTACATTGTCCTTACCTAGTCTATCTACAATAGTGATGTCAAACTATTTCAAAAGTAATAATTTTGGTCACTAATTACTAGTTTATTCATTAAATACCTAATTACAACATGGTCAGTGTAGATAAAAACAACATAACACGTAATGTAATGTCCACATTTATTGATGGCATATACAACTATAATAAATTAATTTTGTATCATAAGGTAGGTAAGATGTACACCTTAAATGTTTTTTTTGATAATGTAAATGGCATGGATTAAGTATACTTTATTTTGTTTTAGGGCATCTCCTAATGTGTTGTCAAAAACATATTTATGGATGTGGAAGAGTAACTTACAGTCTGGTCCATGCAATATTGGAGTTGATACTAGTAGTTTTTTTAGGTCCTACAATGCTTTTTCACATGTATTAGTCCATATAAAGTCAACATATTTAAAAATTAAAACAAACAAAGGTGATGTTATTTTTCTAAAATCCTTAATATACCTACAATAGTAACCAACATGTCCTATAAAACTTTAAACATCCTTTTGTTTTTCATAAAGTTGGCAAAATTTTAATTAATTCTATCTTTAAAGGATCTACCTTTATTATTATATGTGAGATGTGGTGTCCTAGTATAATTCCTTTATTCATCATCATATAAAAATTCTCATGACTTAAATACTATCGGTTATCATGACAACATTGAGGGACCCTCTCAAGATTCTAGATGGATTCATCATATGAGTCCCCATAAATAGTGAAGTATCCATATAGACCTTGATACAATAATAGGATAGATAATAAAATATGGTTAGAACATCCCTTTAAAATGTATATGGAGCATTTCATAATATGAATGGTAGTACATAGCATGCATAGGTACCCATAAAAACATGTAAATGTAGTTTTTCTTTTCTGATCTAATTATAGCCACTAAATCTATCAAGAAAGGATAAATATTTATTTTCCAATAATGTGTCAAGTACTGTGTCAATGAAAGGAAGTGGAAAGTGGTGTTTCCTCATGGATGCATTGAATTCTCAAAAATTTATACAAATACACCATTTTCCTCATTTTTTAGTCAAAATAACAAGGGTAGATACCCACTAACTATTGGATATTGGATAGATAAATCCAATGTCTAGGAATATTTGTAGTTTTCTTCTCACTATATTAATGGATAAAAGGTTTTTTGTATTAATCTTTGATATAAATGTGTTGGGTGCATATATTAGGGTGTTTTCATATCATATCATGATATTCCCATGCGAATGAAGTTTTATGTTTTCTATTCATGGTTATGAGATGAGTTGCTTGTTTATAATTCAATTTTTATTGATGTTGAGAGGGAATCCAAGTAGGATTTCTATGAATTTAGATAAGGATCCCATGGATTCTATACTTCCCAACAATGGGCTAAGGATGAAATGGTTTGGTAGTATTTGATGAAAAGTTTAAATGTCTCCATTACTAGTGGAGGTTTCCTTTATTGGAAAGATATTAGAGAGGGGACATGGTAGGCATTATAAGAGGTTGTTTATGTATGGATTGATTTGATATGTGTTTTTTAATACATTTAAAATTATTGTATAATGATATTTTTATTTAAAGTGTGGGATAATTTCAATCATGATCAAAGTATATAATGATACTTTCCTATTGTTCTCATCTTCTACCCATTAAAATTATTCTTCACATGAAGACTAGGGTGGTGGATAGAGAATTAGTTTCTTGGTATCAATACCATTGGAAATTGGCATGTTACTTGATCTATAGCCAATGAATGCATTCATTGTAACTAACCATAGTTATCCAAGGATGAGTGGATATCTTTCTAAGTTAAATTTGGTCTATAAGATGATAAAATTAGTCAAGTATTACCATGAATCCACTATAATGACCATATCTTTTATAATTCCTTATGGTTTAATTTTTGAGATATCTACATTTTCAAAATAGTAGGAGTTGGACAAGACCTTTTAGGCCAATTTTTTAATGGTTTCCTTAGTCATTACATTAATGGTTGATGTTAATTATATCAAGGTATTCTAAATGAAGGTACCATAAACATGGACATTTGCTATTAGATTGCCTAGATCATAGTATTTAGGAGGAACTATATTTCCCATCACAATATCTATAAGCTACCCAACTACTTGTACAATCTTGGGATTTTTAATATTCTCACCATATTTATTAAGGTATAGTTCTCATACAACCTTGGTGTCGATGAGGACATATTTGACAACCTAAAACAAAGGGATAATTATATAAACATTTTTGAGTTTTCTTACAAATTCAAATTCCTATTCTAACATTTGAAGGTTTAATATCTCAAGAAAAGGAGGTTTTTTATTTCCTTAGTGAATTATATATGTGATTTGTTCAGGGGTGGAGGTTTGATTACATGGTTGTGAGTTAATGATGGTGTTAGGAGCAACATTAGGGAATTCTTCAAGAGGTTTTATTATTGTAGGTGAGGTGAGTTGTTAACAAAATACACTAAATGAAGTTGTAATTTATCTACCTCCATGTAATAAGTGGGATATGACATTAATTCATTAGTTTTTATCAATTGAATTGAGTTATTTTTGGGGGCTTAGCACAAGTTGGGTAGGCATTTGAGTTTATCTAGGGGATGAATTGTTATTAGGCATGAGAGCTAGTTGATTATTAGGCATTAACACATGTGGTTGTGGATATACTTATTGTGATAAAATATCATGTGGGATATTCCATGGTTTTTTCCATTGGTTGGAAGGGTGTTATCATTATTGATTCTAGTTTGGGGCCTACCATGATTGATTGTTGATTTTAGAGAGCCATGGTTGGGTTTGATATTTTGGGTAAGTGGTTAGGGATTAAAAGATTTTTTTGACCAATCTAGTCTTCAAGTTGGTGTTGGGATCTATGGATTAGGTCCATACCAATTAGGATAAGCAACTAAAAATTAAGAATTAAAAAATGGAAAATTTGGTAACATAGCTAGATTTTGTGGCCTTTGGATCCATGGTTTCCTTTAAGCCACATATGAAATTTGCTTTCCATCTCCTTCAATTGCATGAAGATAAATTTATTAAAGGTTATCTTATGTTATTATTTCTACTTTTTCTCAAATATCATGGCATTTAAAATATATTTCTTTCTTGTATAAATCCAGGTAATACACACTCAATAATTACTCTATTTCTTCTTGTTTCTTTCATGTTTGAAGTGTGTATAACTATGTTGCTAGATGGTTGATGATATATTGTTTCATATATTGCATAAAATTAATGAATTCCTTTTGTGAGAGTCCATTATTGGATGTTTAAGGCAACATTTTTTCATTGTGGATCTTTTTCATCATAAATATTGAGTAGATTATACATAAGAGCATGATTTACTCAACTATCATCCATGACACATCTTTGTTACTCATTAGATTTATTACTTCAATACATTGATATTGAGTTAATTTAAATAATACCAAGTTAATGGATTCATGATCTAAAAAAATCTATTTATATTTATATAATTTGAACATGAATCTCTCAAAGTAGACCTCAAAAGGCACATCTTCAATCTATGACATCTAGAAATAATCATTCCTTATGTAGTCCCTCTTTTTGTAGTAATATTTGTATTTGGAGAGTTATTTCTCTTTCATTTCATCCCAAGTAGATATAATGTATCTACCTAGTCTCATAACCCCTCAGAGAGTTACATCCTTAAGCGTGGATGGAAATAATTTGAGCTTTTGGCCATCCTAGTTGTAGTCATAACTATGATATAGGACATAAAAATCGAAGAGGAATGTGTCAATATCCTCACTAGCCATTCCTCCTAATTTGGGCAATGGGAAAGAGGAATTTATTCATGGGTATATTACCCATAGGTGTATTTATGGGAAAATTTAAGGTTATGGCTTCACTGACATAATTTTTCCTTGTTAGTCCTCCATGGTCTTTCAAACTACTTGTAAACTATAGATTTCATATACCCATGCTTCAAAGCCTTTGTCAATTTTAGCCAAAGGTGTCTATTAAGCAGTGGGTTTGTAAATATTTAAGGGAGAGGAAAACATTGTGATTATGGGTGATGGGTTCGGAATTCTTAGAAATTATTTTGGGATTTCAAAAATAATGTCTTGTTTAGTTGATTCAACAAGCATTGTAGGTCTATTTTTCTTTTTTGGGACTAGAAGAACTCTGATTACATTTTTGGTGAGGATTTTGAATGAGAGTGGAGGGAACTAAATAATAGATCCGAAAGTGTAAGGTGCACAAATAAAAACTCTTTGAAATGGTGTAAATATATCATTCTTAGGGGTATGAAGGTCCTCATTTTATTTTCCCTTGGACTATTTTACTAACTTGGCAAAGAACTCTTATGTTGTTATCTCTTTTAGCTTCTCATATGGCATTTGTGAAATAACTACTGGCATTATTTCTTGACTTATGATTATTTTACTTGATTATTCTTCCCCTATACTAAAGTTATACCTTCTAGGTTAGATTGTATATGAATAGTCTCACCCTCATTGCAAACAAATCAATCAATCCTCCTTTATGATTATACCTAGCATGTCATGTATAGGTTCAATTTTAAATGGTATTTTGATTAACTTATTAAATCTAATAGAATTTTTTTAAATTATTAATCTATGAAAACAAGAAATATTATGCTAGAAATAAGAAAAATCTTAACCTATAAAGTAGGAAATTTAAGGTAAGAATCTAACTCAACCTTCTTGAGATCTAATGTTTGAAAGCAATCCCTGGGAATGTTTCTAAAATTAAGATAAAAATCAAATACCTAATAAAACTAGCATATTCCAATCACTCTAATTCAACCCACTAGAGGTATTCCACATGGAATCTACATGGTTGATCGATTATGCTACATTCACTAATTGTCAACTAGGGTCCATATAATTGGCAAGGTGTCGACACTATATATGCAACACTAGTTATTGACAAATATTGAGGGGATATAGGTTTCATATATGGAACACTCTTATGTAAAGTAAATTACATGAAAATAAAGTTCTATAAATTAAATAAAACTTACTGGAAATTAAATCATACTTGATGGAAATGAAATAAACTGTTGATTTATGGGTCGAAAGATTCATAAGGAAAAATAAGAACATGCACATAGGTAAAAAAATTCTTTATTTATTAACGTAGAAATTGAACACCCACATAAAATTCAATATGGTATTATACTACTCACACAAAACAAATAATAACTAAGCCAATGGATCGAGATCTTTACCACAAGTCCTTATGAGGGGGTTTTCCTTGGTCAACATTGAGTTCTAATCCTTCCCTTTGAAAAAAAATAATTTTATGTCAAACTAATTCTTATTACATCAAAGGATACTTTATCAATGTGAACATTGGTATAGCAAAATATTATAAATAATCATAACTATATTCTCTATATTCGATGTGCTTCAATAAAAAAAACTTCATTATTCCTATGTTTTACCATCATCTCTTAAATGGAGGAAGAAGGTTTAATATTACACATATAGTTATAAAATAATCTATGGAGATAGCTTATTCATTATACTTGACAAACCAACTAGTTTCAGTAGAGAACAAAGTAGTCAAATATATGATTATGATAATAGAGAAATAATATTCATAGAGAAGGAAGTGATCACGATGTATTTGCTGATTGACATGATCCTTCTAGATTATGAGTTTTGTCTTCATTCTCAACTAACCATAATATCTTAGCATGATAATAATATGGCACTGTAGTTTAACAATTATGGTTATGCTACATGCTAGAATAACTATCATATAATTTCTAAGAGTTGATATAATTATGCATTCAATTACTACATGTTCCATTAGTAATGATGTCAATAGTTATGCATTCACCAATTTTATATCCAATTGTTATGGGATCCATTAGTATTTGTTATAAGTTTAAATAATCAACCCCGTATATTTTACATGTTACAATATTTAAATGCTATATTTGCTATGTGTTGGCCTACCTAGTTGCAACAGGTTGATCTGCCTAGTTGTTACAGGTTTGTTTTGTTCCTAAAACTCATAATTTATCCATGTTATCTAAACATACCAAATTATCAATAAATACAAAACAATAATATAATTACATGAGACACACTTTATTCATAAATTAATAGTTTTAGTGATAAAACATAATGAGATGCAATCATATTCATTTAGTACTATTTGATAAGGAAGAGTATAAAATACAACTTATATGCTTAGGAATGGTAGTAGAAAGTCAACACAAGAGGTTATTATAGGTCTATAAATGGTTAATTTTATTGAATCATCAATGAATACAATAGATGGTAGTAAAATTTGATAAGATCCATATGACTATATCTTTTACTTTCCAAGAGGGTTTACTACATATCATAATTATAGATCAAGCATAAATAAATATTTAACTATATTACCTCTAATGAAAGTGTGGGTACCAAAATCACAATAAGTAGTATATTACCTCTAATAAAAGTGTAGGTACCAAAAGCACAACAAGAAGTAAAAAATAAAGAAGTGTAACTAATAAATAAAATTTCACAACAAAATCAAGAAAATGAACCATTTAAAATTGGTGTACAAAATGCAATCAACAATTTCAAAATATTACAGTGCATTTTTGTACCTAGATGGGTGGTCAAATAAATTTTGAGTATATTTTCATGAGTTAGTCTCATATATATATACATGATAATTATAAAGTAAAAATTAGTCTATGTATTCCATTCACATAATATTCAAATATATCATTCAAACCACACATAATAAGAAAAATTAAATATGCACAAGTAAATATAAAGAGAATAACATTAAAAATATCAAATATATATACCCAAAAAAAGTTTTACGAAGATAAACAAAGTTAATCAATAATGGGGACAACATACCCTTGATCATTAGACTCATCCATATCACTCCATCTATGAACATTAGCCCTCAAGGATGACATAACACTATCACCCTTAATACCTCAAGATCGAGACCTATGACATATCTCCTTATCCTCCAAAACTCATAATATAGTCAACACTTTGGCATGTTATGCTTTCAAACATACATAATAGCCTAAAACATTGCTACCATATTAAGTGATTATGTATTAAGTTAATGTGCTATTGATTCAAGTTGCCTTTGATACAGTTGCTACACTATTCATAATCTTACCAAGTACATGCATTATTAACATGTTGTTAGGATGCCCTTGGATACAAAATCTTTGTGTAGTACCATCTATAGTGCATCAATGTATAAAATATATAAATTGTAACAATTTAGTTACAATTTCAATCATTTGATATGAGTACCCTCTTCAACCAGTGGTATCTTCTCCTCCACCCCCACCACCATTGTAGTTGGTTGTTACACATATTTAAGATCATTGTGTGGAGTTAGTTATTATAGCTATGCATGATAATTTTATACACTCATATCATAAGAGAGAAGATGATTATCCAAAGTAGTGAATTTTATAGTAGTCCTCACATCAGGGAGTTATTCAAATCTCATAGAGGCCATTATCTACTATACCACATATTAAGATATCACCACATATATTTTAGCATGTTCCAAAACAAACATAGGAACTAATATATCCTCCTACTATACAACAGACCTCAAAAAGTCTTTAGCCTTCTAGATTCACTCATCATACACATGAGCTTATGAGTGATGATGGAAACTACATTATAACTCCCAATTCATTTTTAGATTCTGATACACCTACATCTGGTACCTTTTTCTCATGATAAGTGACTCTTATACCATGTGATACATGAATTCCCCATGACTATACCATTAATGAGATCATCAGTTAGAACTTTTTCAATTTTAAGATATATTTAAAATTACAAAAAATAAAATAATTTAAAATATATAAAAGTTCATATATTTTTAAAAATTAAAATCAAGATCTAAGCATGACATGATTGCTAAATTACACTATCTACATATGTTATTTATTAGATGTTTGGTAGATGGAGTATTATTTTTCATACACATGAATTTCATTGTATATGAGTGTGATATATGACATAAAAATCATACATGGATATACAAATGGTGGACTCTCATATACCCAATTGTTAAGCCAATGTTGGGGGCATCTTATTCCATAAGTCACATTGTCATAGGTTATATCTTTCTATGACCTTTTACCATGTTGAGATATCTATATTTCTTATACATGTCTTGTTATTTACTCATATATTACGGAGTGCTACATGGATATGCTACTTTACTATGCTTGGATACTGACATATATGAATGGTGTAGATTATTTTTCACTTGTTATATGCTTCACTAGTGTTGTTACTATTGTGTGATAGGTTAGTCATTGATTTTACATTGTCTATGACCCTTAGCCTTATTGTTTATGACATATTTCTGTCCCTTGATTGTGGCCCTTGGGTTTGTTTATTGTGACATATTTATGTTTCTTGTTTATGGCCCTTGGTATTATTTATTATAGCATATTTATGTACCTTATCCTTATGCTCAACACTACATTATTATTAGTGGATTAATCTAGGTTTTTTAGTTGATTTTGTTGATCTTGTTGAGATTATTGAGTTTTTGGGTGTCTTGATACATATCATACACTTCCCATTTGTGTGTGATTCCATAATTTACATCATGCACCTCTTTACTACATAGGTTTATTCAATTCTTATGTTAGAGATGGTTACTATTTATTGCCTAATTAATATACCTATATTGACATAACACTTATATGCCTTGCATAACATATGCTACATATGTGCTTTGATGACATATACATTTCTATTATTCCATAACATAATTTTTGCCACATGTTGACATGGTTATACATAATTACATATTTATACATGACATGATACAATTAACTCTTATTTTGAGTTGAGTAACTTAAAAGATATGTCCCTCACCTCAAAATAGGGACATATTAGTGGTTTATAATAGAGACACAAGCCTCCATGAAAAAAATAGATTTTAGGTACAAATTATAGATTTAAAAGATTTATAATATTTTAGCTATCAAATTGGTTTAAATATGTAATTGATATTTACACATTGGTATATATTGTGCGGTGAAATTCCATACATAATAACTCATTTTATAGAGACACGAGTTAAACATTACATATTTAGATACACTTAAGTGCATAACTCACATAGGTGCACATGATTTATAAGAATAAAAATTATAAGTTTTTACATACATATACATTTGAGATATAGGTTCTCACATTTATAATTTTAATGCATGAAATTATATATGTGTTTGCATAGATCTAGTATGTCATGATGCTTATTCATGCACATATACACTATGATAGTTTACAATTGGAATAAAATTAGTGAGGCATGATACTTGTTCATGCACATTTATATTTTTTTCATTGAAGACTATTATAGTTGCTTATTTATAAAACACAATTCAATGGGGCTAATTAGTGAGCAAACTTTAATCTATAAGTTTGTTTGCAATGGTTAATTCATTATTTTTGAAGTAATGTATGTTGAGGTTCAACAATGCTAAATATCCATGTAATTACCCATAAGAAACATGCTAGTGTCAATTGTCAATTACACTTAAAGATTACTTAGTGATTAATTAAATTTCCTATGATTTTCTATTTTCTTATTTAGAAAATGACTCCTTTTTAGACTTGGAAACTTACACTAAAGTCAAAGTTGCACACTCTAATGATAACTTGTACTAAAGTCCAAGTTTCACACCAAAGTGAACTTTAGGAAAACACTTGCATTAATGTAATCACCTATATTTGTGAGGCCTTTCCTACCCTATAAAAGAAAGGCTTTCCCTCACTCTCACATTACACTGACATGCCTTATATTCCGTGAATATTGTATTTGTATGGCCTTGATATGCCTAAGTATCACATTGGTTAGATTGTGAAGTATATATTATTGTTTAGTCATTGCCTTAGTGTAATGTTAATATAATAATAGTGTGATGTAAGAACATCAAAATATTATTCATTGCTCATATGTAAATTTTCAAATTAGCACATGGTCATCAGA
The DNA here is from genome assembly GCA_037957365.1 of Torreya grandis. Lineage (NCBI taxonomy): Eukaryota > Viridiplantae > Streptophyta > Pinopsida > Cupressales > Taxaceae > Torreya > Torreya grandis. The sequence goes on from JARHVA010004552.1 coordinate 1,306,346, forward strand.
TAGGTCCATAGTTTTATGGTTAAAACAATGTCTTGTAAAGGTTTATCAAGAACTTAAGAGTGGTAAATAGATGTTATCCACCTATAAATATATTTGTAAACATAAAAAATATGTTATCCATCCTTTAATTCCTAGTTTAATGTAGTAATAGAGATAATGTTAGTCTAAAGTCAGAAAATAAGGAGGATGAGTTAGGACTAAGACAAGTTTAGAAGGTTAAATATGAGTTGATAAGATTCAAAGCAAGATAATAAGAACTAAATAAAGTCATGAGACAAGAATAAGAGAAAATTTCTCATAATCTTAAAATAATTAGAGACTTATAGATATGTATAGTAGGAGAATAATAGGTTTTGGAATTGATAATGAAGATTTGTAGTGGAGAAAAGGCATAATGAATAGGACCTCTAGATTTATGTTCATAGAATTGTAAATATTGATAAAATAAAGGAAGAATATGATGCTTCAAATAGATTATTAATCCATGTAAATGAGTAAGACATTTTTATTTACTATTTATTTATTCTATTTAATAATATTTGAATGATTCATGATCAGTCTTAAGTTTATGCATAACAGTCAGCCTCATAGATCTCTGATAAATAATCTATTAGGATAAAAAAATTGGGTATTGTTAGTCATCAATATTAGTTTCTTGAGGAGTCAAATAAGCCTACAATGATGTTATTATTTTGATAAGAATTATAAAGATGTTGAGTCTTGGGTAAAGTGTTTAGCATTTTTCTAAGTTCGTTCCAATGATGAAAATAATTAGAAATAAATTATAAATAGTCTTCACTACTATAAAATAGGATTTTTATTTATGTTGGTTTTTTCTAATAAGCCCATCACTGACATTAGGTTCCAAGAATAGATGCCTTTGATGCATAATTATTTCCACAAGATAGAATTGATAAGGTTTACATGAACACTCAATTTGATCTTTTGTTACACTAAGAGATATGTCTACATACAACTGTGTGTGCTTAGATAGGTAAGAGATTATTGATATATCATCTACATGCAACTAGATTCAACATAGAGGAATAATGAATGTATTTTTGACATTCATTTGGTCTAAAACTTTTTAAAAATCTGCTAAAAGGTTATAGAAGGAAATAAAGGTGGCATTGCTTTTATTATTCATAGTCTGTATATGATTAAATAAAATTGAGTCATGAATCATAGTGATTCTATCACTGTTAAAGATAAAGAACATTAAGGATAAAGTTTTCAGCATTGGTTAAAATTTACCCAATTTTGAAAGTTAACTTGCACAGGCATGTCCATCATATCTTAGTTAATGTATGTGAGTATTTCATCTTTACATATTCTATAGATAAATAGATCGACTTTTCCAGTCATAAGGTTGTTGTCAATTTCAAAGTGAAGATATTTGCATGCATGATCTTTTTATTTCAATAGTATCAAGATTCTATACCACCCAAGTCTACAAAAAAAAAATTTTGATTTAAAATATACATGTATATGGAGATTAACTGAATACATTTTACAACTTTAGATGCACATGCAAAGTTTCTCATGTGCATTATCAATAAAGTCATCTGAAGCATCACATCATCAAGTGGTTAGTGAATGGATTTAGTGGTGTGATAAGTTTTCAAATTGTTAGAGATTTATAGGCTATATCTGTGTTTTATTGATTCAATAAAAATTCCTTACATTATGCTTCTTTAGGAGTTCATGAAAGTTTTGTAGAAAACCTACAATTATTTCTTATTTTAGATTGAAGAAAGAAAATTTGAGTACCTATCAAGATCGATAAGGACATCTTTGAGTAATACATTTTTTCTTGTAATAAATGGACACTAAATGTATCAGTGAGATAAATAAGTAATCCATAGTCATTGAGAACTACTATAGTGGGGAGTGGTCCTAGTATACAAGGAATTGATGAGAAAACCATCATCAATTTGGCATCAGAGCTTAGATGCAGGATAGGTAGAGGAAAATAAAATGGTAATTGATTAATTTATGCAAGGTTATAATGTAGAAGGCATAGAGATAGAGATCATAGAGCATAAAAATAAGTTCATAGGGATAAGGTATGTTGTTTTGGAATATTTGAATTTGTGAAATTATATGTTGTGTCATAGGAAGTTTGAAAGAAGTCTAAGAAATATTAAAGCTGGTATAAATTTTATTTTGATAAAATTCACAAGTTGCAGTGTTAGAAAGTCTTGTAAGTAGTTGTGAATCAGGTGGTTCTAGCAATTGTGAGCCATTAAGACTTAAGAGAAAATTAATCCAGGGAAGGCTTAAGTGGAGAGAGAGCTCAGAGAAATCTCAAGAGAAGAGTTTAGATAAGCTCAAGTGGAGAGCACAAAATTTGTTTAGTGCAAATATAAGAAAGAATACTTGGATAGGGAAGGTTAAAATACTAGAGTGAAATAGATTTGGGAGAGGCTTGGAGAAATTTTTCAAGAGACTAAATAGTTGGTGGAGACAAAAGGTACAATGAGAAAAATATAGAGGAAGATGGAAGAACTTCCAAGAAAGAACCAAAATAAAAATAAAAAGAGTAACCCAATGAAGGAAGGGTTGATTAACAAAAGTGAAGTACAAGAGATAAGAGAGAGGATTGAGAAGATAAAACTCATGATGGAGCACCTGCAAGAGAATGGAAGAAAGAAGTTGATAATAGAAATAAACAAAAAGGCAAGATAACTAGTAAAGCAACTTGTGGAAAGAAGGAAAAAATAAGAGATGATCAATAATCTAAGAAAATAAATAAAGGTGTTGGAGACTAAGAGGGAAGGTAAAAGAGAGGCAATCAAGCCTCAAAGTTTTAGTTTTGATATTTTGTGTGAATGTATGTTTTTAGGTATAGAAGAAAAAGAAAAGGATAGTGGTCAAGATGAATCAATTATTCTTGAAGGAATGTTAAAGAATCTTGAATTATTATCTTTAAAGATGCACTAAGAAGGATAGGAGGAAGAAATCAAAGAAGTTATTTTTATGAGAAGTTCAAGTGGGGATGAAGAAGAAGTGATAGATGCCTTATTAACATCTATTGAAGAAGAAATATGTGAATAATGGCTAGATATAAGAATACCTAAAGAGGAAAAATAAATAAAGGTTATGGATGAAATATTTGATCCACAAATAGGTGAAGAAAATAGCTTGAAGTCAAGAGAGAAAGAAATACAAAATAGGGAGTTGTAAGGAGATAATTCCAAGGGGGTGAAACAAGGTATTTTTGTTCATTATTTGGAAAATATGTTATGTGTTTTAACATGGTATTTTTGGTCATCACAAATGAATAGTAAATGTGTGGAAAATTCCATTAATGGAATGTGTGAATATGAATAAGTATTTTTTAAGACAAAAAGAAACAATTATGACCTTGCAACAGATGTAGTAATGAAAAATAGAGTGTTGATGGATTTTGTAAAAAGAGGGATAAAAGCAGTAGTAGAAATGAAGGTGAAGAAGAATGAAGAACTAATGAAAGATATGTGTGGAGAAGGTCAACAAAAGTTATAGATAAATAAATTTCATGAAAAAATTGTGTAGTGGAAGAAACATGTAAATAATGTTTTCAAATGGTTAAATTATCATTTGAAATTTCAATTGACATGTTGAATATATATATATGAAAATGCAAGCATGGAAAGATTCAGGTAATTTTTAAATTGGAATTAGATGGACAATGGATTGCCCACATGATTGGGGAAAGCATTAGAATAGGCATCAAGTTTTTTTTAATTATGGAATTTAAAATACATTTTCATTATTTTTGATAATGGAAAGAAGTAGGAAAACAAAATGCAAAGTATAATCATGAGGGAAAAATTCAAAGGAAATCCAAAATGTGATTCAAATATACAGGCATACAAGGATTAGTTTATGGTAGGTAAGGTCTTGCAAGAGAACCATATGCAAGTGAAATAAGTAAACCACTTGATTGAATAAGGTCTACACCAAACAAGTACCAAACAAGTAAACAATGGGATCTAAATAAAACTAAAGTTGACTGGGTTTCGACAAAGAAAATAGTAGGTGTAGTGAGATCATAATATGGCTTAGTGTTTGATATATCATAGTCCAAGAGAGAATCCAAGGGATATGTGCTAGAGTTAAAAATAAGTATAGAATAAGAATTGAGTGTAGTATTTATGGGTTCCACATGATCAAATTTTGTTGCAAGAGTGAAACATTGAATTGAAAAGTGTGAATGAGTGATTCATGTGCTTCAAGTGTTGTGATGAGGAATGCATTATGTTCTTTGAGGACCTTAATTTTATATACAAACTAAAAAATATCTTCATGAAATGAGGATACTTGAGAGAATATCATGTCAATTTTAGATTGTAATCAATTATTTTCTTTTATTATTGTGTTTACATTAGAGCACAAATCTATTGGAAGGAAAAAAATAATGTCAAGGCACTAAGAAAGGGTCCTTAAAAGAGATGAGATAAAAACCACAAGTGTACCAAAGTATGAATTTAAAAACATGAGGATAGTGTGAAAACCATAATTTCACCAAAAAATATATAAGGAACAATCCTCAATATTGACATAATCAAGTGTATACCCACCAAAAATAGTTTTTGTCACTTTATAAGAGCGAAAATAACATAAAAATGACCCTAAATTACTTATAGTGATGTGTGTTACAAAAAATTTCACCCTATTAAAAATTGAGTTGAAAATGGGAAACACAAAAAAAAATGTTTCTATACAATATGACTCAAATGTAATGAGAATCAAATTCAAATTAAGGGGTTGTGTGGGAAGAGGGGGAGAGCAAAGGAAATGTTATAAAACTAGATCTAACTAGTATTTTGATATTGAAAAGGCCAATTGGGTAGGAAAGATACATTGAAAAATACTAGCAGACCCTAAGATCGAAAGTTGAAATTTTGGGTGGGGTTTGTCAAAAGAAACTAGAGTGGAAGAGTTGTTGAATCTAAGTGTAATACACATGGGGTTTAAATGGTATTTATTGAGACTATGAATGGGTGAAATCCCAAGAATCTTCCTCCAAAATATTGTATGTCCCATTGGGTGGGAGATAATCATATCAGATGCTTAGCTTGTACCATATACAAGAGTAGAAGACCCTAGGTGAGATCTGATAGAAAAACCCAAAATAAAAGATTAGTCAATGCTAAGTGGCAAGCCCATAGATTTAATACTATGTTTGGCAAGATGTTGTACTAGTGAAATACCCATAATAGAAAGGTGGTATTATTATGGGGGTTTCAAAGCAAAAGTGTTTCTACCGCCTGGTGATAGATATACATGACTCTTATTTTTATAAGTAAGATGATAGACTATTAGAAGTTTAGAGTCTAGAGCTCATTTCATCTTGAAGGAAGATTAACCTAATATAATGGTATAATGGTATTTTCTTCCCTTTATCCTCCTATTTTATCTTGGTTTCATCATATGGGAGTTTATTTCACACAGTCTATTAGATATTTATTTATCTCACTCTCCTATTAGGAAAGGGAGGATGCTTGGTTGTTTTTCCTTTTATCATATATTTTCTACCATGTAACACTTTATTGTTAGACCATTAAGGGGCTGAATATCTAAATTTTAGATCCAAATGGAGTCTATCCCCCTTTTATTTGATGTGAACTACATGACTTGGGCTAATGGTTTCCAAGATTTGAAGGTGGATGTTAGAGGACTCTTCTTCAAATCTCTCTACCTGGATGAGGCTATAAAGTTTTGGGCCTTGATGGATGAAGTTAGAAGATTCCTCATACACATTTGGGATTTGGGTGGATGAATAATGAATCTACCCCTTCCCTCCTATGTATTTTAGAGGATTTCATTTTGTTGTCCTTTCAAGATGGGTGGATGTTAGAGGATTTCACCCCTATCTCTTCCAATTTTTGGGGTTTGTCTTAAAACATCTATGTGTTGTTTTTTGTTTGATTGGATCAATGTAAAATGATTATCCCAAACACATTTATAGGAATATTGATGATGGTAGATAGATTATTGAGTATTATGTAGGCAAAGTGGAGACAATGATGATTTATGATGGGTTGAAGACTCCTATTTTGTATCACTAGATGCTTGAGGAAAAGTTGGATTATTCCTTATTATGATTCAGCCATTGTTTGGCCCAATGGGTGTGTAGACCCATTAGTTTTGCTTATATTATGTAGATGTTTCATAGAGGAAAAAAATTAGTAAAATATTATCTGATCTTGGTAGTTTTTTGTCTTATAGTGGAAGTTTTAGGGAAGCTCTATCGATGTGTGATAATTTTTGTCTATATTTTGATAGATTGATAAGTATGATTTACCTATTACCCTAATGTGTTTTAGCTATTGTTTAGCTCAGTGTGTGTGCATGATCACTAGTTGTGTTTTAGCTATATGGAGGTTATGTAGACATTTCAAGGAGATAGAAGATTAATAGAAGATAATATGCTTCTAGATAATTTTTGTTTTATACTAAAAGTTTTAGTGAAGCTCTACCAAAGGGTGATAGTCACTATCTATATATTTTATTTTTCAAGGAGTTTCCTTCCTTGTACTATCAATTTTGTGAGATCCTTAAAACTCTATTATATTGTCTATGGGATCAATAAAACCCTCTTGTTGATTGAATTGTTATGGTTGTGGAATCCTTCAAACCCTCTTGTTATGATTGGCATGGTCATGGGACCCTTAAATCACTTTAGTTTTGAGTCATAGTTGTGGGATCCTTAAACTCTCTTAATTATGGGACCATTATTCAAAACCCTCCTTATTGGTTATGGATCTATAATCAAAACCCTCACTTGTCCAGTTCATAGCTCCAAATTCAAAAGTGTTTACCCTATCTAATAAAAATATAATGAAAATTTTCAATTCTTGGAGAAAAACCATGTACTTAAAAAATATGTGCCTTAAAAGGTGTCTTGAGTACACATAAAAGTGTCCAAAAATTTTAGTGATGTTCAACCATAAAGAAGACATCTCAAAATCTAAAAACATCATATTTTTAAGTGGAGTAAAAATAAATATATTATGAGGAAGTGGTTGGAACCATCTTCAAAATGTAATAAAAAACACCTCATAAATGAAAGGAATGCTCAGGATATGATAAAAAAGGCACAAGTTGTGTTTGAATAAACTCAGAATAGGGGGTATAAACAAATTTGAACATGCAAGTAAAAACTCCAAGTGGGCATGTACAATAAGAAAATTGTACTAATTAGATGAAAACATAGGTTTGATGTGGGGGGTCTGATCTCTTGTCAAACCAACCCACCTGTCAATCTTCATTGGTCAAAAATCTCCTTTACAAAGTGTGTTTTGAAGAAAAAATAGAGTTTTGGGGGGTTGAACTTGTGACCTCCCTCAAACTCATCAATGCCATACAAAACTAAACAATTAAGTTCGTAACATCACTTTGTATCTACCACCATGCAAATGCATTTTTTCAAGGATGAAAACTACCAAAGTTTAATTTAACCAAGTTAGAAAAGGTCAAAATATGAAAATAAATTGAAAATAAAAAACCACCAGAGTGACCAATGTTTGTAAGTGGGTTGTTAGGGCAATAAAGAGGTGGATGTATGGTGTAAAAAGTCTAGGTGGATCATTTGGTGAATAAAAATGCACATTTGTACACTTAAGTTATAATCATACCACACCAAATTCAATAAAAAATGTTCATGTAATTTTAATGAAATTAAAAATTGTTCGCTAAAGGGTGGGAAATAAGGAGACTACAGAAACATGTATTAGGAAATGATGATGGATTACAAGTAGTGTTGGGAGGAATTAGAGCATTTATTTGTAATTTTTTAGGTTGAGTAGAGGTTTTTGAGCTGAGTGGATGGGTAGTTTAATGAGTTGGGAGGAGGAATGGATTCAAGGGTTGGGGAAGGGAAAGATATTAATTAGGAGTGGTAAGCTGTGGAGAGGATGGTTTACGTGGAGGGAAAGGGAGAGGAGGGTGAAAGGAATGTAGGTTGGGAAGGGAAATATAACTTCAGATAAAGTGTTTGAATGGGTGGATTGAAGGAAGAGTAGGGGCTATGGTGAGTATGGAGATGATTGGAGGGGCAGAAGTGGAGGTGGTGGGCAGTGTAGGAGTGTGGGATGAGTGTTGGGTGTAAGACACACAGTGGTAAGGTGGTGGAGAGATAACAAGGAGGTGATAGGGATCAAGAGGCATAAGGTATTTTTTTTAAACTATGATTTTTTGGTGTTATTATTCTTTTTTTATAATAAAAATTTTAAAAATAAAAAATATATATAAGAAAAAACCCCACTAATTTTTTTTTTTACAAAATCGCTCCTTTAAAATAAAAATTCAAAGTATTTTACCAATGGATGGTCAGGGTTTATTAGAAGACTTATGTAAATTAGGGGAAAAATAGGGCCTTTGCCTCAAAATAAGATCATGCCCTCTCCCCTAAATCATTTTTTTCAAATATATCTGTTACATCATATTTGGTTGAAAACATACGTATTTTCTAGAAATCAGTTAACAACTTGTAGGATTATTGTGTAGATTTAGAGTTCTAGTGTTCATTTTTTAGAATAAATTAAAGGCTAATATTCCTTTCTTAACTTCCATGTACATGATGGAGAGGTCTAATTTTATCCAAATTAAAAAAAATGTAAATTGTATATCATATAACTGTTATAAGAAAGCCACTAGGTGAAAAACTTAAAACTCAAAACAAGTTTATAGTCAACCTAAGGGTTTTGGACCCTTCTAGATTTAGTGGAAGAGGTAGAATCTCTCCAAAATACACCTAAAATTCACTTCCTAAAAATATGATTAAAAATATAAATCTAGACTAGGACTCACACTCTGACACCATATTATATTTTTTGACTAACCAGGATCAAGCATAATAAACTTAGACACAGCTCATGTCATGAAAATAAAATCTAGAGACACATAGATTTAGGTATAATGTTATGCCACTATGATGATGGTGTTCTTATCAATTCCTTTCATACCAAGACCACTCCCCACTATAGTAGTTTTCAATGACTATGGAATACTTATTTATCTCACTAATACATTCAATGGACATTGATTAAAAGAGAAAATGTATTACTAAAAGATGTCCCTATTGATCTTGATAGGTACTCAAAATTTATTTCTTCAATATACAATAAGAAATAATCATAGGTTATTCTACAAAACTTTCACGACCTCCTAAAGAAGCACAATATAAGGAAATTTTAATGAATCAATAAAACAAAGATATAGCCTGTAAATCTCTAACAATATAAAAACTAACCACACCACTAAATCTGCTCACTAGCCACTTAACAATGTGATGCTTCAGATGAATTTATCGATAATACACATGAGAAACTTTGCATGTGCCTCTAAATTTGTAAAATGCATTCAATAAATGTCTATATACATGTATCTTTTGAATCAAATAATTTGTTTTTACATAATTGGGTGGTATCAACTCTTATTATTGTTGAAACAAAAAGATCATGCATGCAAATATCTCCACTTTGAAATTGACAATAACCTTATTATTGGAAAATTTGATTTGTTTATCTACAAAATATGTGAAGATGAAATACTCACATACATTGACTAAGCTATGATGGCCATGCCTATGCATGTCAAAAGTTTGAAACATGGTAACTTTCAACTGATGATGAAAACTCTATCCTTAATGTTCTTTGTCTTTGACAATGACATAATCACTATGCTTCATGACTCAATTTGATTTAAGCATCTGAAAATTATGAATAATAAAAACAATGTCACCTTTATTTCCTTCTATAACCTTTTATTAGATTTATATAAAGTGTTAGACCAAATACACATCCAAAACACATTCCTTATTCCTCTATGTCAAATCTGGTTGGATGTAGATGATATATCAATAATCTCTTACCTATCTATGCGCACACAATCATCTATAGATGTATCTCTGAGTGTAACAAAATACTGAATTAAGTGTTCATGCAGATCTTATTAATTCTATCCATTGGAAATAATTATGCATCAAAGGTATTTATTCTTGGAACCCAATGTCGATGATGGGATTATTAGAAAAAACTAAAATAAAAATCCTATTTTATAGTGCCAAAGACTAACTATAGTTTCTTTCTATTGATTTTCACCATTGGAATGAACTTAGAAAACTGCCAAAAACTCTACCCAAGACTCAACATCTTTATAAATCTGATCAAAATAATATCATTGTAGGCTCATTTGACTCCTCAAGAAACTAATATTAATGACTAACAATACCCAAATTGTTTTTTATCCTGATAGATTATTTATCATAGATCTATGAGGCTGACTATTATACATAGACTTTAAAATTGATCAAGAATCATTCAAATATTATTGAATAGAATAAACAAATTGTAAATAACAATATCTTACTCATTTACATGGATTGAGAATCTCTTCAAACCATCATATTCTTCTTTTATTTGATCAATCTTTACAATTCTATGAACAGAAGTTGAGAGGTCCTATTCATTCTGCCTTTTCTCCACTACAAATATTCATTATCAATTCCAAAACCTATAATTGGCCTACCATATAGACCTTCAAGTATCTGATGATTTTACAATTATGAGAAATTTTCTCTTATTCTTATCTCATGAATTTATTTATTTCCTATTCTCTTGCTTTGAATCTTATTGACTCATAATTAACCTTCTAAACTTGTCTTAGTCCTAACTCATCCTCCTTATTTTTTGACTTTAGACTAACATTATCTCTATTACTACTTTGGACTAGGAATTAAAGGATGAATAACATAGTTTTGATGTTTACAAATATATTGACAAGTGGATAACATCTATTTAACACTCTTAAGCTCTTGATAAACCTTTACAAGACATTATTATAACCATAAAACTATGGACCTAGCTCATGACCAAGTACTAATTTGAATATTTACATATGAACAATGAATAATTCTTTGATGCTCCTGCATCAAACTACCTGACTAGAAAATTTTTTATGAGTTTCTACTCATGTGTGGTTTTTTTTCTTTTTGCTTCTACTAAAGGAGTTGCTCGACTTCATCTTCACAAACTAACTTCTCATATAAGTGCACATGCTCAATAACACCATACTTTTTTCCTTCCTTGGACATCTCCTTCATTAGCATACCTACACATGACATAAACTCATTAGCAAAAACATTGGCTTTCTCAAGCCATCCTTTCTTCTTCCTTTGGATGCCTAAGGAGTCAAATGAGCCTACAATGATGTTCTTATTTTGATCAGATTTATAAAGATGCTGAGTCTTAGGTAAAGTGTTTCATAATTTTCTAAGTTTATTCCAATGGTGAAAATCAGTAGAAAGAAACTATAATTAGTCTTTGGTGTTATAAAATAGTATTTTTATTTAAGTTAGTTTTTTATAATAGGCCCATCATCGACATTGGGTTCCAAGAATAAATTCCTTTGATGCATAATTATTTTCAAGGGATAGAATTGATAAGGTCTGAATGAACGCTCAATTCGGTCTTTTGTTACACTTAGAGATACATCTATAGATGACTATGTGTGCATAGATAGGTAAGAGATTATTGATATATCATCTACATGTAACCAGATTTGACATAGAAGAATAAGGAATGTGTTTTGGACATGTATTTGGTATAACACTTTATATAAATCTATTAAAAGGTTATAGAAGGAAATAAAGGTGACATTGTTTTTATTATTCATAATTTGAAGATGCTTAAATCAAATTGAGTCATGAATCATAGTGATTATGTCATTTTCAAAGACAAAGAACATTAAGGATAGAGTTTTCATCATCGATTGAAAGTTACCATGTTTCAAACTTTTGACATGCACAGGCATGGCCATCACAGCTTAGTCAATATATGTGAGTATTTCATCTTCACATATTCTGTAGATAAACAAATTGAATTTTCCCATAATAAGGTTTTCAATTTCAAAGTGGAGATATTTTCATGCATGATCTTTTTGTTTCAACAATAGTAAGAGTCGATACCACCTAAGTATGCAAAAACAAATTATTTGATTCAAAAGATACATGTATATAGATATTGATTGAATACATTTTATAACTTTAGAGGCACATGCAAAGTTTTTCATATGCATTATTGATAAATTCATCTAAAGCATCACATCATCAAGTGGCTAGTGAGTAGATTTAGTGGTTTGTTTAGTTTTTATATTTTTAGAGATTTATGGCTATATCTTTGTTTTATTGATTCATTAAAAATTCCTTATACTGTGATTATTTAAGAGGTCATGAAATTTCTATAGAACAACCTATGATTACTTCTTATTTTATATTTAAGAAAGAAAATTTGAGTACCTATCAGGATCAATAGGGACATCTTTGAGTAATACATTTTATCTTGTAATCAATATCCATTGAATGTATCAGTGACATAAATAAGTAATACATGGTCATTGAGAACTACTATAGTGGGGATTGGTCCTGGTATGCAAGGAATTGATAAGAACAACATCATCATAGTGGCATAACATTATATCTAAATCTATGTGTCTCTATATTTTCTTTTTATGACATGAGTTGTGTCTAAGTTTATTATGCTTGATCCTAGTTAGTCAAAAAATCTAATATGGTATCAAAGTGTGAGTCCTAGTCTAGATTCATATTTTTAACCATATTTTTGGGAAGTAAATTTTAGGTGTATTTTGGAGAGATTCCACCTCTTCCACTAAATCCAGAAGGGTCCAAAACCCTTAGGTTGACTATAAACTTGTTTTGAGTTTTAAGTTGTTCACCTAGTAGCTTTCTTATGACAGTTATATGATATATAATTTACATTTTTTTTATTTGGATAAAATTAGACCTCTCCATCATGTACATGGAAGTTAAGAAAGGAATATTAGCCTTTAATTTTTTCCAAAAAATGAACACTAGAACTCTAAATCTACACAATAATCCTACAAGTTGCCAATCAATTTCTAGAAAATACGTATGTTTTCAACCAAATATGATGTAATAGATATATTTGAAAAAATTGATTTATGGGAGAGGGAATGCTCTTATTTTGAGGCAAAGGCCCTATTGTGCCCCTAATTTACATAAGTCTTCTAGTAAACCCTGACCATCCATGGGTAAAATACTTTGGATTTTTATTTTAAAGGAGGGATTTTGTAAAAAAAATTATTAGTGGGGTTTTTTTCTTATATATATTTTTTATATTTAAAAATTTTATTATAAAAAAATAATAATAACACCAAAAAATCATAGTTTGAAAAAAATCCCTTATACCTCCTGCTCCCTATCACCTCCTTGTTATCTCTCTACCACCTTGCCACTGTGTGTCTTACACCCACCACTCATCCCACACTCCTACACTACCTACCACCTCCACTTCTCCCCCTCCAGTCATCTCCATACTCACCATAGCCCTTACTCTTCCTTTAATCCATCCATTCTAACACTCTCTCCAAAGTTATATTTCCCCTCCCAACCTACTTTCCTTTCACCCTCCTCTCCCCTTCCCACCACTTAAACCATCCCCATCCACAACTTACCACCCTCGATTAATATATTTCCCTTCCCTAACCCTTGCATCCCTTCCTACTCCCAACCCATTAAACTACCCATCTACTTAGCTCACAAACCTTTGCTTAACCTAAAAACTTAAAAATAAATGCTCTGCTTCCTCCTAACACTACTTTTAATCCATCATCGTTTCCTAATACATGTTTTCATAGTCTCCTTCTTTCCCACCCTTTAGCGAACAACCTATAATTTCATTAAATTTACACGGACATTTTTTATTGACTTTGACATGGTATGATTATAACTTAAGTGTATAAATGTGAATTTTTATTCACCAAATGAGCCACCTGGACTTTTTACAACATACATCCACCACTTTATTGCCCTAACAACCCACTTGCAACCATTGGTCACCTAGGTGGTTTTTTATTTTTTAATTTTTTTAATTTTGACCTTTTCGAACTTGGTTAAATTAAACTTTGGTAGTTTTCATCCTTAAAAAAATGCATAGGCATGGTCGATAGTTTAGTTTTGTATGGCATTGATGAGTTTGAGGGAGGTCACAAGTTCAACCCCCAAAACTCTATTTTTTCTTCAAAACACACTTTGTAAAGGAGATTTTGGACCAATGAAGACTGACAAGTGGGTTGGTTTGACAAGAGGTCAGATCCCCCACATTAAACCTATGTTTTCATCTAATTAGTATAATTTTCTTATTTTGCATGCCCACTTGTTATTTGTACTTGCATGTTCACATTTGTTTATACCCCCTATTATGAGTTTATTCAGACACAACTTGTGCCTTTTTGATCATATCCTAAGCATTCCTTGTATTTATATATTTATTTATTCCACAATATGGTTCTAAAATATTCCTCATAATATACTTATTTATTTTTAATCCACTTAAAAATATGATTTTTTTAGATTTTGAGATGTCTTATTTATGGTTGAACATTGCTAAAATTTTTGGGCACTTTTATGTGTACTCAAGACACCTTTTAAGGCACATTTTTTTAAAGTACATGATTTTTCTCCAAGAATTAAAAATTTTCATTACATTTTTTATTAGATATGGTAAACACTTTTGAATTTGGAGCTATGAACTAGACAAGTGAGGGTTTTGATTATAGATCCACAACCAATAAGGAGGGCTTTGAATAATGGTCCCACAATCACGAGGGTTTAATGACTCCAAAACCATGACTCAAAACTAAAGTGTTTTAAGGGTCCCATGACCATGTCAAGCATAACAAGAGGGTTTGAAGGATCCCACATCCATAACAATTCAATTAGCAAGAGGGTTTGATTGATACTACAACTAGTATAATAGAGTTTTAAGGATCTCACAAACTTGCCAATACAAGGAAGGAAAATCCTTGACAAATAAAATATATAGAAAATGACTATCACCCTTTGGTAGAGCTTCACTAAAACTTTTAGTATAAAATAAAAACTATCTAGAAGCAGATTATCTTCTGCTAATCTTCTATCTCCTTGAAATGTCTGGATAACCTCCACATACTAAAACACAACTAGTGAGCATGCACACACACTGAGCCAAATAATAGCTAAAAAACATTAGGGCAATAGGTAAATCATCATTATCAATCTATCAAAATATAGACAAAAAATATCACACATCAGTAGAGCTTCCCTAAAACTTCGACTACAAGACAAAAAACTACCAAGATCAAATAATATTTTGCTAATTTTTTGCCTCTTTGAAACATCTACATAGATTCTACATAATTTAAGAACAACTAGTGGGTCTACACACCCATTAGGCCAAACAATGGCTAAATCATAATAAGAAATAATCCAACTTATCCTCAGGCATCTAATGATACAAAATAGGAGTCTTCAACCCATCATAAATCATCATTGTCTCCACTTTGGCTAAATAATATTCAATAATCTATCTACCATCATCACTCTTCCTATAAAGGAGTTTCAAATAATCATTTCACAATGAGCCAATCAAACAACAAATAACACATAGAGGTTTTAAGACAAACCCCAAAAATTAGAAGAGACAAGGGTGAAATCCTCTAACATCCACCCATCCTAAAAGGACAACAAAATGGAATCCTCTAACATACATAGAAGGAAGGAAGGGGTATATTCATTTTTCATCCACCCAAACCCAAAATGTGCTGATGAGGAATCTTCTAGCTTCATTTATCAAAGCTCAAAACTTTATAACCCCATCCAGGTAGAGAGATTTGAAGAAGATTCCTCTAACATCCACCTTCAAATCCTGGAAAACATTAGCACAATTCATGGGGTTCACATCAAATAAAAGGGGGTTAGACTCCATTTAGATATAAAATTTAGATAGTCAGTCCCTTAACAGTCTAACAACAAAGTGGTACATGGTATAAAATATGTGATAAAAGGAAAAATAACCAAGCTTCCTCCCTTTCCTAATAGGAGAGTGAGATAAATAAATAGCCAATAGACTATGTGAAATAGACACCCATATGATGAAACCAAGATAAAATAGGAGGATAAAGGGAAGACAATACCATTATACCATTAGATTAGGTTAATTTTCCTTCAGGATGAAATGAGCTCTAGAATCTATACTTCTGATAGTCTATTGTCTTAGCAAAATAAAAGCCATGCATATCTATCACCATAAGGTAGAAACACTTTTGCTTTGAAACCCTTAACCTTTCTATTGTGGGTATTTCATTGGTACAACATCTTGCCAAACATATTATTAAATCTATGGGCCTACCACTTAGCATTGACCAATATTTTATTTTGGGTTTTTCTATCAGATCTCACCTAGGGTCTTCTACTCTTGTATATGGTACAAGCTAATCATATGATATGATTATCTCCCACCTAACGAGACATACAATATTTTGGAGGAAGATTCTAGGGATTTTAACCATTCTTAGTCTCACTAAATATAGTTTAAAACCCATGTGTATTTCACTTAGATTCAACAACTCTTCCACTCTAGTTTTTTTTTTTACAAACCCCACCTAGAATTTTTAACTTTAGATCTTAGGGTCTGCTAGTATTTTGCATTGTATCTTTCCTACCCAATTGGCCTTTTCACTATCAAAATACTAGCTAGATCTGGTTCTGGAATGTTTCCTTTGCTCTCCCCCTCTTCCCACCCAACCCCTTAATTTGAATTTAATTCTCATTACATTTGAGTCATATTGTATAGAAACAATTTTTTTTGTGTTTCCCATTTTTAATTCAATTTGTAATAGGGTCAAATTTTTTGTAACGTGCATCATTATAAGCAATTTGGGGTTATTTTTTTGTCATTTTCACTCCTTATAAAGTGACAAAAACTATTTTTGGTGGGAATAAACTTAATTATGAAAATATTGAGGATTGGTCCTTATATATTTTTTGGTGAAATTTTGGTTTGCACACTATCCTCATGTTTGTAAATTCATACTTTGGTACACTTGTGGTTTTTATCTCATCTCCTTCAAGGACCCTTTATGAGTGCCTTGACATTATTTTTTTACTTCCAATGGATTTGTGCCCTAATGTAAACACAATAATGCAAGAAAATAATTGATTAAAATCTAAAATTGATATGATCTTCTCTCAATTATCATCATTTAATGAAGATATTTTTTAGTTTGTATATAAAATTAAGGTCCTCAAAGAACATAATGCATTCCTCATCACAACACTTGAAGCACATGAATCACTCATTCACACTTTTCAATTCAATGTTTCACTCTTGCAATAATAATTTGATCATGTGGAACCCATAAATACTACACTCAATCCTTATTATATACTTACTTTTAAATCTAGCACGTATCCCTTGGATTCTCTCTTGGACTATGATATATCAAAAACTGAGTCATATTATGATCTCGCTACACCTACAATTTTCTTTGTCAAAACCCATACTTTTATTGATCATAATTTTGATGTACTTTCATCCTTCAATAATCACACTAATAATTTTTGTTCTTATATTCTCCTCACCTTAGCTTACTCTAATAAATATCTTGGAAGGCATGAACATGGAATTGTATCATCCATCTAGCCTATTCACTAGATTGTTCACTATGGCATTAGGTATGGACTATATGTTTCCAATTCTTATTTGGAACATTTTGAATCATATCACCACCATTTTTTGTCTAATTTTTAGTATAGGTTCTTAAAGTATCATAACATGCTAAAGATGAGGATAGCTAGGTTATACTTTAGTGTACAAGATGATGCATCATATTCATACAAAAGGTAGGAAAATAGGAGCATAACAAGATGAATTATTATACATTAAGTAGGAAATATGAACAACCATGCATTCATTAACATTTATAGAGTATTTGGATTTATTTAGATAGAAATTAAACAAACCATTATACATGATAATTCATGCAAGGAAAAAATTAAGAAACACAACATGTAACCATAACCAAATAGTTTTTATTGATCTCTTCAAAGGTGGAACTCTATTCTTCTTACAAACATAAGTATATATAGATGCTTGTAGTCTATTACTACTCATATTATTCTCATACTTGGAACCAAAATTAGTGTCTATTCATATTCTAACCTATTACCAAGTCATGGGGATAGGACAAAATAGACATATATATGACAAATTGAGTACATAACACACAAATATAGACAAATATCATGTGCAACATTAATATTTGATATCTTCTCCCAACACATTCCCAGACTTAAAATGTTATCTCATCCCAAGACAACATCATAGGATCTTCTAAAATTATAAAAAGGGTAGAAGTTGAAGATGTGGTTAGACCACTAAGAGTCACAATAATCGCTCAAGGCATCATTTATGGTTTTCACCCATTACACACTACTTAGCCATCCTTTCAAGTTTTCAACTAAGTAACATGCTAACATACCACCCTTTTGGGTTTTTAATAGGTTAGCATAACCAGGTGGCTGCCCTTTCCATTTTTTCAACCATCCTAGACCTACTTGTCTTACTAGTCATCCCCAATACAAAATTGTATACAAAATTAACATTATGCATAGTAATTAACTTAATGGAGGTGGCATGGATACAGATGATGACCATACAAAAGAGTCCTTAGCCTTGGACTACATAGCCTTGTAATGAGAGATGACCTATTGGAGCTCAGACGGTGGCTTGTACACATGAGTGTTGAGGACTTAGGCAATGTTGCTACAAAATGGAGATAGATTAGTCTTGTAAGCATGTCAATCTAACATGAATTCTTAGACCATACATAATAGGGTATGCATTAGTGTATGATATATAATTATCTACTTGATATCTAAGTCATCAATGATGCTCATGTCTACCTTGGTGTTGTTGACCCTCATCTGAATCTCACCACTTAGTTACTCTAGTTTGTTTGCATGATGTTGGGTTTGAAGTCTTGTGAAGGAAATGCATAGAAGTTAACTCTACTAATTGAAAATGTTGTCACACACATTATCCCTAGAATTGAGTAAGTCCTAGAGTCCTCTATCCTTCTCATCTACAAAAGTAGTGTGGTTTCCCATAGTTGTCTTGGCAGTTGTGGTTGTGGCAAAGTCTATCCTAGAACAAGCTAAAAATCCATCCAGTTGTTATTTCTAGTCTAACAAGTTACATATGACCTATTGTGATTGTATTGAAACAATCTCTAACATGCCCTAGTACTAATCTAATAAGGTGATGAGTGTGGTAGCCTCAATCTTCACATCATGACCCAACGTATCAACTACATATAGTTTCTAGGCTGTGCACTAGTCCTTAGTCAATTTAGAGACCAAAGTCTTAAGTTTGCAATGGTCAAACATGACTTGGTCCCTAATTGCTCGAGTGACCAACTATAGATAGGTGTCTTAGATCATATTTTTAGCTTCATGAAGTCAAGACTTCAACTTGATGTTATCCACCTTAGATTGATTCATCTCCATATCCAAAGAGGTAGCCTTCTACATAATTAATTCCTAAAATGCAGTTATACCCTCTAATTAATTATTCAATGAGATCCTAGAGACACCTAATGAGGATACCTACTGTGGCCAATGTGCTCATAGTTGCTAAAGGTTCTAATCATGGCATTGTGGCAAGTGAGATAAAAAATTTGTGCACCGATCACCAATAGTTGGGACATCTAAAGCCAAATTCCTCCCAATGGAAATTATAAGAGCTGAGGACCTATGTGAGTTATAGCTAGTTATTATTCTAATGCTGGATAGTATACTTATACCTTAGTTTTCTCAAGTGCCTATTACTATTGTGTCATGGCCTCTATTACCAACTTGAGTTATTATGCAACATTTTAAACCTGCTTTATTTTGACTTCCTCCTCTACCTAGGTTTTCTTTTTTAGTTCTTTCTATGCAGCTTGTTGTTTATCTTATTCTTCTTCTACCTACAACTTTTATGCATGTTCTTCTTCTTCTTTCTTCCATTTTACCAAGGCTTTAGCCTTGGCTTGTTCCTATGTAGCCTATGCATGTGCCTATGTTTGTGCCTATGCATATGCCTATTTTTGATGCAAGGCTTAATATTCTTATTCCTTCTTTTTTGCATCTTCCTCTACTTCTTGTTATGTATGCTTGGTAGCTTCCATGGCTTGTTGTTTTTGGTCCACTACATCCTATTTTTTGTCTTATTTCTCTACCTTAGCCTTGGTAATGAGCTCAACTTCTTTTTCCATGTGTGCTTATTCCTCATATGCTTTCTAGGCTATGTCAATAGCTTCTTAGGCCTTCTTAGCCACATTTATGGCTTTCTATTAGTTAGCCTCTACATCCTTGGCCTTTTATGTAGCCTCATCTTCTTCAGCTTGTTAACTTGATTATTGTTATTATGACTACTCCTTTTGTTACTTCTTTTCCTCCTTTTGTACTTGTTGTTTTATTATGTGAGCTACTTCTTCCCTTGAGGCCTATTTTTATTCTACTGTGGGTTGCTCAGGTGTGAGATATTTGACCTCTTGCACATGTGGTGATGGCAAAAAATCATTTGGTTAGACCTCTAAGCTAGAACCCTATTCCTTATTGTATCCAAAGGTGACCATCCTACATTTGGGTGTTGGTGCAGTGAAAGATGGAGTAGGTTGTCCTTGTATAGTAGCTATTCGATTGAATGTGCACTCTTCAAGTATAGGGGAGACCTTATCCTCCTTCTTGATTTGGGTTTTATGCATGATTTATTCTAGAGGGATGTATGTAAGGGGTATAAATACATCTTCAACTACAAAGGTAGGAGTAGGTTGTGGCTAGAAAAATTCAATCCTTCTCTGTATTTGCTTTACTTCTTCTCGTATAGTATCAATGACAATAGATACTAGGCAAGGTGGGAGGTCAACCCACATATGTGAAAGAACTTGTTTTTTAATGTGGACCATGCACATATCATTCCATAATAATAATTCCTTCTCTTCCTCTCTATCGTAGAAGTCCCTAGCCATATCTATGATCATTACTTAGTAGACTTCTTATTCATTTATCCCCATTTATGAAAGATCACATGAGCTTGTAATCTAGGGCACCTTTACATCATATCAATAAGTTACCATGATTTATGTCTTATGATTCAAAGGAGGGGATGTATATTTATTATTTATGAAAATCTTGCACTTTCCCATTTATTGTTGTGAATTGGTGGCTTCTTCTAGTTTTTATGCTATAGGGATGGTTACAATAGGTGGTATGGCCTATAGTGGAATCACATGCCTGATTGAAAAGGATTTTTATTTAAATTTTTCCTGTACCATGTCCATGGTGATAAATAATGGAATTAATGCAAAGGGAAGCCATAGGCACTCGTGATTGTGTATAAAGACAAATTTTGTGAGCAAGGTGAAAATTGTGTGTTGGCCTACGTACTTCATGATGTTTGGTGGCACCCAGGGATGTGTAGTAATTAATTCTAAACACTCCTTCCACCATGATTTGAAATTAACCTCATGTGTCAGGGATCCATACTTAGGTGTCTAGATGAGATTGGGGAATTATTACGCTGGCCAATAATCTATGTTAGGGTGTACTTCTTCCGTTAAGGATTTCCATTATATGAAATAGAGTAAGAAGATAAAGAACTGGTATTGGAATGTTTGTTTTGGAGATGTGAGGCACTTGTCAATATTTGTATCTCTTAGATGAATTACTCTGCCTAGTTGAATTATTAGTTCCTATGGATCATATAGTGGGTGATGTCCAAGACTCTTTTTAGCATTTGTTTTATAGACTTGGTCATCTACCAGAACCTTTTTATGATATATTCTATTAGGATGTGCACTAGATCATCATTAGTTTCCTAAACTAGGATCCCTCTTGATCATTAAACATAAAAAATGTGGAGTTCCTAGAGTATAGGTTTCATTCTTATCTTTTATGGAGATAAGGAATATCCTTATGTAGGCATGCTCAAAGCTCAAGACATGGCTTATGTGTTGATGACAATGGTGATGTCTAGGCCAAGGTAAATATTGTCATAATTATATTGGTTGAGCATAAATTATATAATCTCCCTTAGGTCACCAAAATTTGGCATTCAAAGTAGGAAATTGACATCTGTGTTATGAAAGTGGTGGGGGGTTGTGAGAGAAAGTGATTGCACAACATTGATGGGGTTTGGACAAAAAAAATTATGTTTTGAAACTCAAAGGAAGTTAAATGGATTTGGATCATAAAACTTTGTCTACCTAAAATCCACATCAATTCCCATTGCTTCTTTTTATGCATCGGTCAATCCCCTAATGAGTTTTGAAGTATCCATGATTCCTGAGTGATGAACTGGAAATTATTGTGGCTCCTTACACAATAAACCTATCTTGTCTCTTTAAATTTATAGGTTTCAAAAATATGTGAAAGAATGAAATGTTTACTTGGTTCATTAACTTGGCCTTTATATATTTTTTTCTTGTTGGTTTCCATGTAAATGTCATGCTTAGTTGTCCATTCAACATGAATGCAATGGTTGATGTGGAAAGTCTTATCCAATCTAGTAATTAAGATAGTTAGGCATTGGCACATGTATGGAGATATGTCATTATGTTCTTTGTTATCCATACATGGGTATGAGTAGATGATGTTGATGGACCATCAATTTATTGAGGATTAAGTTAATAAAACCTTATATCTATAATTTACTTCTAGTGGATGATTGTTATACAGTGGAGATCTTGTTGATGTGACTTGTTCATACCTTTCCCAAACTTAACTACTTTCATTTGCTCCTAGTGACATTCAAGATGGTGAACATGGATTATCCTACACATGGTTGGCACATGCTATACTTGGTATCTTGGTCCTAAAATGGTAGTAAAGATATAATATATAAACACACATAGACAAAAAAATAAACACACAAAAAACATACAAAAATGAGAAATCCTAATCTACATGGTCCTACTCAACATCCACTCACTTAGTAGAATGAGATCAATTTAACTATTGGTAGTAGGGCTTAAGTCTACAACCATTCACCCATCTCAATAAAATGGTTCCTTGAATATCTCTCAAAACCACAATTCCTTGTTGTGATAGTTCATGTATAACATAAGGCCCTTTCCATCAAATCTATAATTTGCCCAGAAATGCTCTAAAATGACTGTCATATAATAAGATTGGTTGATCTTTATGAAATTATTTATGGTGTAAATCCTTATCATGCCATGATTTTTGGCTCTACTGGTGAATTTACTACATCTAAGATGATTTGCATCTATATTCATCCATCCTATTCTATTCAAGAAGCCTTTTAGTGAGAGACTCATGATCCCCTAGTCTCATGACCATTACAATGCATAAACTAGGTACTAAGTATTCCATTAGCATAGCTACTTCTAATCCATAGAAAAACTAGAATAGATTAAAACATGTGGCTCTCTTATATATTATGTGATATACCCATATAATCATAGGAATGTGATCTTTCCATCATCCCTTTTGATGTCATAGATCTCTGTCAACATTTTTCCCAACACTTTTTTGGAAACTTTAGCTTAGCCATTGGCTTGAGGATGGTATGCAGTGCTTTTATGATGAGAAATCATAAATTCCTTAGTAAGAGACTTGATGGTGTTGTAAGAAGTGCATCCCTCGATAGATAATGAGCTTGATGGAACATCTAAACCTTGTAATAATGTTCTCATAGAGAAAATTTGATGCATTCTTTACACCACAATAAGTTATCATAGTAGCTTCAACCCATTTGGTAAATTAGTTGATTGCATTTATAATATGACTTTATTTAAGATGTTTTCTTAGTGGATTGATAGATCTAACAAAGTCAATGCCCAATTATTTAAAAGTTTGCTCATGTAATAAAGGTTGTAAAGTCATTTCATATTTTTATAGTGGTTGACCCATGAATTGACAGACATCACAGTGCTACACTACTCTGTGTGCATCTTGAAAAATATTTGGCCACCATAACCCACTTTGTAGCAACTTCTTAGAACTAGCTTCTCCAGTAAAATGTCCCCTACTACCCCTTGGTGTGCCTATTGAAAGATTTAAGGTTGTTCATGTTCTAGATTTACCCTGCATATTAATTATCCTTCACCAAATGATACATAAGCCCATTGATAATAATTTATGCCAAAGCTCTAGTGATAAACTATTTTTTGTCTCTTTCTTGATAGTGCATAGGGAAAAATCCTTATTCAAAGAAGTTGGTGATTGTTTCAAAAAATTTAAAAATCATAGAAACATGAAATAGATGAGCATAAAGAGAGTCTTCCTATAATTCTTCTAGTTTTTCACCATTAGGAATGCAAATGAGATGATCTGGCCCCATGTTTTCTCTTCCTAACTTGACATTAATGTGAAATTGGAATTCTTGAAATAACATCAAACACCTAAAGATACATCCTCCCAGCATCAACTTATTAATAAGGTAGTGTATATATTGATATTTGGTGAAAACTTTGAATGGTATAACAAGAATATAGTGTCAAAATTTATATATTGCAAACACTATAGCCAATGCTTCTGTTTCAATTGTTATATAGTTATTTTCTACATCAAATAGTTTTTGGCTTGTAAAATGAATGGGATGGTTGAGTCCACCATCTCTTAGCTATATAAGTATAGCACTAACTGTAATACCTAAAGCATCAATATTCATGTGGAAGGGATTTTTCAAATCTAGAAAGATGAGGATGGGGGAAGTAACCAATCTATACTTCAGCTCGATGAAGGTTGTTTGGCACTCTGAAGTCTAGACAAACTTCACACTTTTTCATAGTAAGTATTCTAATAGAGATGAGATAGTTGTATATCATTTGATAAACTTGTGATAGTACCCTATATGGTCAAGAAAAGATCACACTTTCATGGAGTTGACTGGTTGAGGCATACTTAGAATGACTATAATTTTTGCATGGTCTATTAAAATGCCTTCACTATATGACCTAACAAGACACCAAAAGGTGTAAATAAAAGACATTTATTTAAATTCAAATAAATTCATATACCTCAATAAAATTCTAACATGAGGTATATTTTAGATAAATATTCATTAAACAAATAAAATATTTCCCAATCATTGAGATAGACTTCCACAAAGTCATGAATGAAGTCCTTGAACACAATCATCACTACACAAGAGAAAACTATAGGTATGTTTTTAAGGCCAAAAGGCATTACCTTATATCCAAATGATCCCTATTCCATGGAAAAAGTTATTTTGGATCTATCTTATTATATGATGGGTATTTTATGATAGCCATTGAAACCATATGTAAAATATTAGACTTCATGTCATGTGATAGATTCCAAAGCTTCATCTATGAAGGGAATTAAGAATGGATCATTTAAAAATGCATCATTTAGAATGTGATAATATTCACATAATCTGATCTCCCCTATTTTCTTAGGTTTCACTACCATGGGACTAACCCAATCTACCTTTTCTATAATATAGATTATACTTGCATCCTACATTCTATCAAGTTTAGCATTCACTTTCAACTTCATGTTTGGATTTAACTTGTATGGCCATTTCTTTGTGGGTCATGTGCACTCCTTGAGTTTGATATGAATTTCACTTAGAGATGGATCAAATCCTTAGACCTCTAAAAAATTTAGTGGGAAAGACATCTTGATAATCTCACAGGAGTTGCATAGCTTTAGAAATTTCAACTTTTGTCCAATAATCACCTATATGCACCAATTTTAGAACCTCCTCAATTCCAATGTTTGCTACATGATTTTTAATGGGATGTTGGTAAATCTTATGATTTTCCTCATCAACAAATTATTGTATCATTCATTGCCCTTCATATTCTAGAATTTGTATGCTATGTAACTTGTTTTCTTCAATAGGTTCTACACTAGGGTCATTTACTAAATCTACTAGCCATTGATGTTCAAATAAATTAGTCAAATTGATATCACCATTAAAATTAAAATCTTCAATGTCCTCTTCTTAATCTTTTATTTGGTGGCATGGTTGTGTAAGAGATTGTTCTTCTTACTAAGTAGTTTTATATCTTTGTAATGTTGAATTAAGATCAGAAGTTGCATTCTTCTGTGAAGTGGATTTTGTTATGGTGCTTAAATCTTATACATGCCCATGGCATAAAAAATATTTTATTTTTAGTAGTGCATTATGAACTAGAGGGTTTTCATCTTCAAAATAAATGTTTGTATGAAGTTGATTTGTACCTATGCCTAGTTCTTTATCTCCATCCTATGCTCTTGATGCATATACCATGTTGATGGTAATGGAGCAAGTGTATAATGGAAGATGTGAACCCAAGTACTTCAATGCCACATGTTCCTTAGTCTAGAATTCAACACATTTATGAATATGGATTTTAGGACACTCACCTTCTTGGAAGAAATACCAATTTATTATGATGACTTGTGGTAATTATAACCTATTAATCATGAGCTTGCATGCATAATCCCACTCAAGTTGATCATTTCTATGAATTACCCACTATGTCATTACAACTCCCTTTAAATCATAATCCAAAGCACTAACTCACTAAATGATGGTAGGTACATGAAATTATAAGAACATAATGAATTGATTGATATCCTCAGTCACATAGTACACAATAAGTTATCTCTCATGTGTAAAAGCCATTCTTATAGGTTAAAATTCATGATAACCTCAATCCCAATTAAGTAGATGTGTGTCTGAGTCTCCACTTATAGATGAGGCTATTTTCCAAGGTAAATTTCCTTCTTTGGTCAGCTTTATATAATCCTGCATATGATCATCTTCTTGATAGAGGAAGTCAACTTTTGAATGATAGGGGATTTAACAAACATGAACACACAATATTTTATGAAAAATTGGGTTACCAACGACTGAGTAACTACTAGTTTGGGCATCCATTGTTAAGATTTATTTAAATATTGAGTGAGTAATGAGTGTACCTAGGGTTTAGTATGATCATACAAGAAGTTGCACTCAGTTGTTGCAAAGCTTTTGGATTTTCTTCAAAGTTCACCTTCATCCAACTAGTTTTTTACATGACATATGAAGAATCTAGTTCATTCATAATGATGTAAGGTTTATGTAGTCTATTCATAGGAATGATGACAACTTTATCTCCTTGGTGTGCCTCTAATTGATTTTGCACAGTGTTGATAGTCATCTAACCATAATATGCCCATTTCTTACCCATCAGTATAGAGTAATGTGTTTCTACTAACTTCATATTAATGACTTCAAAGTCACTTCATAGGGTTAGTTCTATGAATTTGATCTCAACATCTTATAATATGTCAATAGGCTCAACTCGTCTGTAATCAGCTAAGCTCAAATTTTCTAGGCTATAACTTAGAACTAATCATCCAATAGCCTCCCATGTAGACCTAGGAATCATATTGACTGTGCCAAAAATATTGAAGACAACATTTATATTTTCATATCCTGCAACCTCAATGCCAATTTGGGCATCTACATCCTAGGGATTCATGTATTTAACATACCAAAAAATCTTTTTTGTAATCTATTGTCTTCATTATACACACTCTGGTAGATTATGTAGCAAGTTTATGATATTATATAAGATGTCTTTATTATATAATGTGATTTAAAGTTTTAGTAGATCTATCAATGTAGTGACAACTCCATCTTGATGATTAATACACATGTTTTAGACATATATTTGAGCATCTATTACTTTAACATATTCCTAAATAGTGTCTTGATGTTGAATGTTTTTAAACATATGTGCAACTTCATACATGAGCCCCATTTCTATAGCTAGGTCTAGGTATTTTTCCTATTTTACTTTTTATATCCCTTGATCCTGAGGCATTTCAAGAGGAGGAAACCCTCTTTTATCATGATTATGTCATGTGCTAATGTTCAAGAAGGCATCCTCCTTAGGATGTGCACTCACCATATCCACATTCTTGATAGCCTTATCCTTTATTTGCTTTTCCAAGATAGGCAGTTTTCTATCTTGTGTTGGTCATATATTCTATAGTATGTGTAGTAAGACTGTCTTTGAGGATTCAAAGGGCAATTTCATTATACATGAATTTACTCTCCACATAAGTAGAATTATGAAGAATTTCATTTATATTTATTTCCTTTGTCACCTTGGTAACCTCCTCTGTATCCACCCCTAGCTCCTCCTCTATTGGACTGATAACTTCCTCTATACCCTCATTATTTTACTATGTTCCAATGCTGATAATGTTGGGTATTATATCCAATTCTAAATTGTTGTTGCAAAATTGGTGGGGTCGAACTCATATTCTATTATTACATCATGGTTGAGCTTGAGGATGTTACATACTAGTATTCTAGTGATGGTAGTGTCCAACTCAGTGAAGGAGGGGTCTGACCAGCTAAACCTTGAGGCTGGTATTATGGTGAAAAAGGAATCCATTATGGACCTAATTAGGTTTCACAACATTTATCAACTTCTAGGGTTGGAATCATTTGCTTCTCCATGGACTCTTTCTATATAGTGATGGTGAATATGTTTTTGGAGATCTCTTCCTTGAGCTCCTACAAATCCTTACAATTCTTTTCATCATGATTATGTGACTTACAAAAATTACAATACAAATTCTATATGTTCTTGAAATACTATTACAGGAGATGGAACTATGCTATTTTGTGCCCTACTACTTGATAGATTTCACAAAAATCTATCTTAATCTTAGGACAATAATTCCTATGATGTCCTTATTTTTTGTACTTCATACACCATAGATTTAACTTAGGTCTATCTACCTCATGGTATTGCTCTATTCTCTTCATAAAATCATGTAATGTGTTTTTAATATTTGAATTTATGATAGGAGCTTATCCAAAATATTCAATTTGATCTACTTGTAGGGCAATAACTCTAGCATTTATTTTAGTAGCATATTTGATTCTAGAGTATAGTCCTTTGATGAACCACATAGATTTTTCTTTGTCTATTAAGGCAAACTTTGCCTCATTCATAACATTAGATAATTTGAGATCATATCCAAAGAATGATTCTCCCAACTTTTGCCTTATTTCCTTCAAGTCTTGAATAGTCTAACTTGTACATTTCTTTATCTTAAACTCTGTGACAAGTCATCCCTTAACCTATTATAGAGTTTCCCACTAAACTTATCTTTAATAGATGAACTCAATTTATCTTTTGGTTAGTGACACTACTAATTCAAACTTTTGGATAGCTTCATCAGTAATGCCCTTATCCTAACATCTCATTTCACAAGTTAGTAAGTATTGATCAAGGTCTATAGACCCATTGTACATTGATAGTTTTATAAATCTTCCTATATGACCCATTGTGGAAATTGGTGTCGAAGGGATATGTTATACAAATATTAAAAGAGGAGGCTACATTTTAGGTGATCCTACTTGTGTAGTATGAAGATTTATCTTTGCACTAGGAGAGTCAACATGCACACTTTATTTTTTTGCATTTCCCTCTTTTCTTTGCTTAGTTTTAATAAGCCATATGGCCTTCAAATCCTTTCAAATTGATGTTGTTTAAATTTTGGTAACCCAATGATGCACTTATTATATAAATGGATCTTCCCAACCATCATCTTCATGTCTACTTGGTTGAAAAATTTTACTAGAATATAAAACATTGGGCTATGAGGATGTGTTATTTTCTAGTGAATAATTCTTTCTTGTGACTTCTTCTTTTGTTATTGAACCTATGATTAAATATATGACTATGTTATGTATTTTTGTTAAATTTTTCATGTCCTTTTAATAATACTTGTTCTTTTAGTTACACACTACATCTATCATTTAACTTCTCTATTTATATACTATTGTCACCTTCTTCTTCGAACATCTCTTCTTCATCTCGTTCTTTGTCACTTATTTCTATCTGTCAGCATTCATCATTTTATTTTTTCATTATTTGTTCTTATTCTTTGTTATCTAGGTCATTGTGTCTTCTTATTTATTCATCATATAGTTTACTAATACTCTTACCTCTACTCATAACTATTTTGATATTCTTTTGTTTATTCCATATGCTCTATTATGGTAGCTCACGTTTTGAATCTAGACTTTTCTTCTGACTCTTAATCCCTCATGTCTCCATTCTAGATTTAGGTTTAAGATTTATCTACTCATCTAATTATCATTTATTTTCATGTCACACACACCCCCATACACCTAAAGTGACTACTCCATATTGGCTGGAGTAGGCACCATGGTCTTGTCTACCACCAACATCTTCACAAGGATAGGTAATCACTATAAAAAATTTCCTCTAATTTATTTGACAAATAAATCTTATTCAACTTTTAAATTTATGTATCCTTATACCAAAGACTCATTTAAGTATCCATATATAGTGGTAGAGACCCAATAATCTATTACCCTTGTCTAGTTAGTTTTCAATTTCTACAAATGGTTTACCTTTTCTCTAGTCTAGATGATTATTTATTTTATTCTTGGGTTAAAGCAATAGTATTCCAACCATTATAACCAATTATCTATAAATTTAGGTAAATTTCACCAAGATATTTCATAAATCTCTCCATATATATGCTCTCAAATTATTTCTTGTATGGTAAGATCAGTCTGTTCGGATTCTTCTTCTGTGAAATTACGAACTTTTTGGTTGTACCATGTCTTAACATCTCTTTACCCTAGTAACCATCATAGCATAATTTTATCTAGAAGGAGTGTTCTCATGCTCACTGAAACAATATTATCAAAGGTTCCTAAAGCATCAAAACATGCTAAAGATGAGGATAGTTAGGTTATACTTTAGTGTGCAAGATGATGCATCATATTCATACAATAGATAGGAAAATAAGAGCATATCAAGATGAACTATTATGTGTTAAGTAGGAAATATGAATAACCAAGAATTCATTAACATTTATAGAGTGTTTAAATTTAATTATATAGAAACTAAGAAAATCATTATATATGAAAATGCACACAAGGAACAACGTAAGAAACATAAATGATAAATATAACCAAATAGTCTCTATTGGTCTCTTCAAAGGTGGATATTTATCTTTCTTACAAACACAAGTATATCTAGACACTTGTAGTCTATGACTATTCATATTATTCTCATACTTGGCACCAAAAGTGGAGTCTGTTCATATTCTAACCTATTACAAGTCACGAGAATAGGATAAAATAGACATATATATGAAAAACTGAGTACATAACACATGAATATAGACAAATATCTTGTGCAACTTTACTATATAATTTTTTCTCCCAAAACTGCTCTACACTTCCAATGGATATCAAATTATGAAAATGTATTATATTCAAGAATTCATCAAATATTTTACTCAAACATTAGCATCTTGAGTCATCTTCATATTTTTTCAAACATGAGTGACTTGATTATTCACTCAGGCATGTGAGACTTTAGACTATTTATGTAAGACTTATGAGGCCTTTCCCTTCACTCAGTTATGAGATACTTGAGATTTATTCTATTAGGCATGAGAGTCTTAACCCACAATCAAATTCATATAGGCATGAGAGTCCTTAATCTAATCTAGGCATTTTTTTGCATACATTATTTGTTCAAATGGAATTGAACCACATGAAAGCATCTTATTCCACCATATGTTTCATTTGGGATGGCTTTATGATCAATTATGGTGGCATTATCAACATGCCTTGTGTGGCATCTAAAATCATGGTTCCTCTACAATTTAGTTGCATCTTCTCTAGACCATTCATATTACCTATCAATGCTCCTTCTTGGATAAAATTTTAGGTCTTGAGATAGATTCTTTGATAGATAGATTGCTCCTTATGGTGAGATATTTTTGGTGTTCCCAACATTTGTTTGATTCTATTGTGCTCCAACACACCCCATTTTAAAATTTTAAATAGTCGCCCATTATTATCAAGAAATATTTATGTTAAGGGTATAGATGAACCTTATAATTCTAAATATTGAATGGATTTATGCAACCTAAGGTTATTTTGAGTTCAATTTTACATTTTAAAATAAATTTCAAATGTCAGACATCGTATGAGACTTTATATTTATTAGATTTTATTTTATTTCAATTTCTTATCCCAAGTTAAATTATTTTGAGTTATTTGACTAATAGAGATAATGAGACTATGTTTAATGTATCTCAAATTTTATGTATGTGTAAGATTGCTTTTGGGACCTTGATTGGCTTCAAATTTGGTCCTTCATTAAATATCATATCTACATGTTCAATTCTTATTGATTATAAGTTTTCCTAGGCCATAACTTATTGATAACTTCCATAGCCTCGAGAGCTATCCACTTTTCAACGTCATGGCTTTGTACAATATGCAGTTCAATAGTCAGGCCTATTTTTTCACCTATACTCAATTTCCATGAGATTAAGATAAGTGTCATCATCAAATCAACACATAATCCATGAAAATAGTCTAGAAAATTACATTGTTAAGGCTTCAAATAACCCTAGAGTTATGATAACTATCCACATGGCATGTTCATAATAACTTAGAACATAGTGAACCATAGTGCACAAACTTATCACCAAAATTCTCTAGATCAATAAGGGCCATCTAGGTGTCATCATGTTGGAAGTCTAGAGATTATTAGTCAAAGATAAATAGTAGAGTTATTACTTTCTCTAGGACCTCATGATCCATCCACATGTTACCATAATGGTAATATAGACCCCCATCAGTTGAAGGTACATCCCCAAAATCTTATATTCACCAAGAATCTAAGGGCCATCCACTTGTCATCATCTCAAAAAATTGGATGATTTGGAAAGAGATACATTGTCAAAATTATATTTTTTCCAAATCAATGACAACCACCCACATGATGAAATCTCATTAACTAGGATCCTATTACGTGGAGACACCTAGTCAAGTTCTTATTTTCTTCGAGACCCTTAGAACCATCTGTATGTCATCATTTTGAAAGCCCAAAAATTTCTATAAAATGTAGAAGGGTAAAATGGGAAGAACCTTTGGATCCCTAAGAATCATATACATATCATCATAGTGGCAATCTAGAGCCAATAAAATAAAGTACATATCAAATGAACTCAAAAACCGTGAGATCATGCTAAGTGGTAGAATTTCATTAACTCACAACTTGTAAGGGGTATGAATCAAGATTATAAAATCAAAGACATTGGGTAATTAAAATTTTGATAAGGTTCACAATCATGGATATTCATAGCTATAATACAAAGGCAAAGTTTAATATTTAGAAAAAAATCAAATTCCATGGGAAGTGGATGCTTGTATTAAGATATTTACTAAGCATCTAGGATGAATGAAAAACTGCCATATGGTAAAAGATACCTACCAAAGTTGACTAGAAAAGTCAAATTGAAATGGGAAGAAAAAATAAAAGTCATGATTCATTAAATTTACATTAATTTAGCATTCAATTTGATATTGTTAGGTTGTGGAGCTAAAAGCTTCACCTCGATGCAAACATGGAGGTTTCTGAGTATGATAGTCGCCGATGTCGATAGGCCACAACCGATGTTGGTCATGGGATCAGTGCAAAGGAAACCAACCTCGGCGGTAGTTAGCTGATGTCAGTAATCTCCAGTCAGACAGGGACCGACGTTGGTCACTTGTGCGGTTTCAGAACTGTTGTTGACGAACAGTTAGTTAAGTGAACGGGTTGTTTGCATGTAAAGACTAGTTCGAGTCTTTGAGCTGCTTGTCTAATTATTATATGCATGAGATCTATATAATAGACTCATGGGCTGTATTGTAAAGTAGTATAACTAGGAGAGTTCTTCCCATGGTAGAATCAAGTAGGATTCTTCATGTATGTAAGATCAAGTTTGATATGTAGGGTGTTGCAGGATCATGGTGGAGATCTACATGTGATAAGTAAGATCAGGTTGGTCTGCAGGGGTGTGTGTATGCGAGGGTCAAAAGGAGATCAATAGGGGAGCAAGATCCCAGGTGACAATAATACATTAGGAACAAGATCATGGTGAGATCTACTTGGAGTACCGGTTCGTACTCGATTGTACAGGCAGTACAATGAGGTGAAGAACAGCTTGTGTTAGCTGTGTTATGACCTATTGAGAGAAGATTACTCTGGAGGGAAGATTACTGGGAGCCCTTGAGGAGGAAGCCTCAAAAAGGTGGAAGAAGAGTGTGATCTCTTTATTGTAATTTCCTTTGTAATGAGTTGAATACAATTGTGTGTTGCCTCTCATATTCTGTGTTATTTCTCATTGATAGTTATTCGTTCTTCTGGGTATTTCTACATGTTTAAGTTGCTTATACATTGGTAATCATGTGTGCTCTTAAATCTGACAAGTTGTGTTAGAGCTTTGGGAAATTTAGGTCCTATTAGATATTTTGGCTATATATGCAAATTCCCAAACAACGGCAAGTCACCATTTCCATCAATTGATTTTGATAAAATTATGAATTGAGTTATCATGTTACCAAAAACCCTATCTTTTCTCTTAATAAATCTATAGGTATTTTTAGTCACCTAAGAGAGCCTTTTAATGATTTAAAATATAGTAATGGTTTATTTAGCATGATCAAATCAGCCTTCTTCTGCATACACCATCATAGGAGGACCCAAGTATCTAAATACAATATTTGACAAGGGAAAACTAAAATTTCAATTATTCCACTATTCATCCAACTGGGAAGTGGTGCATAATATAAGTTGTATTCAACACATGATCATCTATATGAGAATGAATGAAGGTATATTGATAATTTTCTACCAATCCAGACCATGGGATTACACACTACAACTAAAAAATCTAAGGCAATGCCTTGTATTGATATGTTGCATGATTTATTTATTAATGGTGTTATTAATGGATATTTTTTGCACTTGAAGATTCACATAAATGTAGTAGCTTACATGTTTGGGGAGGAATATGATAATTATTTATATATCCAAATGTTAGAAGTGACCTATGACCAATAATCTAACAATTCTTGGTTAGAAAATAACATAGCTGAGGGGAAACTAAAGTAATGGCTTAAAAAAGGAAAAAAATGGCTATTTAGGGTGCCATCTCCTCGGTCCCCATATTTAAATTTAGGCTAGATATTTGAATAACCATGGAATTAATGAATATATTATATGGTTTTTCCAGCACTACCTCTATGCATGAGGAATGGGTACCCCTGATAGATATCATTTTGACCACTAAAAAAATTATTGCACTTGGAGAGATTATCAGTGTAAGACCCTGTTGGGTGAATATTTTGTCACCAGCTAACTAAGGGCAAAATAGGTGTTTCAACCACAGCATAGGGAGATTTATTGGCCAAATGTACAGGTCAACCACATCAAAAGGGGAAAATCTCTCCTCTCATCAAGGGGAGGTTCCCTATAACTATGAGGTATTATATGTTATAAATATATAAGCTGAAAATAACACTCAGGGTAGGATAACACCATCCATCTCTCTTTTTTTAGAGATGATGTTCACATAGTAAAGGAATATTCTTGGGTAATTGCTGAAGGCATTTTTCTTCTTTCAAAAATGATGTTCAAAAAACTAGAGGAGGACTTCCTGGTAGTAATTGTAACTACGAGAAACCCATGAAAGCACAAAGTCTTTCATTGCTTCCCTCACTAAAATAGGGCATAGTAACATAGTAAAATGAAGTGTCACACAAAGTTTCCACCTCAACTACCAAAGAGTGAAATATATGAAGGACAATGGGGGCATAAAGTCATCCCAAGATCCTTTACATAAAAATATAAAACAACACACTAAAGACAACTGTGGTAGCACAAAGTCTCTCCATAGTCAGCTTTAGGACACCTTCCTGATTACTTCCACTAGTTCTACTTGTTAAATTAAATGGACAAGAATGCTTATAAGAAATAGACATAAGAACAATTTCCTAAATAAAACAAGCTATTCTAGCATAAAGTCTGAAAGGTCACTTGTTTTCTCATTTAAATAAAGAAATATGATTAACAATCTGAGCTCAAAGTCTCAAGAAATGCCTTTCAATTTGGGTAGAGTTTCAATTCTGATAACATAGAGATCTCCATTTCATAAAATAATAGATTACAATATATAGTGCTCCAAGAAAGACTTAGGCACTTTGTCTCATGGAATGGCCCATGCTACATTCAATGCCTTGAATGCATTTTTAGTTATGTCAAGGGGCCATGCTGGAACAAGGCATCAGCCTTAACTGTGGCATGTCAATTCATCTCAAATGTCTCCTTTTGAAGTATGGGCTACCTAGTCCTCTTCTTGATATGTGTATAGCTATCCATTTCACCTTTACTCGATGGAGAAAAATAGGCCACATCCTTGAGTGTTTGTGCTCTAATGTCTACTTGGTGGATTGTTTCACCTATCAAAAATAACTCTCTTGCAGATATTTCTAGTCTTTTTGTATCATTCCCTCTTTTCTTGTTGTATTTTGTCCTTTTCTTCATGATCTGATCTCTCAAGCTATCTCTTCCCTTTTTGCTATCTCTTTTCAGCTAGTCGTTGAGTTTGTTCTCAGGTTCGTGCCATATTTGAAAATAAATGGGCATTTTATTACCTTGAATTTGACATCCAATGGGACGTCATTGGTCACTTGGTCACTTGAACCATGTTGAACCTTGAACCTTTGAACCATGAGAGTTCATTGGTTCAATGGTTCAACAGTTCAAGTGGTCTGAGTGGTCTCTTGGTTCAATCAGCTCCTTGGTTCAATCGGCTCTTTGGTTCAATCGGTTGAACCATCTCTTCGAACTTGTCTCTGGAATCTTTCACTTCCTTCCTTCACTTGAATCTTCCTTTCAAATTTTGAAATTCCTTAAACCTTTAAACTTTGAACTCTTTTGGTTCAAAGTTCAATGGTTCAATGGTTCAATCTTTCTTCTTCAAAGTCTTCTTTCATTTAAGTCTTTTGATCTTATTGAACTCGTTGAACCTTTGAACTCGTTAAACCATTTTGGTTCAAGGTTCAACAATTAAAACATTCAACCTTTACTCTTCAAAGACTTCTTTTCTTTAAGTCCATCAAACTTATTGAACTTTAGAACTTTCCAAAGTCTTCGAAATCATTGAACTCTTCAAAGTGGTTGAACTTCTTTGAACTCATTGAGCGCTTAACTCTTTTTGAACATTTGAACTCGTTGAACCTTGTTGAAGTGAGGTTCAATGGTTCAATGGTTCATTCCATTTTTTTGAAGCCTGCCGATGGACCTTTTAGTTGAACCTCAGCATTGAACCAGTCTTGAAAATGCCTAAGTGTTTGGAGTTATTCCTTTATGAGAGCCCACATGTTGAAATTATTGAACCCATTGAACCTACGAGTCCCTTGACTAAAAATACTTGAATAATTGAAGGAATTGAGCATTCAGAACATTTTTTGAGAAGGGAAGAGAGAATTTTGGCCTACAGGACTAAAATAGTTGATATGTTGTCCCTAAAAACAAGTGACAGATTTTGGGAATAATAGTTGGCTCTAGTTCGGGAACTTCCATCGATTGTAAAAAAATTCGAAGGGAGTAGAATCCAGAATCTCTAGTGCCTTTAAGTATGCCATTGGGCTACAGAGTCATGCTATCTAAAAAAAGAAAGCACCAAAAATAAATGAAAACAAAAAGCACCAAACAGAACTAAGGACTATACAAATATACATATGTACAACTAGACTTATCTGATACTTCAAGAATTGAAGTGATTTAGATGCCGCCCGCTATGAGGTAGAGAAAATGATGTTTTGTCTTGATATATCAATAAGAAACCATTTTCTCCTCAAAATCTATGATTGGTGAATGGACCTCTCCACCAGAAATCAATTTTTTGTGCATTTCTTTTGGTTTTCTCCTCTTGCCCCATAGTAAGGCTTGATTTCCAATCCAAAAATCATGAATCCTTATTCTCTTGCAGAAGAGTTTCTTTACCTGATTTTGACATGCAGTAGTATGGTCCATTACCATAATTCATTGTTCTTCTAGTTCAGTCCAGCACATGATTTGATTGTCAACATCAAACACCTACCAATGATTGGCATTGTTAGGCGCACTTGGTCAAAAGACCAGCTCGATAGTGTACTTGTGATCTTTGAAATCTTGGTGAGGAACCAAGAAGGTCACAGAGACAGCCAATGAATCTGCATGACTATGAAGCTCTCTAGGCACTACACATATATTGAAAGCATCAAAATTTTCAAGGTAGTCCCATACTAGATTATGGTAATGGCACAATCTTTTATTCTTGGTTTGACATAGGTTCCTCACCTGACAAACCATTAGTTCAACATCTCCTTTGGCATGAAGGAGTTTGATGCCTTTGTCTTAAGCAGCCTTCAACCTAAGTAATAGAGATTCGTACTCGACAGTGTTGTTGGTTTTTTTGAATTACAACTTATATAAAAAAAGAAAAATATCTCCTTGAGGAGATATTAGAACAATCCTAGCTCTAAAACCGATAGAAGAATAACTGCCATCAAATTTCATAATCCAGACATTATCCAAAAATGATCTTTTTTTTCGATTCCTCCTAGTCAAGGAGGGATGATTCTTTTGTATCTGAAATTTGCTCAACCAATTATCATACTGTCCTATCTAAACTTTTTGGATTGTCACTTACAGGAATTTCATCAGATGACACAGGGGCATCCTTTATAGACAGGAAAAAGTTACCCATTCCTGAAGACTCAAACAGAATTTGAAATTTAGGGGCTGATGTTTGGGTGACAATATATTTTTCCTCCTTCTCAAGAAGTAGCCTCTGTATGATGCCCTTCACAGGGATCCTTGCCTCAGATAGGTCCATGCTCAATTCTCCACCAACATCCTTGCAAAAATTTCATCCAAGCAGAATGCCATAGGAGGTTGGAACGTTAGCCACCAAGATTGTCATTTTAATTCTTTTTTTTGGGAAGGCCGTGAATGCAAATTGGGCATCTTTGATCTATCTTAGAAGTGGCACTTATTTTTTTTCCATGGATAAACATCTCCCAAAAGTTTTAGTCAATGCAAGGCTAAGAGAATCTGCCACCTTGGCGAGCATGACATTGTTAGATGTGCCTGAGTCGATGACACAGTTGCTCAACTTGTGACCATTTATCAATAGGGAAACATAGAAAGGCTCTATTTTCCCAAGGGTAGTAGGAGGAGTAATGACAAGGTTATTTCAGGTGGACATGTTCCTTGGGGGATCATGAGTTACCTTTGGAATAACTAGTCCTGCAGGGATGGTTTTATTCTTCACACACTAAACTAACCTAGCCAACTGCTTAGGGTTGGATTATAGGAATTCAAATTCAGACATTTAAATTTTGGTTTTCTTAGTATGGTAGATTATGTCAAATGACTGAAATGAATTGGGAATAGGGGAAGGAAGTTCATCCTTCTAGTTTTCTGGGGGTGTGGGATTGGTTTGTGAATTTGAAGTTGAAGATGAAGGAATGTTTGGAGTACTTACTTTTTTAGCGATCACTAGGTCCTTTGATTGAAAAGGAACAGTGGTTCCCCACTTAGCAATTGAAATGGCTAGTTGAGCTCACTCCTCTATTTTTTCCTTATCAACTTGCTGGGCTGACTGGTTATGGGACTGGGTGAATACAATGTATGATCCATCAAATGTTTCACCTTTACTTCTGGGTTCATCTTAGTAATTTAGGAAACTAATGTTGGAGTCGCCAGTTGATTCATCTTGGTATTCCACAAAGAGATCAATGCCATCTTCCTAGTTCAACTCAGATTTGAAAGAAAAAATTGATTCTATTTCAAGTTATTTAACTACTGAGTTGGCTGAAGCTACTTCAATAGCAAGTTTCCCCTGAGGGAGAGGAAGATGATTTGGCTACCCTTGATTCCTAGCAACATTACCTTGATATGAATAATTAGGGTATGTCCTCCTTGGTATATCTTGGTATGGAAGAGGAGTAGGCATCCCTTGCACCATTTGATTTTTAAGAGCTAACAACTCATTTTCTAGATTTTGCACTATTGGATCAGTGGTGCCTGTAGATGGATATTCAGAGGATGAAGAATATTTACCTCTATAAGGATATCTCCTTATCTTCCCCAATAAGATGAGACTATCTTCCACCTTAGTAGCCAAATATTGAGCTATATCAAGGTGTATATGGCCAGCCCATCTCAACAAAAAACACACTTCAAGAAGTTGAGAGTTGATGAAGAAACATTAGAGATTCTCAGTTGTTGGCTGAGCAATTTTAGGAATCTTATCCCTCAACTTGTCAAATTTGGCTATGAAATCTATCATTAGTTCATGAGGCTCCTTCTTCATTTGTGTGAGTTGGGCCAATAGGGCATGCACATATTTTGTAGGCTTGAACCTAGCTTTGAATTTGGCTTTGAGGGTGTTCTAGTCAGTCACAGTCTAGGCCTGCAAATGATAGACTAGTTTTTAGTAGTGACTTGCAATGTTTCTAC
The DNA here is from genome assembly GCA_037957365.1 of Torreya grandis. Taxonomy (NCBI): domain Eukaryota; kingdom Viridiplantae; phylum Streptophyta; class Pinopsida; order Cupressales; family Taxaceae; genus Torreya; species Torreya grandis. Next base: position 1,346,555 of record JARHVA010004552.1, read on the forward strand.
AAACATCCTGACTACCACATCCTCATACTCCACACCTATTATGCCATAGGCTATGCTGAAGGCTACAATATGTTCATCAAGATAAACTCTTCCATCACCAAATAACTTAGAGAAATTCTTCCTAGAACTATGAGGTAGTTCATGTAGAGGTGGAGTTAGATTGAGTGGACCAAAAGAGTTACCCCAAGGGCCTTGAGCCGCCATTATATGACTATGGAAAGGGGGAATAACAAATCTAGGTGGAGTATGTATAAGCAAAGCTCTGCTAGAACAGGAAAAAGAATCTCTACCTTGTATTGGTGACCTGGTGTTGGTACAAAGAAGACTCCTAGTTCGTTGAAGGTGAGGTTGTGGAGGAAACAAATCAAAATTACTCTACTGCACCAACTCAAAAATAGGGTCAACAACACCTTGAGCTTTCTGACTTCTTGTATAGCATGGAGCTACCAGATTGTAAAATAAAAATTGAAAAGAACTAGCCCTACTTTAGCTTAGAGCTTGAGGCTCCAAACTACTCATTCTTCCTTAGCAGAGTCACCAAAAATTTTTGGTGTGAAGCTGACAGTGTTCTTTCCTACTTCACGTCGTTCCCTAGCAGAGTCACCAAAAACTGTTGCATGAATATTTTATCACCAACTAACTAAGGTCAAAATAGGTGTTTCAACCATATCATAGGGATATTTATCAACCAAATGTATAGGTCAACCACATCAAAAGGGGACAAAAATCTCCTTTCATCAAGATGAGGTTCCCTATAACTATGAGGTACTATATACTATAAATATATAAGCTAAAAATAACACTCAAGGTAGGATAACACCATCCATCTCTCTTTTTCAGAGATGATGTTCACAAAGTAAAGAAAAATTCCTAGGTAATTATTGAAGGCATTTCTCTTCTTTCAAAAATGATTTTCAAAAAATTAGAGGAAGACTTACTAGTAGTAATTGCAACTACGAGAAACCCACGAAAGCACAAAGTCTTTCATTGCTTCCCTCACTGAAACAGAGTGTAGTAACACAATAGAATGAAGTGTAGCACAAAGTATCCACCTCAACTACTAAAGAGTGAAATATATGAAGGACAATGGGGGCACAAAGTCATCCCAAGATCCTTTACATAAAAATAGAAAACAACACAATAAAGACAATTGTGGCAGTACTAAGTCTCTCCACAGTCAGCTTCAGGACACCTTCCTGATTACTTCCACTAGTTCTATTTGTTAAATTAAATGGACAAGAATACTTCTAGAAAATAGACATAAGAACAATTTCATAAATAACACAAGCTATTCTAGCACAAAGTCTGAAAGGGCACTTGTTTTTTCATTAAAATAAAAAAATATGATTAACAATCTGAGCTCAAAGTCTCAAGAAATGCCTTTCAATTTGGGTAGAGTTTCACTTCTGATAATAGAGAGATCTCCACTGCATAAAATAAGAGATTACAATATATATCACTCCAAGAAAGACTTAGGCACTTTGTTTCATGGAATGGCCCATGATACATTTAATGCCTTGAATGCATTTTTAGTTCTGTCAAGGGGCCATGCTAAAATAGGGCATCAGCCTTAACTATGGCATGTCAATTCATATTAAATGTCCCCTTTTGAAGTATGGGCCACCTAGTCCTCTTCTTGATATGTGCACAACTATCCATTTCACCTTCACTCAATGGAGAAAAATAAGCTGCATCCTTGAGTGTCTGCACTCTGATGTCTACTTGGTAGACTATTTCACCTACCAAAAATAACTCTCCTATAGATATTTTTGGTCTTTCTACATCATTCCCTCTTTCCTTGTTGTATTTTTTCCTTTTCTTCATGATCTGATCTCTCGAGCTATCTCTTCCCTTTTTACTGGCTCTTTCAACTTCTTCTTCATTTGGTCGTTGAGTTTTTTTTTAAGTCCATGCCATATTTGAAAATAAACAGGCATTTTGTTACCTTGAATTTGACATCCACGAGGATGTCATTAGTCACTTGGTCACTTGAACCATGTTGAACCTTGAAACTTTGAACCATGAGAGTTCATTGGTTCAATGGTTCAATGTTTCGAGCGGTCCAGGTGGTCCCTTGGTTCAATTGGCTCCTTGGTTCAATCAGCTCTTTGGTTCAATCGGTTGAACCATCTCTTCAAACTTGTCTTTGGAATCTTATGCTTCCTTCCTTCACTTGAAGCTTCCTTTCAAATTTCAAAATTCCTTGAACCTTTGAACTTTGAACTCTTTTGGTTCAAGGTTCAATGGTTCAATCTTTCTTCTTCGAAGTCTTCTTTTGTTTAAGTCTTTTGATCTTATTAAACTCATTGAACCTTTAAACTCATTGAACCATTTTGGTTCAAGGTTTAATAGTTCAATCATTCAACCTTTACTCTTCAAATCCTTCTTTTCTTTAAGTCTACTAAACTTATTGAACTTTAAAACTTGTCAAAGTCTTAAAACTTGTTAAACTCTTCGAAGCGATTGAACTTCTTTGAACTCATAGAGCGCTTAACTCTTTTTAAACCTTTGAACCTTGTTGAAGTGGGGTTCAATGGTTCATTCCATTTGTTTGAAGCCTACCGATGGACCTTTTGGTTGAACCTCAACATTGAACCAACCCTGAAAATGCCTAAGTATTTGGAAGTGGTTCCTTTATGAGAGCCTGCTTGTTGAAGTTGTTGAACCCATTGAACTTGTGAGTCCATTGACTGAAAATGCTTGAAAATTTGAAGGACTTGAGTGCTCAGAACATTTTTTGAGAAGGTAAGAGAGAATTTTGGCCTGCAAGACCAAAATAGTTGATATGTTGTCCCCAAAAACAAGTGACAGATTTTGGGAACAATAGACCCAAGGTAAAGATACTCTAATTTGATCAAAGGCCCTCTAATGGATGACCTCTATATGATCTCCTATTTAGTGGATACATTCATGGGAATAATTTACAAAATTCATGGGAAACCCTAGGAACCATCTACTAAATATATTGTGAATAGGGTTTGTGATGATTTCTCAATGTTACATGTCTACAGATTTAGGGGAAAAATCAAAAGGATTTTAGAGGATATTTATATATAGTTCTATCAAGACATTTATGGGAATCAAATGCCTAGGCTCTCTGAGAACATGAGGAGTATAGATAAGAGAGGTGGTTATCGGTACTAACTATATGAACATAATATTTGCAAATTTTTATCAATTACTGATGCTCTTTATGTTATAAGAACTCATTGAGTCTCAATCTCTCTGAGTGCACACCTTAAGGGGTGCATCAAGAAAGGGGTGGGCAAAACATTGGTGCTTCACATGATTATTGTCCCTTTTACCACTTATTATCTACACATTTATCTCTTAAAAACACTATTCTTAAGTTTATTCTTTTCTATTACACATTCCTCAATCATTTCCCACCTTTTGTTCCCCTTTTCCTAGGCTTAAGTTGCTTTTGACTATTTATTTTACTAGGCCGACTTGTATTGTTTTGGGTAAAATTCATTTATGGTCTAGGTCAGCTCTTGGCTGACCTATTTTGTGACCTAGTGAATTTTGTCCATAACTTTACTAGATTGACCTTGTCAGCTGAAACTGTTAAAAGGGATTAGGGTTAAATCTGCCTGTGTGTGTGTGTGTGTGTGTGTGTGTGTGTGTGTGTGTGTGTGTGTGTGTGTGTGTGTGTGTGTGTGCGTGCGTGTGCAAATGCACAATAACTCTTACTTCTTCTTCTCTTCTATAAATAATGGAAAAATGATCTTACATATATATATATATATATATATGTAAGATATTTTTCCATTATTTATAGAAGAGAAGAGGAAGTAAGAGTTATTGTGCATCTGCTTATCCACTATTCTACTTAAGGAGCAAGCTTAGGGTTTCATACTTTTTTTGGAGATATGGAACTTATCTTATGGAGAATTCTTTTGGAGACATTGATAGGTTGTGTAGCCTAGAGCTGATTTATCCTTATCATCCTTACATACCACAACAACCTCTTATGAAGCACCTTGTCCAAGGGAGAGATTGAGGTTTGGTGGGTTCATATTCAGAGGTAAATATTACCAACTTTATTCCTCCTTTGTAATAATAGATAAATATGCATTTGTACTTCTCTTTCATACATTAGGATTCTATATACATTGATGTGAGTATATGTCTCTTATGCATGCTTAGTTTTGTTGTTTTTTACCACCACTTTATGCCACAAGCTTTGGTGAGCTCTAGATTAGAATTTACTTTACTTGTTATTAGTTTCATGAAATATTAAAACATAAGACCTAGTTAGGGTTGTTGCATGATTTTTCTTGATTAGAGGCTTTAGAACCCTCCCTAGTGTGGTTTATTGTGATAAAAGATCCCATAATTAGGTTTATCGCATACCCATATTGGTCATGTTATTGATTATCTAATGTATCCCCAATCAGAAGTGTAAGTATGATTTATCTTCTCTGAGTTAGGACTGATTTATATACATAATGCATTTTTGATTGCATACATTCTAGTGAACCTAACATGAATCTAACCCTTATAGGTTTTATCTCATATTTTTCATTATTTTATCATTTTATTTATTATTTTTATATATTTTTGATACTAAGTCAACAATGTCGGTATAGTTTCTAAATTTTATGCATAGGTTTAACACACAGCCACATCAATACAACTTTGTTTCATTTGGGGAGGTCTTGATTAGATATAGGTTACTAGGTTGAATAGGTCAACACAATACATGTTTTAACTTCCAGATAGGCTACTAGGTTGACTCTATTGACACTGTACACTTCTTGACTTCCAAAAAACATACTAGGTTGACACTGCTAGTATAGTATTCTTCACAGGCTTAAAAACAAAGAACTGCAGAACTAGGTTGACCTAGTCGACACAGTTGGCAAAAATTACAAGTAAAAATTAGGGAACTTCAAAAACAATCTCACTTTCTTTTGCATCTTCCAACCCACCAAGTTTATTTTCTCTCTTTCTATTTCATTTTTTTATTCATTATAGTTTTGTTTTTCATAGTTTGCAATTTTTAAAACTATCCTTATAAAACAAACTAGGTCCACTCTATCAACCTAGTTCTGTATTTTGTCTTATATATGAAAGACTAGGTCCACATTATCGACATAGTTCTTAATAAACCCTTGCTTCAATAGTTAGTAGAGACACTGTCAACTTTGTTATATTATTTCTGCATACACTATCATCTAAAGTGACATTTTATTGTGTTTCAAAATTGGAATTAACACTTGTATGCTAGTAATTACTTTATGCTTTTAATTTCAATTCTTGCATGCTTTGAATAGATCTCATAGTCTAATCAGGTGGTTTTTCAATATACCATTTAGTTTAACTATTTTTATCTTCTATGTACACATTACTAAATCACATAATCTTAAAATGTATTTAAATAATTGTCTACCCAAGGCCTACCTACATGGATATCATCACCAAGGGGGAAGTTGAATTGGTTTTTTGGCCAAGTATAAACACATAGTTAATGGTATATATTGGCAAAACACCCAATACCCTTATCATTTTGGTGTGTGAAGTGAGGGGGTAGGCCCAAATACCAAGCTAGTACCATTGCCAACATAGATCCTTTTAAGCCTAAATGTCATGAAACCATCCATAGATTATTTTTAGTTCCTTGATTTAGCCAAATTCTTATCACACTCAAAATCATACTCTAATAATCTAACAACATTCAGGATGACCACTTAGTTAACATTTAATTTCCAAGTTGACTACTTGCTCTTTGTTTAATTGAATGTTGTATTGTAAGGATTTACATTGGATAGTGTTGGTACAAGGTTTTGTGTTGTGTGCCTCAATTGGGTCATCCTTATTGACCTAATTGATTGTATGTTTCCTTTCATTTCTTTCTTTCAAAATTACTTACAAATTTTTTTATTGTTTTAGTACAATGTCATTATGTTTGACATAGTCTCTTATAGACTATTTGTTCCTCTACCTGTAGTACTGAGTTGACCCTTTCAACATAGTACTCTTTTTTTACCCTTAGGATATAGTACTAGGTTGAACCTATCGAGTATATAATATTAATATTTTTTCTATCCCAAGTTACAGAATTAGGTAGATCCTATTTACTCTGTATTCCTATTTTCTCAATTTTCAAACCCTATTTTCAGTACTAGGTCAACCCAGTCAAATCTAACTCTTATCTACCTCTTTTTATTTCCTTTGATTTTGCATCACATTTTCATTATCTAGTGTTTCTCCCTCATCATGAAATTCTTATTTGAAGACAAAATTGAGTTAAATTCAATGGATACGACGAGTTTTACCAACCCTCATAGGCTCTTGCATAAGCAGCCTGTGGCTCCTATTCTAGATGAGAGTAATGTTCATATATCCACTCACACAACAAACTATGGGACCCATCCTCATTCCTCTTCACTTATTAATCCTTTATTTTCACTTGAAGATCAACTCGAATTAGAGTATACACCTAAAATTCTCTTCATCTCTAAATTTCCTTAACATCAAGGAAAGGATCCTTCTTCTATTTACCATCTCATGATCAGTGGTTAAGCCAAAGAGCCTCATTCACCTTCTCCAAAAATATCACATAGATTTTAATTCACTAGCTTCTTTGTTTCTCATATTTTTACTATATTTTAACCCCTTTCCATACCATGACTTCTTCTTCTCTGATTTCCTCTACCTCCATGCCTAATATCTCTACTAACATGGTAGGTTCTAAATCTAGTGGGCCTCCTCTAATACCCACTCTCCTTAATGCTTCCACTAGTGCATCACTTACTACTAATGGTAATCATGCCTCTAGTGCTTCCTCTTCTCATCCATTTACAAGTCCATATTTTTACGCACCAAAAAAAATTTCCACTAGTGCTTCACATTCCAATAGCTCTTCTCAAGCTCCTGCTAATGTTCATAATGGTACACAATACACTACTTAAAATTCTAATGCTTCAAACAATACCAACAATGAAACTCAAAACCATCATATCCTATTACACACCCTTAATCAAATGAATGCTTTTCAAGATAATGATGCAAATGCAAAACCACCTTATCTATCTTCAAACCCACCCCCAGCAAATGTCATGGGGCATGCATAATCAAAATGTTCCTCCACCTCCTTTTTGGTATTCCCATGGTAATCTCATCCAAGCCCATTTTATCAATTGTAAACAACTTGAAACTAAAACTACCTAATATTTTATTAAATGATGGAAAACATTATCCAACAAATGTAAAAACATAACATGGTTGATGATAACCTTTTCCATATCTTTACCAATGCTCTTTTTCCCAACTTATAATATTAGGTCCAAACTCTCTCTCTAAATATCTTAGAGGAGGCTATTGACCAAGATAAACATCAAGAGTTCCTTATGCAATAATTTGAGCCATCATAACCTTCTACAGGTACTCATATCTTACTCAAGAATAAGAATCATCATGATACTAATGATGGAGTCATAGAATCTTATGACACTAATCACACTATTCAAGCTATTATTCCTAATCCATATTTAAAACAAGCTCCCCCTTATCAATAATTTACCAATTCTCATTTATCTTCACCCAATAACATCAATGTTCACAAACCTTTATCCTCATCTAAATTACTAAAATGTTTACCAAGGCCTCTCCAACAAGAGCTTGATCCCACTCATCCTATGAAATCTTGATATGATCCCAATAAATTTTGTTGGTTTCATGTTATTTGGGGTAATTCTCATGAGACTTGTAAGTAGATTCATAATTTGGCAATGGGTTTTCTTCTTGGTCCCAATTTGGACCATGATTATATCATTCAAAAACACCAATAAGCCTATGACATTGCTTTAAAATACCATGAAACAAATACTAAATATCAAGCTTTAAATGAAGCTAATGCTCATTTGGCCATCTATAAAGATCCTCTTCCAAATCACCAAGATAACTAAGAAATCCCACCCCTTTCACAAATAATGTCAATAGTCTTATTAACCCAACTCCTAAAGAGAATTTGGTTAATATGACTAACATGTGAAGGGTGGTTGTTTTCATTGATCATCAACCTATCTACACACCTCCATTGTCTCACACATTCTATGTTATCTAATATTTTTCTCCAACTCACTTAAATGAGTTGGGTCAAGATGACCTTACTCTCATGGATAACAATTCCCATTCTATTTCTACCATCCCTCCATATTCTTTACTTACCACCAATGATACTCAATCATCTATCAATACTTCTTAGAGCAATTCTCAAATCCAACCTGCATCAAATACTTCATCTTCTCAACATAATCTATGAACTTGTCCTCTCGCTAAACCTTCTACCTCTTATGAACATAAATTCTAATACACTTCAACTCCTCCTTCTGAGGACCTCTTTCAAAACTATGCACCTCTTTTTAACAATCTTATTATGGATTATGATGAATGGGATCCTATCACATAACTCACTAATCTCCCATCCCAAATTCCATTTCTTGAGCTATGAGTACCTATTCATGTTATAAAAATCATCTTATGAGACTTTTATTTGAAATGAACATCCCTCATCCTCCCCTAGCAAGATGTGTAACAAATTTATCTAGATTTGAATATAACATATTATAATAATGTGAAGAGATGTCCATACATGTTGATGAAATAATGGACACTTCTCTTTCCCTTAAGTTTCCAATTTATTCCATGATTCCCAATGATATTATGCTTCATGAAAATGATCTTCCTCTATTCATTAGTGTTCAAATTGGTGATATCTAATTCAAGTGTGCCTTGATTGATGAGGGTTTTGAAACTTATGTTGCCTCTCTCAATTTTATCAAAACCCTTGGATTTTTAAATGCAATCTTAAATCCACATGTAACACATTTCAAGGTTATGATCTAAGGAAAATTCCTCCTTTAGGTTATATGTGGCTCCAATCACCATCCCACCTATCATTATTCATGTGAAGGTGATGATATACAACTTTCCTTTATCTTATAACATCTTGCTTGGTAAGCCATAGACTCACTATATGAGATTAGTTGCCTCTTTTGATTTCTAGTGCATTAAAATCCCTCACAATGGATCCATATATAGGATTTAGTGTGACACCAATCCTTAAATTTTCAAAAAATTTCAAGATAGGGGTGTATTCAAGATTCCTACCCTTGAACCCTTGCACAATGTTCCATTTTGTGAGTCTCAATGATTTAACTTTCTCATCAATTCCACTTGAGGTTATAATGGTCAACCTCAACTTATTGGTAATGTGCACCCTAACCTTTTATATTTTGATGATGATGAGCCTAATGAGATCAATCTCAAGATTAAAACTTCTAATCTCTCACCTCATCTCATCTCTTAGCTTCCTGCTTCTTTGTAACCTTGTTCTCGTAAACCTCTTTGTGATGACATCCCCATTGTCTTAACTAAGACTCAACATTACATTCATCACACCTCATTGTATGATAATTTCATCTCTACATGTGTCATTGATCTTCATACACCTAATTATGATGATGTTTATACCTTGGATGATCTATTCTTAGGAGTTCTTGTGCAGGCTTGTGATGCTAAGATTATCCATTATCATTCTTCTTTACTTCAATTTATTAGTATATCTTCCCATGTGCCACCATATATCATTCCTAATTTTATCATTTTTTCTCTTTATCATAGGGTATAGATGGTGCAGACATCCCCAGTTTTGAAGAACCTCATAGGAGTATGCATATGGATCATGTTATGACTAGGCCCTATTGCTTTACTAGGTACCATGACCCCTAAGTCTGCTTATCCCTAAAATATATGTAACTCTCATTTATCCTTTTATATACCCCACCCCTCCATTAGTATATCCTAATTTGGATATTGTTTCTACACCTGCTTTAGTTGAGTCTATTCCTACTTATAATCCTATCATTCCTACTATCAAGCCTTGCCCTATCTTTCCACAAGCACCACCTTCTATTGGTGTCAGTTTGCCTTCTTTACCACAATTTTATCCTTTGTCCACCAAATGGCTTGATGAGCCTTCCCAAGTTCCTTCCACTTCTATTACACCTGCTCCTAAAAGTACCCCTACTAAGAATACTCAAATGTGTGTCTATTGCTTTCATGACATAGATAACCATTCATCCATGCATTATCGAAAGTTATGATAATATATTAACACTTTGTATCCTAATACCCTTTAGTCCTTAGACAAGGATATATCTCCCCTAAAGGTAATACCTAAATATATTCTTAAGTACGATGAGTTATATTGTCTCTAGCACCAATTTAGCACACATCACACTGATCATTGATGTATGCTTCATCAACATCTTAAAGATCATCTTTTAACTATTCTTGTACCTTTTATCAATCCTCCCATGGTCATTCCCATAAGAAGGATCCTCATTCTTCCCCCATGCTTCCACCTCCTATGGTTTCATCTCCTCTTATGGTCTCTTCTTCACCTCTTATTCCTCTACCTATTAATCCCTCACTTGTGGACCTTCCCTCACATGTGGATCATTCTCCACCTGTGAGTCCTTCACCCATGGATCCTTCCCCATCATTGCTCCTTTATATCTTATATATCCCACTCCCATGAATTCTCCAAAGCATTCCTTTCATGATATCCCTCCTTAGCACAATCCATCAAGTATTCCTACTTTTCCTATTGAGGAGATTAAATGTGAAGTATTTTCCTTATTTTTGTTGAAGATAGATGAGACATTGGTTGTAGTTTGCATTTAACTTCATAGAGACTTATCAAATGTTCTAGATAATGTTTGTGGATAAATATCTCAGTACTTATGAGCATATGAATTCTATTCTTACATTTTCATTTGATTATATGTGTGCTCAAATGTTATCTTTAACTATTTGTTATATCATTTAACATTATGTCAAATTTTTATCTATCTTATATGGTGACTTTGATTTCACACTTTATATTACTTATAATGTCATTATCTTTGCTTATGGATTTCATCTTTATCATTTCCTTATTTTTATTATTGAGTTTCTTTCTTAAGACTACCTTGTTCTCTTTTTCATGGTCATTTTCTATCTTATCTCTATCTACATGGATAATTTTTATTATGACTTGGTTATACTAACATTGTTCCCTTTAGTAATTCCTTATTTACCATGTGATCAAATAGAAAATAATTCATCTCATTATAATCTCCTTTTATCATTCCACTTTGTATCTCCTTTATTCCCCTTTATACCCTTTCACAAACTAAGCATATACATGGTTGAGATTTGAGATAACATGTTGGTTCATTGTTAAGACTACGTGTCTTAGTCAGTCTTGTCTTTGGTTACTTATCTTCCTTTAGCCCAAGCCTAAAGCTCATTTATGTGTATCACTCTATCTCTCATTACTGGTCATTCTAAGTCCATATTGAGGAGGAATCTTAAAATCCATAAAAGTATTCAAAAGACAATTATTCAAAGGGCAACATTCAAAATTCTCAAAATTCAAATCACACTAAAAGACATGATTTAAAGCAAATTTCCTTATTCTAATCAAAACTCAAAATCCACATTCAGCCTCATGATAAATTTGAGGTCCATTGGGGTGTGGTAGGCTAGTAGATTAGAAAAGGATAATAAAAAAATATTTTAGTGCTACCTACTTTCTCACATAAGTACCCAAACTTCAAAGTAGACCAACTGCTCTATAAGGGGTCCTAAGCAATGAGGAACATGTCATGAGAAGGTAGGTCCATTTTAATTTTATTATACCAATATAACTTCATGATTTAATCTTATTATCACACTTATTTTCCTACATAGCTTTGTGTCTATAGCGAACAAGTTTCCTTTGTACATTAATGGTCACTAGTCACTTAGTGTCTTCTTATGTTCTTCGCATGCCTCATGTCTCCTAAGGTATTCTCATAAGATGCCTAAGTTATGATTTTTACATTTTTTTCATTACCTAAAATTCTAATATTTACCATTGATAAATATTGATCTATTCACTAATCACTCCCCTAGGGATTCCATTTGTGAGTTGCAATGTAAGACCATGGATAGGACCTACCTTCCTCACAAATTACCAAAATTTCACATTCCTATTACCAACATCCCTTTTTTACTATATTTTCACATTAATTCCACCTCATTGGTGTTACCTTTGTGATTTTCACTATAAGACCATGGATAGGACTCACCTTCCTCACATAATTTTCCAATAATCCAAGTTACAACAAAAATTACATGTGTCAAATATGAGATAAGATGTGATTGATTATGAGTTACATCTCATTGACATGCTTCCCATCTTGATTTAATATGTTTTATACTTACTTTGTTACTCATTCACTTTTATCTTCCTATTTTTTTATTGCATGTAAGAATCCAACCATTTCTTGAGTTTTTCATACTTCCCAACTTGAATTAGTGTGATAAATTTAAGACCAATTTTGCTGATTTTGTTTCTCTTTTATACTACCCAACATGATTTAGTATAATTGATTGACTTAATTAATTTATTTTTATACCATTTTTTATTTCAAAGTGTTTTTAATTTTATTACATTATTTTCATACTTCCTAGTGTGATTTAGTATGATATTACTTGTTTTAATTTAGTGCCAATCTTTCTCCTGGTTTAAAAACAATTTTTTGACCTCTTGTTTACCACACTCTTTGGTTTATTATACTTAGTCATTTTATTGTTATTATAAATTTTCCAACACAAAATAGTGTGTAGTACATTTATTTTTAATTAATTATACTTAGCTAAGTCCTTTTTTACCTATTTCTTTTTAACCATGCATGTGTCCAACATAATGCTAGAAAAGAAACAACACATATATTTCCTATAGTATATATAATAAAAGATAAATACATGTTCTATAAATAAATATATCTATGCATCCACAAATAAATCCATGATATAAACACATAAGATCAACATCAAACTATCAAAATGATATATATATATCATGTATTTTTGATACAAAGTAAAAAAATACATCACTCCAACTCTAAGGCTAGGCTTTATCCTATCTATCTCATGGCCTAACCATGTTACCCATATATGCTTCAAATAGTCCCCTCTAAATAGTACACTATAAAGAGGTTGTCTAAGATCTCAAACTAGTCACCTGTCCATGTAGGTTGGCCACCTGGGCCTAGACCTATGCCATATGGGTCATGGTAGCCATATGCATGGCTCTCTCCTAAGACAAGGCCTACCATCCATGTGCCTCTCCCACTCCCACCCTTTTTTGTGGTTATCTCTCATCCTTGCACACTTGTACTCATCTCACAACCTCTCTTGCTAGTTTGAGCCAACTTACCTAAACTGGGGAAGATAGTATCACGGGATCATCTAGTGTAGCAAGGTTGTATAGCATCAACACCTCATCCAAGATATCATGGAGTAATCCCATCACTAGGTATCCCCATATTATCTCCTCCTCTATAGGATCTAAAAAATTCAAACTAGATAGACATTAGATCACAAATATATATCAAAACCTATTTATCTATAATCTATCTCAAAAAACTTAAGAAAAATTCAAACCATTTATTATTACCTCTCTGAGTGTCACCTATCACTATCTCTCCATTTGCATGATCACTGATAATAGTATCTCCATCAAATCATCCTTAAAGTAACTCATCTGTAAGACACCACCCAACCAATATGAATCTTAGGTTCACCACATGTGCCCATCTCAAGCTATGCCTGAGTGGTACCTTTATAGACCAGCTCTATCCTAGCACATTTGATGGGTCATTTGGGATGAATACCCTTTATGCTCTCTCTCACTTTTGACATATTTGAGGTGGTCATAATTCCTCCTATTTTGGTGCTAGTTATGGTACCTCTATCACTCTTGTATCCACATCCATCTCTTCTCTATCTACTAGTCATCATGCTCAACCTATTTATGATCTCTCATGTCATGGTATGATCTCTGGTCTAGTAATTAGTGGTCCCACTCCTCTCCCTAGCTTTCTCACATGTCTATCCCAAAAAGTGAGAACCACTATCAGAGCTACTAGGCGAGGGATTTCTAACTATCCTAGTATGCATGACACTAGATGCGACTCTATCCACCTAGTGTAGTGGCCTATAATATGTGCTTGTGCTAATATTGGTGCCATTATCCTCCAACTTGACCATACTATTATGATGTGCCCATATAACTACCACATGATATTTTATCACATGATTGTATGTAGTAATAGCACATGGGGTATGACCTACACCACCTGATCTTGCCTCCATCTCTACACCTAAGGCAATTGAACATAGACCACATGGGGTAACCTAGCTAGTTAGTACATCAAAAACTTCTCATATATCCAAGAAATCAATAAAATCACTAGCCTCATGGTTTTTTACCCTATGGACAACATCCCATCCATATCATGCATGAGCTAGATCTAGATGATAAAACCTAGATCATATAGTGACCTACTCTAAAATGTATTGGTATAAGGCTATCATATATAATGGTACTTTACCATCTGACTTTTGACACAACATATGTGCTATCATAAGTCCTATCACTACCTTATAGATATCCAAAATTTTATTTGTATGTATGTCAAAGAGGTTAACTCTTAGCCCAAGATATATCCTATCTGATCTCATCACCCATAATGTTAATGCTTGCCTCTCCTCATGACCATTTGATACCCTCGTGATCATGGGTGTACCTCCTATTAGAAGTCTAAGAATAACATATACATCTTTTAAGGTGATACACACCTCAATGGTATCCCCATCCACCACTTATCTAAAAGTGTTAGTCAATCATTCCCAAGCTCACAGAAACATGACTATAAGATCAACACTCAATGGTACTCGACACATATCTATAATACCTCCTAGAACTAGCATGACCAACTTAGATCGATCCTCCACTATCAATCACTCTACATGGTCTGGGAGCCATGCTGCATCCACTAAAGTCCAAAATCTTGGATGCCCCTTTAACCATCAAACAATAAAAGTTATATTAGACCTCCATGTCACTTATAATCAAATACATTTTTTTAAATTTTAACAAAAATAAACCTAATACCTTAATCTATCCATTTTTGACCAATTTGACCTATTTTTAGCCTACTTGGCCATTTTAGTACTCAGTCAGGTATTATGGGACTTTTAAGTACTATTTCAACCTATTTTATGCATTTTGTACTATTTTGGTCACTTAATCAAACACTAAGTTGACCAAACTATCCTCATTTTGACCATGTTGACTTAACAAACTAAGTCAACCCTTTCATTTCCCACCTTAGTACTAAGTTGCTAATCTGGTTTAATCAACTAAGTTGGTAGTGAGGTACTCAGTCGATAGCTTGTAAAATCAACTAAGTCATCTTACACCTACCAAGTCAGCAGTGTGGAATCCAAATTTTTAGCTCACTAGGTCGACTAGGTTGATCTAGTTAGTTGAAAGTACCGAATCCTTTCCCTACTTGTAATAAATGCATTCGATAGTTATTACTTTGATTCTTTTCAACCCATTTTACCTTTTTGCCTATAGTACCCTTATCAACTATTTGGGGTTCATCTTGATTTATAGAATTGGTTTAATTTACAAATTTTAATAAAACACTTATATTTCAATAAAATATTCAAAAACAAGTTTGAAATTCTTAGTTGCCTACCTATACTACACCCATTGGGTGTCCTTCTCATCTCAGTTGTCATCTCCTCACCATCTTCTCTCTATTGCCTTTCATTTAGTCTCTTATATCTCTACTTTCCCCTCAAAATAAGTCAAACAATAACAAATGACTTTTCTTTCATCTTATTTAAACTTACTTTTCACAATATTTACCTTTCAAATATTTATCGTCAAATTCCTTATTTTTACTCACTCATTTTTTGAACCATAATTTTTTTTAGAATTATGACATCATAGATAATTTTTTCCACTAATATATGCCTATAATCCAAAAATTTCAATTTTTTGCTCTTTTTTGCACTAATCTTTATAGGTTCACCTAATGTTATTCACATTTAGATGCCTTTAAAATATCTTGTAGTCTCCTTCTTTATCTACAACACTAAGATAATTAAAGGTATGTGTTTTTCAATTATATCATTTCATTTATCTTATTTTCTCCTTACTACATTTTACTTAGCATCAATGTTATGTGTTTATTCCAGAAGCACCATCCCATGTTACACTTATATGACATGTGATGAGCTTTGAGTGGGGCATATGTATACACATTATTTTCAAACTTTTATCACTTATTGACACTCTTTATCTTTTATTAACCCATTAAGTCTCAATCTCTCTAAGTGCATGCCTTAAGGGGTACATCGAGAAAGGGGTGGGAAGACCATTGGTGATTCACGTGATTGTTGTCCCTTTTTCCACTTATTATCTACACACTTATCTCCTAAAATCCCTATCCCTAAGTTTGTTCTTTTCTATTACACACTCCTCATTCATTTCCCAATTTTTGTCCCCCTTTTCCTAGCCTTAATCCCTTTTCAACTATTTATTGTACTAGGTCGACTAGGTTGACCCTATACTATTTTGGGTAAAATTCATTTAGGTTGGTTTTTGACCAACCTAGCCCATGACCTAGTGAATTGTTGTCCATAAATGTACTAGGTGAAGATTATCATCTAAAATTTTTGGAATGGGTTAGGGTTAAATCCACCTATATATACAAGATCATTTCACCATTAATTAGAGAATATAAGAATAAATAAGAGTTATTTTTCATCTACTTATCCACCATTCTACTTGAGGATCAAGCTTAGGGTTTCATACTTTCTTTGGAGATATGGATCTTGTCTTATGGAAAAGTCTTTTGGATGCATTGATAGGTTGTGTAGCCTAGATATGATTTATCCTTGTCATCTTTACAAACCACAACAACCTCTTTCAAAGCACCTTGTCCAAGGGGGAGATTGAGGCTCGTTGGGTTTGTCTTCAAAGGTAAGTATTCCTAACTTTGTTCCTCCTTTATAAGAGTAGATAGGTATGCATTTTTAATTATCTTACATGTATTAGGATTCCGTATACATTGATGTGAATATATTTCTCTTATGAATGTTTAGTTTTGTTAATTCTTACCCCCACTTTGTGCCACAAGATTTGGTGAGCACCAGATTAGACTTCACTTTACTTGTTATTAGTTTAGTGAAATATGAAAAAATAGGACCTAGTTATGGTTATTTCATGTTTTTGCTTGAATGGAGGCTTTGAAACCATCCCTAGTGTGGTTTATTATGATAATAGTTCCCCTAATTGGGTCTAGTGGATCCCCATATTAGGCATGTTCCTGATTATCTAATGTATCCCCAATTGGAAGTGTAAGTATGATCTATCTTCTCCAAGTTAGGATTTATTTATAGACATGATGCATTTTTGATTGCATACACTATCGTAATTGTACCATAATTAGGATAGAAGGAACTAGGGAACCTCCCTTTTATTTACCCTACTTTGTCCTTGATAAGGTGGCATAATAGTATAGATGAAGACCTTAGTGTAGACACCAATATTGTGTCGACCCCCCCTTGGTCCCCTTCTAACCACTTACACACTTTATTAATTTAAAATAAATTACTTATCTTAAATTAATGACCTCACCTAGACACCTCACCTTAGACACCTCACCTGGACACCTCGCCTAGACACCTCACCTAGACACCTCGCCCTAAGACCATTTCTTACCTTATGAGTCACCCTGAGACTAGGTCATCTAAAGAATGACATATTATCACTCCATCCTAACCTATTAACTAACTCTCATGCATAATAAACCCATCTTTTGACCATTCTCCAATGGCAAATGCACTTGGTAGATGGAGAAATGGACAAAGGGATAAAAATAGCCCTTTTACCCATTCTCTATCTATCGATGTCAGTCAACTGTCGGCCAATGCCGGTGGGATCACCGACGTTGGTTACATAAGCTAGACTCTAACCTTGAGTTGCCCTCAGACTCCTGGATATCGACATGCACACTCTAAGACTAAGCATCAAAATTTGACTATTGCTCTTAAGGCTACAGAAACTCTGCAAAAGTCACTCCAGACATTGGATTGAAAACATTATACGAGGTCTTCAACATCAGCCACAACAGTGATAAGATCCTGACACCCTTAGGTCTTCACCAAAAAGCTAAGTATTCTTTTGGTCTCTATTTCAAAGTTTTAGAATAACTTGGTAATTAGTTTCTATTTACTATTTTTGAATACTGTAAAATAAACCCGAATTCCTCTGTGGAAGGGATAAAAAGCCTTCCTCTAACTCTTACCCTATTCTCACACCTACCCTCTACCTTTTTCCCTTCCTCAGACCTTATTCTCCTTCCCGTAACTCTGCACAAACCTCCCAACTCCTAGAGTCCTATATCCATCATAGAAATACCTTGAAACCCATCCAAAGACCTATTGGCTCTACCGACATCGACAGTATAACCAACGTCGGCACTATTTACCTACTGACATCAGTAGCATAATCGACGTCGATGATTGTGCAAACTAGAAAACCAATCTAAATAGCCTAAAGACCAGACACAACCTCTGACTAGCCTATTGAGACTCATGGATTATAGGGAACAGGTACACAACATTTTGCCTTTTCATTTCTATAAGTCTTTTATCATTTCATTTTATACAAATGTCTTTGTCTTAAATAGTGGACTGTCATCCCTCACAGAACTTTACGCTTTTAGGATCGAGCGCATAGCTTGGCAGTCTACCCTATCATCTTCTAACATTTTCTTTGTTTAAGTCTTATTCTTATCTACATGTGTCTTCCTCCATAACGAAAGAGGAGCTCCTATAATTATTGGATACGGTGCGCAACTTAATTTGGGTAACGTACAAACCCCTAACCTTTAAATTTAGTTTCTTTTTCTTCTGAATGTAATTAGAAAACATGTAGAGAAACATTCTGTCACGCTCGGTGGGACCCTAGAATTTTCCTTGGGCTCATTGTTCTAAAAATCAAACTTTCATATAGGTGCATTAGGAAAATATTCTCTTCTTGCATCCTTCTTCTATCTCTTTATTTTGAAAAGAAACCATTAGCACAAGTTAAAAAGAACATCTTTCTTTTTCTTCTTGTCACTTATTCCTTGCATCTTAGAGTAGTGAAAATTCATATTCTTAACCTCTTCTCTAATTTTTTGCTTTTGAACAAAATATTTCAATTTGGGTTAAAAAAAAAAACTATTGCATTTCATTCTTGCTTGAATGCATACTTAGCCCACTCACTTAGTAATTAAAAACGCATTATAAATAAATCGTAGTGCACAAATGTTACACAACCAGACCACAAGCACATCAAATTAAACATTTAAACATACTTGAGATAAGGCCCGTCTAGGATTTCATCACCTAGAAGATACCTTACCCTTCCTGGTGATCCTACTTGGACTTCACTACCAAGAGGAGGACCCACTCTGTTCTCTGGTAGAGTATAAACTATAGGCAAAGTATATATTGGCTAAGCAGCCCAGCTCAACTCTGGGTTCATGAAGTGAAGGGAGCAAGCCCCAGCACTAGGCCACGTACTGAACCTAACACAAATTTTTGAGCACCAAAACATAACCTGAAACCATGCATAGACTTCCTCTTTAGGACCCGTTCTAAAAGCCCAATTCCCAAACATATTCTTCTAAGGCATAAGCCACCACAACTCTAAAATTTATTCTTAGGAATTTAACATTTTAGAGGTTGCTCGCTTCATCTATTTTGCTATTTTATCTGATTTTTTGAGCTAGTAAGGTCACATCATTTTGAGGTCTAAAAATAACTCAGAATTTCTCTTTCTTTCAAAAAATACCAGTTTTTTTGTGTTTCTGGAATTACACAAAAATTGACATCGACTTTTCCACCGATGTCAGCAATTCAGATTCACTGACATCAGTTATCTCACTGACCTTGGCAACATTTCATAACAGATATTGGTTAGTAAACTAACATCGATCACTGTCAACAAATTTCCTTTTCAAACAACAAGCTTAAAACCTGACTTTTTGGCTGTCAAACACAAATTTTGGTTTTCTGAAACTAAGACACACAATTTTTGGAACCTGAACCCATTTTTCCTTGGATGGTTTTGACACAGAGTCAAGTCAAATCTCTTGTTGACCATGCAAGGCAACAACCACTCCCACCTTCGCCTTCTATACCAAGTCATCTAATGGAGTATACTTCAGACACTAAGCATACTCCTATCCAACCTACCCCAAATCAACCTCCTATTATTCCTGCAGGGGATAAAGACTTTGAGAGATTCCTTGACCTCAATGTCAAGGCTCTCCAACACTATCTCGCAAGAAGCCAAATGTGAGATCCTTCAGGTAACCCTGTTTATGGGATGCCAACTTCCTTGGTTGAAAAGGCAATAATATCAACATCATCCGTCACCCAACCTATGGTCACTCAGGCCATTGCCTCAACTAGTAACCCAACCATGGCCAATGTTCAAGATTTGGCCTCCCCTTCTATCATTTTTGGACCTACCTCCATCGGGGTTTCTGTACCCCCTCAACCACAAACAATTCAACCAAGTTCGACACCTTTCCAGAACTTGATTGTCTCTATCCCACCCAATATTGCACCCATAAATATAAGAGTGACTACCTATCCTTTAACTAGTGTCTCCACCATCCAACCACCTTTGGTGGCATCTAGTCAAGTTGTAACCTCCAACTTCATGGCACAAGCCCCCTTGACCTCAATATCAGTCCCTATGACGAACTACCAATATGTTATGCCTACACAAATGTAACCAAGTACGTCATACGCCCCTCCCAATGCCTTCCAAGTACCCTACAACCTAGGGGGTGCCCCTCATGCCAATCCATCTACTGATCTAATTAAGATGCTGATGGATAAGATGTCCAACCTTGAGACATCCATTTTTGGTTCAAAGAATGTTCTGTCATATGAACAAATCTGTAACGAACCTATTCATCCTTTGGTCCCTATTCGACCATATCCTAGTCAGTGTGAACTCCCAAAATTTACTCACTTTTAGAGTAAAGAGAACCCACAGTAACATCTATGAGCATTTAGACACGCTTGCTACCTCATAGCGCATGATGATGCATCATTAATTTTCACGTTCCCCATGTCACTTTCTGGCACCGCCCTTGATTGGTATAGTTCTATTACTAGTCACTCTCTCTTTACCTTCACTCAACTAGCTTAGCTATTCCTCAACCACTTTTCAATCAATATCACTAAAAAGGTCTCCATCACAGACCTATATTCTATTAGACAATTCGATGATGAATCAATAGTTGACTTCGTTGCCCGTTGGAGAGGTTTAATCAACCAACTCTCCTTTTCATTACCTCAACCTAAGCTCGTTGAGCTCTTTTCAAGAGCATGTGCCAAGCACATCTCATCCACTTTGTGGGTTCAAGCATTTTGCACATTTGATGAAGCTTTTACCATGGCCCGAAAGCTTGAACTCCATGCTGTTGAAGAGGATAGAGTCAAATTGCATATTAAAAATACCAACGCAAAATCCAATGACCCTTCTTTCAAATCTTCTTCCTCCCATTCCAAGTCCAAGGGATCGGCAAATTATGTGGTAATTAGATCATCATCTTCTACCACAACTAACCAATCTGAGCCCTCCACATCACAAAGCATCACAAGACAATTCCAACAATGATATGTATAGCGTCAATACACTCCAAGAGGAGAATCATACGCTTTTGTGTTGGATAAACTAGTGAAACAGGGAGTCCTCAACCTCCCTCAAATCTGACCACCACCCCAATTTGATCCCTTACGAGCCATCCCAACATGGTATAGGGAAAATGACTTTTGTAATTATCATCGAGTCAAGGGTCATGACATAGATAATTGCAAAACCCTCAAAAATGTTATTCAGGACATGTTAGACAAAGGGGATCTTGTTTTGGATAACCCAAATGCGTCAGCTAACCAAAACATAGATATCTTTAGGCAACCATTCCCTAACCATCCCCCAAGTCAAAATAATGTTCAGACCATGGCCGATGACCCCCAAGAGTGCAATATATGCACGATTGACATGGTTTCTCCTTTTATTCCTAACCAACCTCTCCCACAGTCTGAAGAGGTTAGTCAACCTATTTCTCCACCATGGGTAGAAGAACCTTCTTCTCCTCTTTGTCCTCCATAGATGGAAGATAGTCCTCCATCCTCCCCCTTTTTACACGTAGGAGATTCTACTTTGACCTCTCCTATATTGGAGGATGCTTTGACGACACCAATGCCACTAGCCCTGCCCTCATCCTTCCTATTACCAATGGAGGATCATACTTTTCCTGCTCCTCGACCACACATAGAAGCCATGATCATCCCTGTGCTCTATTCTCTTGAAGAGCCACATTCTCTGATCCCTTCTCCACCAAGAGAAGAACTTATCATTTCACCCACTTCGGCCGAAGAAGATCTGATGATGGCTCTCTCTCACCTTTGGCCCAAGATCACTACATCTAACACGTTTCCGCTCTCACAACCACCCAAATCTTTTAAAATTCAAATTATAAAGCCTCATGCAACGTCCTCTAAACCCTTCTCTCGATTGGCTAAAAACTTAGGATTTCTCCATTCAAGGAACTTAGAACATGAGGCATTATGGGAGTGACTTGAGGCTCCTTATCTTACACATCCCACTTCATCTCATACTATTGACCCTTCTACAACAAATTATCCCAAAGTCTCTAACAAGGATCAGGCTTCCACTTCCAAATCTCCAGAAGCTCAACCATCCACATCTAAACCTAAACCCTCACAAGCATCCACCTTACCAAAATAGGTTAAATCTCTCGGTGTTCACCCCATATCGAACATCACTCACCCACAAGTGAAGGTAGATTTGAACCATGCCCCACATAGTAGTGGTCCTCACACCATATTAAATAAGGCTACTAAACCACATCGAAGAACTCCTCCCCCACCATCACCATTACCCTCCATTTTGGGTCCACACTCTTCTACCTTAATAGGAGTGCTCCCTACTCCAACACCTAACAAAAAAAAATTGCCTCCATTACTCCCTTTACCCATAAAAAACATATTTCCTTCAAAAATTATAACACCTCTCACCAAGAAAGTGCCATCGACACATGTGGCCACACCACCAACCAAAAAGGTGGTACGGAAAACTCCCTCTACAACTCCTAAATAGAAGTTGTCAACCTCTACTACAACAACAAGTGCAGACCCATTAGTGGGTTCCTATGCTTTGTTGTTATGCCAATTGTTGCAATCTTCTAGCATCACTCTCCCACCCATTAAACCATTTCAACCTCTTAGATAAAAACCATCTTCGTTCGATGACACTCAAATCTGCCTATATCATCGCACACCTGGGCATGATACTAAGAATTATTGTGCTCTTAAGGTTGTCATTTGCCAACACTTGGAAAAAGACACCCTTCTTGTTGAGGATTCTTTCAACAGACCTCTAACACCATCCCATGTCTCTCAAACCTCTTCACCTTCATCGGGATCCCATCATCAGACTATGGTCCCTCTACCACCTTCTCCCCCTTTATTCGAGATTAACACTATTAATGTGGCCACCAGGTCACAAACCTTAAAGGATAAAGGAAAAGAGAAGGTTTCTATCCCTTGGACATACCCATTTTTCAAGCCTTCTCAACCACTAAAACCCAAGATTTCTATCTTGGGCACATCTCAACCAACTTCTTCGGAGGCAATCTGTGACTCCATGGTGAAACAACTTCACCAAACCCCTGTGAAGATATATTTGTATGACCTCATTCAAAGCTCTCCACAACATCACCAAGCTTTAATCAAAGCTTTACAGGTAGTGGAGGTCTAAATTTAAGACCCCCAACCACTGGCTGCTTTAGTCAAATCATTACCCACCGTCTCCTCCATTACCTTTAGTGATTCTGAGATTCCTACCTCCAACGTAGAAGATCAAGATGCTACCCTTTTTATCACAGCTTATGTTGATTGAACTCATGTTAAGTGGGTTATGATTGATGGGGGTGCTAGTATCAATATCATTTCTACCCACGCGTATGACCAACTAGCCCTCCTGAAGAATTGCATGTCAAAAACTGATGCAATTCTTCGTTCTTTCAACAATTCCACCGCCACTACCATTGGCACTATCGTCTTGCATATTCATGTTAGCCCATGAACAATCTTGGAACTCTTCTACATCATCAAAGGGGAGTTCCAATATAACATACTATTGGGATGACCTTGGATATGTGCCATGACCTGTGTCCCTTCCACATTACATCGTTGTGTCAAATTTGAACACGAGGGTCAAGTTCATGTCATTCCTGCTAACCCTTCTCCCTTTAAAACATGCAACATGACTTACCAACCCAATGATGTTCTCATCCATTTGAAAACATCCACCCAAACACCACCTCCACCCTTGAAAGCCTTGACAAGTTCTCAAACATCAGTCACACCTACGCCTACTCCTCAAGTGACCACGAAAGATCCTATGGAAGATACTTTCCAGTGGCTTTCACTTGGGGAGTATCATCTGCTTACCCTTGACATTTTCCAAACTCCTCAAGAATATGGACAACTTCATCACCACCCTAACTATGACCATCACATCATAATGGTCATCCCATATGGTCCTCCTAATCTTCAAACTAATCTCATCTATGGAGGATTAGATTGAGCTCCTAATGTTGGGAATCCTCTCTCATCACCTCAACTATTCACTTTCAATTTCTCTTTTCTCGGCAACCCTAGCTTTGCTCACACCTATCTTTATAGGTGTGCATGGAAGGGTTTTGGCTTTGGGCATTATGAACAATGTTCCCACCAGCCTGTTGAGCCTCCAAATGATGAGGCAATAAAAAAATGCCAAGAAACGGCATGGCATGGGTTTTGAAGAACCTATAGAAACTTCTAAAAACCCTTGCCATGAAATTATCATAGAATAATCTCCTCCAACCTCGCCTATTCCCCCATCTTCACCTATGGAGTTAGTGGTCTCCATCCCTCCTAGTTTTTTTTTGTATAAATGCCATTCACTTGAAACCCCTGACCTATCAATTAGATGGGGCATCAAAGTCTCTTCCTCTCGTTTATCCAGACATGATAGATGATGAATCTTCTACCATCAACACTGTCTAATGCATGGACCATGATGCCATACTTACATAGGTGCAGATGATTTTTTCATACAACGATCACTTCCTTCAGAAACACAGGTTATGTTAAATGAATCAACTATTGACATTAATCTTCCATCTTCTGATGTTCCTCACATTTTAAATATTGGTCAATCTTTAGATGCCTAAGAACAAATCGACTATACCAAATTCCTTACAGATCATAGCAAAACCTTTGCTTGGTCCTATAGTGATATGCCTGGTATTGACCCCAACATTGTCATCCACAACATCGTTACAAATCATGAAGCTAAGCCTGTCAGGAAAAAGCTTTGCAGGATGCATCCTCGCATCGCACTCCTTGTCAAAGAGGAGCTTCAACGTCTTCTCTCTGTCTCATTTATCCAACCCATTGATTATCTGTAATGGGTGTCAAATATTGTCCCTATCATAAAAGCAACTGGGGGAATTCAAATTTGTACTGACTATCATGACCTCAACCTAGCTTGCCCAAAGGATGACTTTCCTTTGCCAAACATCGACCAACTTGTTGATCTTATGGCTGGCCATGAGATGCTATCACTCATGCACGGGTTTTTAGGATATAACCAAATCTTGATTATGCCAAAATATCAACATAAAACCACCTTCATCACCCCATGGGGGACATTTTGCTATAGGGTCATGCCTTTTGGCCTCAAAAATGCAGGTGTTACATATCAACGCGCCATGAATTATATCTTTCATGATCTTCTCCACAAAATTATGGAAGACTATGTGGATGACCTACTAGGAAAATCCAAGCTTCGCCGTGACCACCTAACCATTCTCAGAATAATATTCACTCGCCTCCTATAATATAATGTTTGACTCAACCCCAAGAAATGCATCTTTGGGGTTCTCTCAGGGAAGCTTTTGGGTTTCATCATTTCTCTTCATGGCATTGAGGTAGATCCAGCTAAGATTCAAGTTATACTCGAGATGCCACCACCAACTAACCTAAAATAACTTTGCAACCTACAAGGGAAGCTTCAATCTATTCATCACTTCATCTCACAGCTATCTGACTGATGTCAACCCTTCCATCACCTCCTCAAGAAGGATGTCTCCTTTAATTGGGATAAGGATTGCCAAGAGGCTTTTGAAGCTCTTAAATGCTTTCTTGTCTCTCCACCAGTCCTTATTCCACCGAAAGATGACCAACCCTTCTATCTTTACATTTTGGCAACAAATCATTCCTTAGGTGCCATGATCGCACATTGGGACAAACAACATCGTGAGCAGGTGGTTTATTATATAAGCCAAACGCTCATTGACTATGAAACTCGGTATACTCATACCAAAAAACTTTGCTTGGCATTAGTCTTTGCCGCCTTCAAACTCTGTCACTATCTCCTCAACCACAAGACTTACGTCATCACCCACACTGACCCTCTCAAATACATGCATTCCAAGCCATACCAAAACCAACATATGGCTCGTTGGCTCATGTTTCTCATTGAGTTTGATTTGTAATTCATTCAACAAAAATCTATAAAGGGGCAAACAATCACTGACCAAATAGTAGATGCCCCTTTACCTGACAACCAACCCTCTAACTACAAATTTCCTGATGAATCTATTGCCATGCTATCCACCGATGACATCTTCTATCAAATGACAATGTTCTTTGACGAATCTAAATGTCAACACGGTGGGGGTGCAGGGGTCATTCTCATCCCTCATGAGGGTGAGCCCATGCCTCTATCTTTTAAACTTGACTTCGAATGTACCAATAACATGGCTGAGTATGAAGCCTTAATTTTGGGACTTCAAACTACCCTTATCTTAGGCATCAAGACAATCAATATCTTTGGTGACTCGTAACTAGTCATTAATCAAGTTAACGGTTCATAACTTTGTAAAAACAAATTTTTGTAATGATATAAACACCGTGTTGACACATTGTTAGGGTCTTTTGACCATTATCTCTTGTAAATTGGTCCTCGCTCTACGAATAAGTTTGCCGGCACTATGGCCTCTCTCGCCTCACACATACCATCTTCATCTACTTCCTCGAGAATCTATGTCATGGTACACCATTTGGCGTTACCTTCATATATCTCCACTGATATCAACTTTGTTGGCAATATCGACTCTAGTCCATAGGATGTTTGGTATAAACAACTTGTTGACTACTTGACTTATTCTATCATTCCTCTTGATCTCTCTAGCAATGTACGGCGGGCTTTTATCAAAAGTACTACTCGATATACCATGCTAGGGGGTCTTCTCTATGAAAGAGGTTTTGATGGCCTCCTTCTTTGATGTCTAACCTCCACTGAAACATCTCATGCCATCAAACAAGTCCATGATGGGATTTGTGGAGGACATTTCAATGGTAACTCGGTTACAAAGCGCATCTTTCACCTAGGCTATTATTGGCCCACTCTTCACCAAGACTACAGTGACTATATTCGACATTGTATCAAATGCCAGCAACATGCTAACTTACTTCACGTCCCTAGCCATGCTTTACAAGTTGCTAATGATTTCTGGCCCTTTTCACAATGGGGCTTAGATCTAATTGGTGAAATTAACCCTCATTCATCTCTCCAACATCAGTCTATTATTATCACGACTGAATACTTCACTAAATGGGTGGAAGCTATTCCCCTCATCTCCACTAAAGCTGACAAAATCATCGACTTCATCAACCACCACATCATCTATCATTTCGGTGTACCTCATAAGATCATCACCGATAACGGCAAATATTTTAAAAACAAAACCATCCAAAAACTTTATGACTCTTTTGGCATCAAACTCAGCTTCTCCTCACCTTACTACCCATAAGCAAATGGATAGGCAAAGGCTTCTAATAAAATATTAACCAAAATTCTAATGAAGGTGGTCAATGACACTGGAAGGGATTGGCACACTCACATTCCCTTCACTTTATGGGCCTACCGCACTAGCATTTGAACCCCTATGGGTGCTACACCTTTCTCTTTAGTGTATGGAACTGAGGCCATCTTGTCTCTTGAAGTAAAAATACCTTCTCTTCACATCTCCTTACACGACATAATTTCTAACGATGACTTTCGTCAAGATCAATTAGCACAACTCGAGTTACTCAATGAACGTCATCTTATCGCTCTTAATCATCTTCATATCTACCAAAATCACATCAAACATGCCTATAACAAAAATCTGAGAGAGTGAGATTTCAAAATTGGAGATCTCATCCTTAAAGAAAACCAACACGTGACCAATATGGAAAGAAGCAAATGAGGCAAGTTTGCTCCTAATTGGCTCAGACCTTATATCATAACACACAAGTATGGATCAGGCACTTATCATCTGTCTTCTCTTAAAGGCCGACCAGAACTTGAGCCCCTTAATGCCTTACATCTGTGACCATTCTACTGTTAATCAAGTAATCATTCACTTGATGTTTAACTTGAGCTCGTCGCTTGAGCAACCCCCGTCATCCTCATTCTTATTCCTTTCAACCCTTTTTCCCTACAAACATTAGTTAACCCTTTTTTAAGCATTAATGCTTTGTCCTAATAAAAGGGAAACACCTAAACCTCTATAGTCTAGTCCATGACTAAAACTTCAGTCAACAAGAACAACAAAAAAATTGGGATGCCTAACCAAAGGTCATTAACTATAAAGGTAAATTGCTACCTTGAAGGACAACTACATTATTGTTGTAACTAATAGACTGCTCCCTTGAAGGATAACTATTCAAACCAATCAAAAAATACAAAGCAAAATATAGACCACTCCCTCAAAGGATGGCCATCACCTAATTTTGCTACAAATAGTACCCTCTCAGAAGCTTCCCACATCGATCAGCTTCACATGAGCACAAAACAAATCAACATCCCCAAGTAGACTTCCTGCATTGATCAGTCTACCCAAAAAAAATGACTGACAAACTATTAAGTCATGGACTTGCCTATAGTCATTCTTAGGGTCACCTATAAAAGGGGCAAAGTTATCCCTACTACAAATGGTTACGCTATCCTCACATATCACATAATCACACCTATTACCCCAAAATACTCAAGGGATTTTGAGCTCACTTAATGTCAAGTGATTAGGGTACTTATTTAACACAAACCAATAGTCAATGACGTAATGCATGAATGGGGATTTTTGTTTACAAAAACCCTATTTATGGTATCACTATGGTCCATGTCAATGAAAGAGCAAAATGTCTTTCACTTCTTATACACCTTCGTCAGATACAACCAAACCAAACCAAACCAAACCAAAACATGTTCTAACCATTAACATAACATCATGATTTATTTAATGCAAATACCAATTTGTGTTATATAAATTATCATAGCCCATTCACATTAGTTTCTATGGAAAACAATACACATGGAAACTATCAACCAAACACAATTTATGTCAAGCATATACTATCACCAATATGGAAACTTGCTGAAGCATAAATAAACTCATTTCATTTTTAGCATACACCATCATGAATATGGAACATTACTAGGGATGAAAAACCACATAACACTATGTTACAGGATACACCATCACACTATGGAAAAGGTTGTAACATCATCACACACTCATCATTTCAAAACATAACCAAACCAACCAACAACCTCTTTGACTCCATTTTCCATTTTTGGGATAACTACATTGGCCTGAGGCCCTTGAAATAGGGGCTATGTAGGCAGCACTCAGTTGACATGGGGTCTTCTAAGGTTAGCTCGGCCATTCATTTGTCTATCTACCTATGGACCAACTATCTAAACCAGCCCAAAATCATGACCAAATAACCAACTTGAACACTATAGAAGTCACATTAGACTTCTCATGGGGCACATTAGAGATCACATACATCTCCCTAACCACAACAACAACACTTGAGATCACTTATATCTCAGCCCGACTCGACTAATGACCTTGGAGATCGAGATTATCTCCTCAGACCATGACCACTTCGAGACAACTTTGCCTTGGTTGTTTTGATTGCATATATGCTACCTCACGAATAGTTAACAAATTGTACATACCTCACATTATACCCCTCACATGTATTTTTAGATCGTGACCAAGTTGATCACCAATATTTGTGACATTTGCATGTTTTCCAAGAGCACTTCCTATCCCAGATACTTAGAACACGAAGACCATTAGAGCTATAGCTTTGATCGATCTAACCTAATTAGCTACGACTAAAAAGATGGGAACCAGTTACTTTGATTTTAGTCCTCCTCGACCAATTAGAGCTACAACTTTGATCATTTAATCCAATCAGCTACCACTAATAAGCTGGGGACTGATTACTTCAATTTTAGTGCTCCTTAACCTTACCTGTGACAATTTGACCTACCTATCACGTGAAGTGGTATACGTACAATCTCAATTATTACAGTGTTTACACTCAAAATTCACCCTACCCATCCAATGCCTATCAAATCGGCACCCAATTTCAGATTCCCTTCTCTCGACTCCTGCTTTGAGGGGGAATACCTCATCCCCTACCTGGGGCAAACAACATCTATTTTTTTCTTGCAGTTCGTCAAGACAAACCACAAGACAAAAAGGGGCAAATGTAGACACTAATATTGTGTCCACCCCCCCTTGGTCCCCTTTTAACCACTTACACACTTTATTAATTTAAAATAAATTACTTATCTTAAATTAATGACCTCACCTAGACACCTCACCTTAGACACCTCACCTGGACACCTCACTTAGACACCTCGCCCTAAGACCATTTCTTACCTTATGAGTCACCCTGAGACTAGGTCATCTAAATCATGACCTATTCTCACTCCATCCTAACCTCTTAACTAACTCTCATGCCTAATAAAACTATCTTTTGACCATTCTCCAATGGAAAATGCACTTGGCGGATGGAGAAATGGACAAAGGGCTAAAAATAGCCCTTTTACCCATTCTTTATCCATCGATGTCAGTCAACTATCAGCCAACGCCGGTAAGATCACCAACATCGGTTACATAAGCTAGACTCTAACCTTGAGTTGCCCCCAGACTCTTGGATATCGACGTGCACACTCTGAGACTAAGCATCAGAATTCAACTATCGCTCTCCAGGCTACAAAAACTCTGCAAAAGTCACTCCAGATATTGGATTGAAAACATTATATGAGGTCTTCGACATCAGCCATAATAGGAATAAACATCTTGACACCCTTGGGTCTTTACCAAAAAGCTAAGTATTCTTTTGGTCTCTATTTCAAAGTTATAGAATAACTTGGTAATTAGTTTCTATTTACTATTTTTGAATACTGTAAAAGAAACCTGACTTCCTCCATGGAAGGGCTAAAAATCCTTCCTCTAAATCTTACCCTATTCTCACACCTACCCTCTACCTATTGCCCTTCCTCAAACCCTATTCTCCTTCCCGTAACTCTGCATAAACCTCCCAACTCCCAGAGTCCTATATCCATCATAGAAATACCCTGAAATCCGTCCAAAGACCTATTGCCTCTATCGACATCGGTAGTATAACTGACATCAGCACTATTTACCTACCGACATCGGCAACATAACCAACGTCAGCTACTGTGCAAACCAGAAAACCAATCTAAATAGCCCAAAGACCAAACACAACCTCTGACCAACCTGCTAAGACTCACGGATTATAGGGAACAGGTACACAACATTCTACCTTTTCATTTCTATAAGTCTTTTATCATTTCATTTTATACAAATCTCTTTGTCTTAAATAGTGGACTGTCATCCCTCATGGAGCTTTACGCTTTTGGGACCGAGCGCGTAGCTTGGCAGTCCACCCTATCATCTTCTAACATTTTCTTTGTTTAAGTCTTATTCTTATCTACAGGTGTCTTCCTCCATAGCCAAAGAGGAGCTCCTACAATGCTTGGATACGGTGCGTAACTTAGTTTAGGTAACGTATAAACCCCTAACCTTTAACTTTAGTTTCTTTTTCTTCTGAATGTAATTAGCAAAAATGTAGAGAAACACTTAGTGCCAAAAACCAAGGCTATTATCATAAAAACCCTCTCAACATAGGATAAATCTAGTACTTAGTGAGAAAGCACCTAAATGTAGTTAGTAAATTCAGGGCCCAATATGGCTTGGAGGAATCACAATAAAAACTACAACCCTAGGGGATAGTTAGGCAATATTTAAATGACCTCAAGAAGAAGGGAGTCCAAATATCTTATGGCCACAAAAGATTTGAACATGATGAGATTTTCATCAATGTTATGGATGAATCCAAAGTTTATATTCATATGAACAAGCACAATATGCCAATTTTAGTGGCATAAAAGATTTAATATGATCATTTATTTACTAAATATAATGTAATTAAAATCATAGAAGAGGTAGATAGAGTTGAAATCTATCAATGGCCTTAGTGGAAGGCTCAATCACCTTTAGAACAAGAACCTCATCCCTCTCCTTAGTAAAAATAAATTGGCTAAGAGGAGCAACATGCCAAAAAAAGAGATATGGATAAAAAAATTAGAAATAACATTCTTAGGGGACTCCCAATGCCTCAACTAGTAGCCACATGCCAATATTCTAAATAAACTACAAGGGAATCATCTCTTACAGATTGGTAATCAAGAACATTCTGTTTGGCACCTTTACCTTCTTTGATTATGGTTCAACATATAAACCTTCCTAAATTCTTGCATAAATATTTTATATAAATATCATCCACAACAACATCTCCATTAGGGACACATGTAGTTTTATTTCTTGCACCTCCATCCCTTGTATCCCTTCCACCCATTTCACCTACTATCACCCCTTACACTTCCACTCAACCTCCATCTACTAATGCCTTTTCATCTTCCATTCCATCTGCATCAGGTCAAGCCCCCATTTCCACTCTATCACCCATTTCTACTTATCAAAGGAAGCCAATAACCCTTCCAATCTCTCCCAAAATTTCCCAAGTAGAAGAAAGAGCTTTAGAGGTTTTATCTATTCATGAAGGTCCTCTTGATGAGAAAAAAGAACATGAAGAAGTAGTTTCATTAGTAGATTATGCTAGTGATGAGGGAGAGGAAGAACTAAAGTCTATGGAATAAGAAGATCAAAGGGGTTAAATTGAAGAAATTGATATGATAGAGGATAAATATTAATAGTAAATTGGGAAGGAAGAAGACATACCAGCCTCTGCACAAGAGGGAAATCTTCTTTTTGAAGAATAAAACTAGGCCCTTAATAAGATAATGTCTTCTTTCACCTCTTCTTTTACATTTATAAATATTATTTCTATCAATTTACCTTCTACTATTTCAACTACTGCACCACTCTCTCTTTATGAATCATTATAATAATATTGTTTAAAAACCAAGCCATTATATGTCCATGCCAATATTGAGGTAACTATCCACAAACTTCTAGTTGTTTTGATTCTTTGATTCTTTATGGAATATTTCAGATAATATGGACTTATGTCCTTAAATTGGATGGGAGATAATCTTTGGAAATGAATATTTTTTTAGGTTTTACGCAAATTGCATGCAAAGAGTATGGTAATAATTTGGATCTATTCCCCATTTATTATATTAGAGATAATTTAAAATTATAAAATTTTGAACAATATAGGCATATTATTGATATTTATTTTTTATTTAGACTATAGATAATTCCAAATTATCTAAAATAGTCCCTCACTTTCAAATTCAACTTTCTATAATGTCTAGACCCTAAGCCCCTAGTAGGAGGGTCCATTTTGAGAACTTGGTAATTATTTCTATTTTTGATCCCTGAGCACCCACTCTACTAGTAAGGGCATCTACACAATTGGACTTGTCTATCTCTTAGTCCACTCAAACTAAGTCTTCCATCATGGCCATCTTAAAGACTCCATAATAGATAAGGTATGTGGTGGAGACTACACCTCAGAGAGATATCTTGAGATGGAAAAGGGTTATTTAACCACCCCTTCATTTTTTTTATCCAAATAAATTCATTGATGCTTCCATAGGATCTATCCCACCTTTCACCTCTATGGAGACTATATGCAATGGAAAATGCAACATATCTACAAATCAATCCTAGCTCAGAGAAGATTGATCCTACTTACACTTTCGATTGGGGATACATTAGATAATCAAGGTCATGACCAATATGGATTTTACAGACCTATCCAAGGGATATCTTACCATAATAATATCACTAGGGAGGATTTCAAAGCCTCCAGTAAAAAAAAACTATGAAATAACCCTACTAGGTCCTGTGTTTTCATATTCACTATACTAATAACAAGTAAAATAAAGTCTAATCTAGTGTTCACCAAATCTTGTGGCAAATATTAGGGGTTAGTAAACATAAAATTAAACATGCATAAGATAATCCTAATTAATATATGTATAGGTAAAACCCTAATTCATGGAGAGAAACATATTATTCAAAATCCATTACCTATGTTACTTCTATCTCCTAAAGAGAGGATCAAAGTTAAAGATACTTGACTAGAAGACAAACCCATCAAGACTCAATCTCTCCCTTGGCCAAAGGTGTCTTACAAGAGGTTTTTATGATTTGTAAGGATTACTAAGAAATTCCAAAGCATCTAATACTTATCCATAAGACTAGATTCTTCTCCAAGTAGAAACGCTAAGCTAAGACTCCTCAATTAGAATGGTGGAAGAGCAGAATGTAAAGAAGTGAAAATGAAAAATAACTCTTTCCTACTCTCTAATAATGGAAAAATAGATGTGTTTATATAGGTAGATATAACCCTAAACCCTTCTAAAATTATTGGCTAACAAGGTCAACTTGGTTGACCTAGTATCATAATTGACAAAAAATAATTAGGACATAGACTAGGTTGACCATGGGGCTGACCTAGTCCCTAATAATTTTTGTCAATAAGAATACAAAGTTGATGTGGCTAACATAGTCATGTAAACTTTCAAAAAAGGGTTTAGGTTAGGGAAAGGGCTAATGAAAGTGTTAAAAGACCAGAGGAGTGTGTAAAATGAGTGGTAAAGCTTAGGGGAATGGTTTTTATGAGATAAGTGTGTAGATAGAAAGTGGAAAAAAGGAAAACAATCCTACGAAGCACCAATGGTCTACCCATCCCTCTCTCGGTACACCCCTTAAAGCATCCACTCAGAGAGATTGAGAATTGATGGGTTCTTACAAGATCAAAAGCCTTAATAATTTATAAAGTTTAAAAATATTATGTGTATACATATTCCCCATTTGAAGCTCATCATATGTCACTCAGGGGTAATAAGGGATGGTTCTTCGAGAAAGAACATAGTAACACCCAACAATGAAGCTAAAAAAATTATAGTATTTTAAAGTAAAAATAACTAAAATTAAATCATTGAAATGGAAATAAATAAAAACTAAATATGTGTACCTTGACTTACCTTTATCATTGGATGGTTGTCTACTATATTTTTAGTTTTGATTGTGGTAAGCACTGAGTCTGCTTTTGACAAACCCAATAATACACAACTAAAGAGTAAAAATAAAAAAACATTGGAAAGCCAAAATAACTGGTGTTATGTGGATAGGACATACTTGTAAATTTGGTAAGCTAGGATGATAAATGCTATGTTAGACCAAATGACCAAGTTAAAATTTTAGAGTAAGTTGGGTAACCAAAAAACCTAAAAAATTTGGTAACCAAGGATACTAAAGCCTAAAAAATTCAACTAAGTACACCTTAAGTAAGAAAGGCAAACTCACCAATTCAAACCAAAAATACATGTCAAAAAGGATGGTAATAAAACATAAATGTGAAAGTAGTAAAAATCCTTACTTTAAAAAAGATGGGCAAGCAAAAATGGTAAAATAATGTTGATGAGTGAGAAGTAACAATCTTTACTCAATCATCAATGGAAAAAGGTGCATAAAAGGGATAATAACATTGATAAGTGAGAAGTGACAAGCCAACCTCACTCAATAATGGAAAAAATACATGAAAGTAGAAACGGACTCAGATGTTTAGAAAAAAAGGGGGGGTGGTACAATAATGACAAATGGTAAAATAAATCAAGGCACATCTAGAAATGTAGAGCCATGGTGTAAATAAAGTAATCCATAGTCACTCAAACATATTATTGTGTTTTAAGGATAGATAAAACTAAAACAAAGTAGTGTCAGCATGTTTTTAAGGTGTGAAGAAGAAGGAAGCAGAGAAGAGGGAAAATAGATTTAGAATCATATTTTATTTGTTAAGGGGGGAAATGAAAATGGGTGGAGGGGAGAATGAAGGAAAAACCAAGGTAGAGGAACTCTTTATTGAAGTCAAGATTCTCAAATTAGGTTTGTCAAACAAGAGGACTTTTGACTTTAAGGACTCTAAATAACTTATCTTAGCCACACAAGTCTTAGGTCAATAAATGAACTATGTAGATCATCTTATGAAGGCTATATGCATGAAAAGTAAAATGGACCTATCTTCCTATAATGTGTTCCCTATTCCTCAGGACCCCTTATAGAGTCATCGATCTACTACAAATATTAGTTACTTAGTGAGAAAGTAGGTAGCACAATAGAGTTTGTTGAATTCCCCTATTCCAATCTACTAGCCTACCACACTCCAATGGACCTTGGCTCTAATGTGAGGTTAACTGTGGAGTTTGAGATTTGAGTAGAGATTGGATATGTGCTTCTAATCATGTCTTTTGGTGTGATTTTGACTTTTGATATTTTTATGTTGCCTTTTATATATCATTGCATTTTATTTCAAATGATTTGGATTTTAACTTTCTTTATGGCTTTTTCTATTTATCCTCCATACATATTTAGAGAAACAAACATGGGTGCTAGAAATGAATTTCATTTGAATACTTGGGACTTGGTTATTAAGAGAGATAAATTCAGAGAGCATGGTGTCTCAGAAATACAGTTAGGTGAAATAAAAGTTATATCTTGACTTTGACCTTGTTTTATCCTATATGGAGTAAAATGAAAGGAAATCAAGATGAATGAAACATAAAACAATTTGAATTACTTCAAATTGCAAAAAATGTGACAAAGGGTGAGAAAGGGATATAATGATAGAAAATTGTGATTCCATATCATAAAAATGAGGTAAATGGAGGAAAATGTGCTAACATAGATTGTTATTCAAATTTCATCTATCAAAATAAGCAAAAGTTAAAGCTAAGAATAAAGATCAAGAACTCGTAACCATTGTTAAACACATTCTAGAAAAGGAATGACAAGATGATGATTTTATGAGGAAGTCTAGGTCCTATAAATGGTCTTACACTGCAATTCATAAAATAGAAACCCAAGGTGGTGTAAAAATCATGTGAAAAAAAATGAGATAAAAAAAGATGGTATTTGTGAGGAGGGGCAGGTCATATCCATGGTTTGACACTAAAACTCACAAATGGGAAGCCCAATGGGTGCCAAAAAGTATTTGGAAAGTGAGAAAATAAAAAGGATAAAAGTACATTATGAGGAAGAATGGGTCATATCCATGGTTTTACAATGCAACTCATGAGAAAAAGGGGAACCAAAAGACCAAAAGGAAGGACTAAGGTTTGTGAAAATAGAGAACTATTGCAGTGAATAAGACCCATTATAAGTATCCTATAAAAAGTGTTAGATAGATATCATATATAAATCATGAAAAATAAGGGATTAGGAAAAATACTTCATGAGGAATTGTGTGTTGGTGGGTTCTTTGAAAATATGGCCTTCATTGGTTTGAAGGTGATAGGTACTCAGACCAAGAATATCTGTGCCTAAATAAGGACCCCATCATTTTTAGGCATATTTAATTTATTTTTCATTAGTTTAATCTAATTTAAGGACAAGATCACCAACATTAAATTTGCAAACTTTAACTCATTTGTTATGTTGTTTGGCAATTTGGGCCTTGTATTGGTGATTATGTTATAAAGTAGAAAGATGGTGTTAGTCAAGGAGATCCATATAATGAAGGTGGGCTTCATGTAATTCTTAATTAGGTAGAATACCATAAATAGATATACAGAGAGAAGGAAGCTCAACTTTTAATGGAAGGACTGATTCAGAACCATAGACTAGAGAGAATGGCATTGCCCCAATGGAAATACGTATGCTAGTGTGATAGGCCCAAAGAATAGGATAAAGATGAAGGTGCCAATTTATGTGTGATTCATGTATTATCTTTTTGAGAAATTTATTGAAATTTTTCTTGGTAGCCTCGGCTTGGACACTACATTGTGGATGATAGGGTGTGGAGAATCTATGATTAATTTTAAATCTAACACAAATCTGTTTGACATTTTTGCTTTTGAAATTACCACCATTGTCTAAAATGATAGTATGAGGGACATCAAAGTAGTAAATGATTTTATTAAGGATGCATTTAGAGATGGTAGTACTAGTGACATTAATAATGGGCATATCTTCAAACCATTTGGTAAAATATTATGTGGCTATGATTATAAAGACATGCCCATTTTGAGAACAAGGTAATTTTCTTATGAGATCTAATCCCCACATGGAAAAGGGCCAAGGAGATTTTATGATTTAAATCTTGGATAGAGGTGAATGAATTAAATCATCATGAAGTTGGTAAAGAGTACATTTTTTAGCAAATTAGATGGCATCCTTTTTAAGAGTGGGTCAAAAGTACCCCATACATAAGAATTTATAGCTTGTAGCATGTCCACTACAGTGGCCACTGTAAATGCCCCCATGTGCGTGTTCAAGAAGAGGAGAATGCCATCTTGCATAACACATCAGATAAAGGTACCTTCAACATTATGATAGTACAAGATGTTATATATAAATAGATATTTAAAATCTTGTTTGTGAATGTGAGTCTTTTCACAAGAATCTAGGTAGGGAGGATAATATTGGTGTTTTATAAATTTAATGATATCTTTGTACCATAGACTTTTTTGAATGGTGATGGCCTCATTATGATAGGTAAGCGAATCATGCGGTTGAGTAAAAAATAAAGATTTTATTTTTTAGATAAGAAAAGTGGGATCAGTAAGAACTTGGTGTGAATAAAAAAGAGATATTGAAGAAGTGAGGGAATTAAAAATAGAATTTTGATTTTGAGGGACAAAATCGATGGTGAAAATAATGAAATATTTGGCGAGAGTAGTTGAAATTTGATGATAAAGATGAGATTATTGATTTTGCATTGGTAATTACCATTGAACTAGTGTCAAATGAGCTAAGAATCACATAAAGCATGCAAGTATTGGATATCTAAATCAAGGGAAGCTCACATACCTAAGATTAGAGATTTTTACTCTACCATATTGTTAGTGACATGAAATGTTAAGCAAAAAGCTAAAGGGATGATTTTTATAAGAGAAATTTTAAGAATAAAACTTGCCCTAACTCCTTAAAGGCATTTAGCACCATTAAAATGAAGGGTCTAAGTATCCTCATGTAAATTAATATTAATTTTAGGAATTTTTTTGATAACTACTTTTAGTTTAATATTATTAGGAAGGATAGCATATTCATCAAGATTAATTGCTTCAAGATTAGCAATAAAGTTATGAAAGTAATATTTTAGAGATATTGCTTGGTTGAGACCTTCAAAATAGAGAATATTTTCATTGAGAAGACTATCTTGAAGGTGGTTGGTAGTGGGCATAAGATCTAAAATAAGTTGATTAGAGATGATTTATCCTTTAATAACTTTTTGATTAATAATTTGGAGATCAAATTCTATGAAGACCATCCACTTGCCAATTCTATCTATAGGAAGAAAGGATTCGGAGAAGTGATGAAGGGGATTAGAATGGATGATAACATAAGTGGTCTGGTAAAGCATATAATGTCAAAGTTTTTCAACTACAAAATATATGGTGAGGCAATCACATTCAAATTTTGTGTAACATTTTTTA
Source organism: Torreya grandis (assembly GCA_037957365.1). NCBI lineage: Eukaryota > Viridiplantae > Streptophyta > Pinopsida > Cupressales > Taxaceae > Torreya > Torreya grandis. The sequence continues at coordinate 1,386,381 of JARHVA010004552.1, forward strand.
TAATCAATGAGGCCTCAGTTGATATAGTAGATGTCATATTCTCTTCTAGTATCATCTTTTTGGGCAAGTGTTGCACCAATGAATATGGGTGTGGAAGAAGTGTATAAGATCAAAGGTTGATCATTTGAATGGGGATGAAGAGTAGGTGGGTGAATCAATGACTCTTTCATATTATCAAATGATTCTTAGCAAGGATTTATCCATTCTAAATCATTAACTTTCTTAATAAGAGAATTGATAGAGTGGATACAATAAGCCATTTCAAGGATGATTCATATAATTACCCCAAGTTTACCAAGATAAGTATGAATGTCCAAAATAGATCAAGGGATGGGTATTTTGATGATAGCATTAATCTTGACAGGGTCAACATCGATGCCATGGAGATAAACTAATAATCTTAATAGTTTACCAAATGTGACACCAAAGACACATTTGTAAGGATTTAGTCTAAATTTATATTTAATAAGGCAATTGAAGATGATGACAAGATAAAAAAGATGAGCCTTGCAACATTTAGACTTAGTAATGAAGTCATCAAAATTGATAAGTAGCTCTAGCATTTTTGAGTCCGAAGGGCATTTTAACATAGCAATAGGTGCCCCATTCCATGGTTAAATTTGTCTTATGTTGGTCTTTGGGGTAATGTGAATTTGGTTATAGCCCAAGAAACCATCCATAAGAGACAATATTTCATAACCAGCTATGGAATCAATAATGGCATTATTAAAGGTAAAGGAAAAATGTCCTTGGGACAAACAAGATTAAGATTACAAAAATCATTGCAAATGTGAATGACCACAGTGACCTATTTAAGAATGGGGATTATGTCATAAACCCATTTGTAATAGTCCACATGTTTTATAAACTTAGAAGCAAAAACTTTGGGTGGAAATTTTTGTTGCTTTTGGTGCATAATTTTGGCATCAGGATAAGTGATGATATTGTGCACCACAATGTTAGGGTCAATACCAGGAATATCCTCATAGGAATAGGCAAGATCTCATGATATTTATCAAAAAATTAGCTAAATTTATCATGTTTAGTAGGTGTGAGTTCATGAAAAATTATAATAAGTTGAGGGCATGATGGTGTACCATATTCAATTCAAGTAGTTTCTTCGATAAACATAACATTTCCATATTCGAAATGGTATGGTGCATTTGGTAAAGAATAAATAGGATTAGATTTAGGATCAATGATAGAAATTAAGTTATTGAAACAAGGGGATTTATTTTTGAAATTCCCAAGTTTGTGATGTTGTCAAAGAATTTGAGTTTCTTAGGCATGAAGTAATTCAAGGATATCTTCATTGCTAGGTGTTGGGTGCATATTTTGTCACCAACTAATTGATGAGAAAAATAGGTCTCTTCAACCATAGCATAGGGAGATTGGTCAGCCAGATGTGTAGGTTTAATACATCAAAAGGGGACAAATCTCTCCTCTCATCAAGGGGAGGTTCCCTATAAATATGCAGGAGTTATATACTATATATATATAAGCAGAAAATAACACTCAGGGGTAGGATAAAGCATCCATCTCTCTTTTTTCAAAGATGATGTTAAAAAATAGAGGAGAAAATATTGGTGAAAATGTTGAAGGCACTTCTCTTCTTTCAGAAGTGATCTTGTAGGAAACAACAAGAGTTCTTTCAGATAGTAACAAGTAACTGGTAATCAAAGGCATAGTAACCAGCAAATTGAGATGTAGCACAAAGTCTCCACATCAACAGCCCAATGTGAGATACAAAGGACAATGAGGGTACAAATTCATCCCAAGGTCCTTTACATAGAAATAGAATACGAAGGATAATGAGGGCACAAAGTTGTTCCAAGATCCTTTACACAGGAAATAGAAAGAAAACACACTAAAGGCAATTGTGGGGGCACAAAGTATATCCACAGTTGGCTTCATGACACCTTCCTGATTACTTTCACTAATTATACTTATTTAATTAAAAGGATAAAAAATGTATTAAGGAAATAGACATAAGAACAATTTCCCCAACAACCAAGCTATTCCAGTGCAAAGTCTGAAAAGTCACTTGTTTTCTTATTCAAATAACGAAATATGATCAACAATCTGAGCTCAAAGTCTCAGTAATGCCTTTCAATTTGGGTAGAGTTTTGTTTCTAATAACAGAGAGAGAGAGAGAGATATCTCTAAAACAATAAGAGAAAGTCCAATATATAGTGCTCCAAGAAAGATTTGGGTGCTTTGTTTCACAAAAATGGCCTACGATGCATTTAATGCATTCAATACATTTTAAATTCTATCCATGAGCTATGCTGGAATCATGCATCAGTATTAAATATGGGCTGCCTAATGTGTTTCTTGATGTGTTTCTTGATGTGTGCATAGTTGTTCATTTATTTACTCAATGCAGAAAAATAGGCCATGCCATTAAATGTTTGCGCTCTCTAATGTCTACCTAGTGGGCTACTTCACCTTCTAGAAACATATCCCATGCATGAATATTTTTGATCTTTATCCATTGTTCCCCCTTTCTTGGTTGTATTTTGTCCTTTTCTATGTGATATTAAGAAGTGACACATGGCGCATTTTTTTGTGAAATAGGTGAGGACATGTGGCAACATTCGCTCAACTTATAGAGGCTTTAAATACCTTTTGAGAGTCCCACAGAAGATGACATGTGGCGGCTTCCATTGAGCTTTAGAAACACTATAGAAACATTTGGGACTCACTTGGATTCATGTGGATGTTGACACTTGGTGTGCTCCATTAGTTTAGCAAGTCACTCAGGGCCCACCACAGTCCTTATGAAATAAAGAAGCAGAAGGAAGAAACTGTAGATGTTGACACTTGTCGGCTTCCATCGAGCTTTTCAAGGGACATGTGGCAATTTTTTCTAATTTTTATAAAAACATATTGAAACCTTCCACCATTGCCACTTGGTGCCTTTCACAAAAATCTGAGAGAAGCTTATCAAAAGAAACTTTGCAGCTTATAAGAAACTCGAAACATGGATGCAAACACTTGTCACGCTCTGTTGAGCTTTTAGAAACAATATAGAAACATTGGGACTCATTTGGACTCACGTGTATGATGACACGTGGCACTTTTTGCTTTATTTTATCCACTCACCTAGGACCCACCACAGTCCTTATGACACAAAAGGAAGAAGTTGCAGATGTTGACACTTGGCAGCTTTCACTCTTGAGATTTTTCCTTTCAGGCACTCCTTCAAACCACTTTTGATCACTGCCCTCTACAAGGGTATTTTTCTTTTCGAGCTTTAGGATACTCCTTTGAACCATCCACTTTGAAACTTTAAACCTTTGAACCATTGAACCTTCTTAGTTCAAGGTTCAATGGTTTAATGGTTCAATGTTTCAATCACTTTCTTGTGTTCTACTCATTCACTTGACCACTTGAACCAAACGCTTTGAACCAAACCATGTTGAACCAAACCACGTTGAGCCAAACACTTTGAACCAAACCATGTTGAACCAAACCACATTGAAATTTTGCTGATGTCATTAAACCTTTGAACCCATTAAACTTTTTGGAAGTGGGGTTCAGTGGTTCAATGGTTCAATCCTTTGTTTGAAGCTTGCCAAAGAACCTTTTTAGTTGAACCGAAGCAATCAACCAACCTTGAATAATGCTTAAGTGTTGAGAGCTTGTTTCTTTCCTACAGAGTTCGTAATTTTGAATCTGTAGATTCCATAGAAATGAACCTACAGAGTCCGTAGAAATGGGTTTGTAGAACTGGTGGAGTCTATAGAAATGAGTCCATAGATTCCATCCTGTGAAGTCTGTAGAAATGAGTCTGTAGAGCTTAGCCTATAGAGTCCGTAAAAATCTAAAAAAGGTTTAATAATGAAGAATTTGAATGCTTAGAACAATTTTTGAAAAGGGAATAGAGGATTTTGGTATGTTGAACCAGAATAGTTCATATGTTGTCTCAAAAATGAGTTGACATTTTCAGGGACAACACTAGGCAAGGTGGGAAGAGGGCCATAATATTTAACATCTACTTCAAGATCAATAATTTTATTACCATGGCTATCATATTCAAAATGTATTTGATAGACATATATGGCCTTGGAATCTAATATAATCTTGGGAGTCAGAGGAGTAGATTGATCAGATGATATTGGTGTGTTGTTAGTTTCTTTGATGGGGAAAGAATCAGATGTAATGATGGGATCTATAGGTGGTAGAGAAGATGAAATATTTTTTGGAGGTTTAAAAGGTAGGATTTGTACTACCACCCAAGGAGTATCAAGAAGTGGATAATTAACAGGTGGTACATGACCTTCGGGAAATAATTAAAAACCTATGAAAATGGTGTGAACATCTTAGTTAAAAGCATGTATTTGAGCTAAATTTTATTGATAATGTTGAACATCTAAGTCTCGATATTTTTCTTGGGCCATGATGTAGTTATCATCATAGGTTGGAGAGATGGTACATGCTTGAGAGTTAGGGGGAGTTTCAGAAGGTGAAATTCCAAGGTTACCAAACTGATGTGGAGACATGATTAGAGGATCTTAGAATAATTTTTCCACTTCATAATCATTGCATGTGAAGGCATATTCAGGGTAAGAAGGTTTCTAAGCATTTCATGGAGGGGGAAAATCCATGATCTCATCAATAAGAGGAATAGTGTGATCATGAGGTAATAAAGAAGGAGGAAACCACTCTGAGATGTAAGGAGGGAGCTTAGTAGTGTTCTAGGTATATTATAAGTCATTAGGTTCATCATCATCTAAATCAGATAGAGTGACTTATAAGTCTAGATTGATGTTGATGAATTCATGCAAGGGATCACTATTTATGGTAGGAATGCAATATTAATATTTTGGATTGGGAAGTTAAATATTCCAAGGGTTGGGATCAACCTCATACTTATACCATTTACCATTATGTAAGAATTTGATGCATTGGCTATCAAAAGAGGTGATGGCCCTCATTTTATGAGTCTAAAGGTGATCGAGGAGTATGTTATATGATAAAGGCAAATCAAAGACCATAAGTTTAGTTTGAATGGTGTTAGGTCTGATTGTTAGAGGAATCCAAATATAACCAAGTGGATTTTGATTAGTTTTAAAAAATCCATGACAAGTGAGGTGGGTTTTCTTGAGATGATCCTTATTATAGCTAAGTTATTGGATGAGACAAAAATATGTCACATTAATACTGGACCCTTCATCAACTAAATCTTTATGAATAAGGGTAGTATTAATGGCTATTTTAACAAATAGTGGTGGATCATCGATGTGAAAAAGGATTTTGTCATTAATCATACCCTCTTCAAGAAATTCAATAGACAATTTGGAATAAGGACACATGGATTCACTGGTATGCACATCGATAGGTTGAGGCTCCATAGAGGGTGGTTATTCATGTATAGAAGATGGATCTTCAATTTATTATAATTATTACATAAGGAACTTGAAATGATAAGGGGAAGTGTGAACTAATTCCATAAGTGAAATCTTGCAAGGCATGAAATTAAGTTCTTCAAGAAAGTTCTAATGGGATTTAGAAGAACCAGTGTGAGGTTTAGAAGGTAAGGTAGATTTTGAAGGAATGGAAGTGGTTGGGGGTTCGAAAGAAGGAGGTGGTTCATCATGGGCTTCCAAAGCTAAATGAATGGTTGTAGTATCTTTAAGAAGTTGTTCTTCTAAAGATGGTTTCTTAGGTTTTGTGATAGAATCTCTGTGAGCTTGCTTATGATGATAATTAACCTTAGTTGTGTTAACATATTAAGAATTTTTTTAATAATTATCATAGTTGACATCGATAGCACAAACATCCTTGGTATTTTTTTGATGATTAGATGTGGAAAAATATTTTTGTTTATTAGAATAAGAAGCTTTGGGTGATTGTCATTTTTGAAAAGTAGTGTTTTACTCTTGACGATGAATTTTGATCATGGATTCATGATTGAAGGAATCACTAAGCATGTAGGAGACAATAAATTTAGTAAGCCCTTGACAAGTTTCATGGGAATGCCCAATATCAACATGGAACTAAAAAAATTGATTAGGGTCATACAATTTAGGAGGATTATTAGGATAAGTAAAGTGTTTAGGGTGGTAAGAATTTTTTCATTTGTTGCATAGTTAATGGAATGTGAGAAGATGGGAATTATCAACTTTGGGAACTCCTTGCTTGGTTTGAAGAGTATTGATGATGATGGCATTGGTCCAAATTTGAAAAGATCTGTATACACATAATATTTTTAACTTTTATTGATTACTGACACTTCATATCTTATAGGAACCTATTGAGTCTTAGTATTTCTAAGTGCATGCTTTAAGAGGTATATCAGGAAAGGGGTGGGCAGACCATCAGTGCTTCATAAGATTGTATTTTATTTTTCCTCTTGACCATCCACACTCTAGCCTCCTAAAACCATTGAACCCAAGCTTATTCTTCCTAGTTCTACCTATTCCTATCATTTGCTATATTTTATCCTTCATTTTTTGCCTTAGCACCCTTTTGACCTTATTGATGCCTTAAGATGTACCACAAGTGCATAGAGTGTTTAGAAACACTTCTTATTTTAAAATTCATAGAATTCAATGCATGAGTTATAGGTTGTGATAATCTTGTTATCTATTTGTGGAATAAAGGTAAAACAAGTGATTGTTTCACAATATTTATATTAATTGGTGGTTGGGAGACACCATAGCCAAACAACATATCTATACAAAGTATGTAGTGATTATGAAAATAACATTGAATTATGATCAAAAATTAAATTAATAATTAATTTAGACTATATATTTATAATAGAAAGTGAAACTAAGGTGATCCAAGTCAAAAAAAGAGCAAAAGGAAGGGTAGGGCAGAAAGAAATATTATTGATCTTCATTCTAAACATCATGATAAAGCTCATATTTCATCCAAGCATGGACTTAAAACTAACATGTGAAGTGAGGCAACTTATCCCAAATCATATCACACATCAGACAAAATTCTAAGGAAGGTGGAAATAATGCAAATAAGAATTAGTTTCACTTTAAAGATTCTACCCCTGCAAGCAAACAACATTGAACCAAATGCAAGAAGGGTAAAGGAAATGAAATGAAACTAAAGACTTTCATTCAAACTAACATTATCACAAGTTTATAGCTCTGTAATTAAAATTTCACACTAAGAATTTATAAGAACTATTCAAATCTATAAATTAGAACAAACAAATGAGAGAGAAGCCATGATATCAGATACACAGACAAAAACTAGACGATCTTTATTGAATTCTTTGCTTGTATTGCTTACTCTAAGTTTATAAAGTAATTTTGGCTCTAAAACTCCCCCTCCCTTTTAAAAAATGGTATTACTTATTTTTATATAATTCCAAGGCAACATACCAATCAATCATGAGATACCAATGCATAAGAGATAAGGATAGTTATCCTTATTACAAAGTTCCAAAATACAATTACTTTATAAAAGTGGACTAACCTATAGAGAAACATGCTAACAAACTAGCATATGCCTTTACAAAAAATATTATACCTTCAAAATGAGTTCTTAAAAGGCTTCTAAAAGCATTTAATAACCCCTCTATTCATCTACTAGGACCCTTTATTTAAAATTCATCAACTGGTTCTTAGGTTAAAATCTAACATCTGCATGAACGTATATGACATCCTATATACCATCAAATTTAATTCATATGGGGTTCAAATTTGACATCTGTTCAAATGTCTTCTATTTTTATCCAACTTTACAATTTTATATCTCGAAGCACAAAACTCACGAAGGCACCAAATTTGCAGATAATGGACTTAAAACCAAAAGGAACAAACCCATTAAATCCGTTGGTCTCAAAAGATTTATAAATGCACCTATAAAATTTTGAAATGAGCTCTTTTTCATGATTTTGCATGACATCCATGTACCTGTTAGGAAAATAGTTTAAAATTACTTGGGAGCCAACTTTGCACACTTATATCTTTTGATGCACTTCATCGCATGAGCTCATACTTACAAAAATACTCTTGGTATGAAAATGGACAAACTCATTTGACCATTTATTTTGAGGTTGAAACACATGATAGATATGGCTTCATGAAAATATCTAATTGACTTTGTTTGGACCCAAAAAACTAGTTAAAAATGCTTTGGAGACCAACTTTGCATACCCATAAATTTTACTGTACTATGTTGTATGAGCTCAAACTTTTAAAAAAAAATTCTTGTCCAAATTTTAACAAAACCATTTAACCATTTCATCTGAATTTATAGCACATAATAAATATGGCCTCATTAAAATGCCTACTTGGCTCTATTTACACCTTGAAAATTAGTTGTGTGAGAAAAATAGTGAAATGTGATCAAGAGACCAACTTTGCATGCCCATAATTTTTGACATGATATGTCACATGAACTCAAACTTAGTAAAAATATTCTTTTTAAAAATGTAAACAAACTCATTTGACCATTTCATCTGAAGTTGTATAGCATGAGAGATATGGTTTCATGTAAATGCCTACTTGGCTCTGTTTAGACTCAGAAAAATGGTTAAGTATCGGGAAAATAGCAAAATGTTATTGAGAAGCTAAATTTGCATGTCCATAAATTTTGATGTGCTAGATTACATGAGCTTAAATTTATCTAAAATGTTCCTTATGAAAATGTGAACAAACCCATTTGATCATTTCATTAGAAAGTGTAGTGCTTAAGAGATATGGCTTCATGAAAATGCCTACTTGGCTTTGTTTGGACTCGGAAAACCAGTCAAAAATACCTTAAAAACCAACTTTGCATTCCCATAAATTTTGATGTGTTATGTTGCATGAACTAAAACTTAGTAAAAATATTTTTTGTGAAAATTTTAACAAACTCATTTGACCATTTCATCTGAAATTGCAGCATATAAGAGATATGACTTCATGAAAATGCCTACTTGGCTCTGTTTGGACCTAGAAAATTAGTCAAAAATGACTTAGAAACAAACTTTACATGTCCATAACATTTGGTGTGATATGTTGCATGAGTGAAAACTTAACAAAAATATTCTTTATGTAAATTTTAACAAACCTATTTGACCATTTGATCTAAGGTTGTAGTACATAAGAGATATGGCCTCATCAAAATGCCTACTTAGCTTTTTTCACACTTTGAAAAATTGGCTATGGGAAAAATAGTGAAATGTGATCAAGAGGCCAAAGTTTCATGCCTATAACTTTTAATGTGCAATGTTGCATGAGCTCAAACTTAGCAAAAATATTTCTTAAAAAATATGAACAAACATATTTGATCATTTCATCTTAAGTTTCAAAAAATGAGAGATATGGCTTCATAAAAATGCCTACTTGGCTTTGTTTTGACCTAGAAAACCAGTCAGAAAAGTTTTAGAGACCAACTTTGCATGCCCATAATATTTGATGCATTATATCACATGAGCTCAAACATAGCAAAAATGTTCCTTGTACAAATGTGAACAAACCCATTTGATAATTTTATCTGAAGTTGTAACTCACAAGAGATATAACTTCATAAAAATGCCTACTTAGCTTTGTTTAGACTCAGAAAACTAGTTAAAAATATTTTGGAGACCAACTTTCCATGCCCATAACTTTTGATGTGCTACATCACATAAACTAAAACTTAACAAAAATGTTCTTTGTACAAATATTAATAAACCCATTTGATCATTTCATCTAAAATTGTATCTTATGAGAGATATGGCCTCATAAAAATGTCTACTTGGCTCTATTTGCACCTTGAAAAATTGGTTATGGGAAAAACAACAAAATGTGGTTGAGAGGCCAACTTTACATGCCCATAACTTTTGACGAGCTATATCATATGAGCTCAAACTTAGCAAAAATATTATTTGTGTAAATGTGAACAAACTCATTTGACCATTTCATTTGAAGTTGTAGTGCATGAGAGATATGGCTTCATGAAAATGCCTACATGGCTTTGTTTGGACCCAAAAAACCAGTTAAAAATACTTTGGACACCAACTTTACATGCCCATAACATTTGACGTGCTATATCACATGAGCTTAAACATAGAAAAAATATTCCTTTTACAAATATGAACAAACCTATTTGATAATTTTATCTAAATTTGCAATGCATAAGATATATGGATTCATAAAAATGCCTACTTGGCTCTATTTGGACTCAGAATTAAGTCAAAAATACTTTGGAGACCAACTTTACATGCCCATAACTTTTGGTGCACTATATCATATGAGCTCAAACTTTAAAAAATGTTTTTTGTATAAATTTAAACAAACCCATTTGACAATTTCATCTTAAGTTATAGTGCGTGACAGATATGGCCTCATAAAAATACGTACTTGGCTTTATTTACACCCTAAAAATTTGGCTAAGTATGAGAAAAAAATCTAAATGTGATCAAGAGGCCAACTTTGCATGCCTATAAATTTTGACATATTATGTTGTATGAACTCAAACTTAGCAAAAAATATTCTTTGTATAAATGTGAATAAACCCATTTGACCATTTCATTTGAATTTGCAGTGCATGAGAGATATGGCTTCATGAAAATACTTGGCTCTATTTGGACCCAGAAAACTAGTCAAAAATGCTTTGGAGACCAGCTTTCCATGCCCATAAATTTTGATGCACTATCTCACATAAGCTAAAAATTGGCACATATGATTTAGGTATAAATTTGAAGAAATGTATTTGACCATTTATTTTGAAACATCTACACGTGTGAAATATGACTCCATCAAACTACCCATTCAATTTTTTTGCCATCAGACCAAAATGTCTAGATGGACACAATGAGGAACCAGTTGAATAACATGCACTTCCATACTTACTCCAAGAACTCTTGGCACCCCATAGGGTCTCTGTAACATGTCCATGGCCTCTATAAATTGACAAATGACACCTTAATCAAACTCATTTAACTTGACTTTATACAAATCAAAGGCTAGTAAAGGACCAAATTAAGATTAAATCATGAAATTCAGACATAGCTCATTCAAGAAAGGCCTCATCAACCTATAACCTGAACATGAAGAACCAATGATAACAAACTTAGACAAGGTTAGACCAGAACTATGAATCAATAAGTCAGTCAGGCCATGGTGTGGATGAGCTTCAAATAAAAAAATGTGCAAACATACTAGTGACACTTTGATCAAGTGAATTTTGAATTTTAAATTACAAATTTACATATTTTGACATAAGGTTCCATATTTTTTATAAATAGGGGTATGTTGACCTCAACAAACCTATCAATTATGTTAAGTTGACCAAGTCGACTAGCATAGTTTAGGGACTTTTTCTATAGTTTGGTTTGTTGGCCTCTCAGCTGACCTAGCACAGACCTAGAGAGTTAGCCCCAAAAACATGTTAGGTCGATTGGGTTGACCTAACATAGATGATATTTTAAAAATGATTTTAGGGTAAGATACTACTATATATACAAGGTCATTTACCATCATTTGTAAGAGTGAAGAATTAAGTGAAGAAGTGTGAATGAACATCTGCCTATTGACCATTCTACTTGGGAAATAAAGTTTTAGGGTTCAATACTTTATTTGGAGCTCTGATCTCTTCTTATGGATAATTATTTTGGATATTTTGATAGCTTGTGTAGTTTAGAACTGATTTATCTTAGTTATCCTTATTTACTAAGCAATCTCTTGTGAAGCACCTTGGCAAAAGGAGAGATTGAGGCTTGACAGGTTCTTCAAAGGTAAGTATTACTAACTTTATTCCTTTTTTGTAAGATTATATAGATAGAGCATATACATTCTTCTCTTCCAAGTATTAGAATTTTGTATACATTGATGTGAGTATATGTCTTCTATACATGTTTAGTTTAGTTGTTTATTTGTTTTGTTTCTAGCCCCCACTTTATGCCACAAATTTTGGTGTGTACTAGATTAGATTTTCTTTTCTTGTTATTAGATTAGTGAAATATTAAATCATAAGACTATTTTAGGGTTGTTGTGTGATTATGTTAGGCTATAGGATTTGGAACCCTACCTCACATGGTGTGTTGTGACAAGTGGTCCTTTAATCAGGTCTAATGAATCCTCACATTGGTCATGCTCCCACTTAACAATTGTACACCCCCTAATTAGAAGTGTAGGTGTCCTCTATCCCATCTGTTCCAGGATTGATTTATGGACATGATGCATTTTTTATTACATACATTCTAGTGAACCTGATGTGAATCAAATCTTTATAATATTTCTTTCACTTATATCATTTATATTCATCATTATTTTTATCATATCTTTACTGTGTTGGATTGACCCTGTCGATCTAGTTATTTATCTTTGTACGTAGGTTTGTAGGAATAGGAAACTAGCTCAACTAGCTCAACATAGTACAAGCTTTATAACTTTTAAACTTATGTTCAAATAACTAGATTGACCAACTCAACCTAGTATAATTTTTTTCAAGTTTTCAAGCTTCCTGTTTAACCTACTAGGTCAACAAGGTTGACCTAGTGCATTTTCAACAAATTCGTATATTACTTGATCGACTGACTCGACCAAATTTGTAGGTTTTTTATAGTTTTCTCCTAGGTTCTTGATTAATAATATTTTCCTTTTCATCTCTAAACCATTTAGGTGAGTTTTTATTCCTCTATATCTTTCTTTCTTTGCACTTTCCTTTCATAGTTTGCAGTCTTCAAAATTACCTTTATACAATCAACTAGGTTGACCCTATGGACCTAGTTTTGTGTTGTGTTTTTTGAAATAACTAGGTCGATTTGACTGATCTAGTTCACTTTTAGATTTTACTTATATAGTACAAGTTCAACCCTGTCGACCTTGTTTTTTATGATTGTCTGTATAGTTTTTCAAATATACCTAGTTTCAAAGTTGGAATTAACCATATATGTTAATCACATCTTTCTTTTAAGTTATTTACATGCTTAAAATAGTTTACATAGTCTAATTAGGAGATTTTTAATTAATAATTTAGTTTCACTATTTATATTCTTATGCACACATAGTCAAACCACATAAACATTAACAAGTATTTAAACATTTGACTACCTAGGCCAACCTACTTGGATTTCATCACCAAGGGGGAAGCTGACTTGATACTCTGGTCAAGTATAAAGCATGGTTAATGGTATATTTTAGCTAAGAACTTGTTACGCTAATTTATATGGTTTGTGAAGTGAGGGGGTAGGCCCCAATACCTATTCTATATCGTTTCCACTATAGTCCCTTTCATCCTAAACTTACTTGAAACTATCCATAGATTGTTATCTAGTACTTTGCTTATAGCCAATCTCCCTCTACACTTAAAATCATTATTAATAATCTAATCAACATTATAGTTTAACCAAGTAGCTAGCTTTACTTTCAAGTTGTTTGCTTATTCTTTGATCAATTATGTGTGCAAAAGCTTGCATTAGCCAACGTTAGTGTAAGATTTTACTTTGTGTTTATCAATTTGATTGGCTAGCGTCAATTCAATTGACTATTTATTTCACTTTTAATACTTACTACTTTCTTACATTTCTTGAAATTATCTTACTTTAATTCATAGCTTGATATAAGCTTTCTTTTCTTCTATGTCTATTATGGTAAGTTGACCTTATCGACCTAGTATCTCTTTCATCCCCTATACACTGTGCCAGGTTGACTAAGTTGACCTAGTACTATTTATAACATCTTTAACTCTTTTTTAAATTCACTATTTACTAAATTGATTCAATCCTATGGACCCTATATAGTTTTACAATCCCTGTATTGCACTAGGTCAACCAGGTCGACCTAGTACCATTTCAATCACTTTTTGATTCTTTGCTTTCATATCTTGCTTCTTTTCATTTCATCATGAAATTTCTATTTGGTGATAAAATTGAAGTTCAATGAACAGACATGATGGAATTCACCAATCTTAATAGGGTCTCTTATAGACAAAGTAGGGCTTCTTTAGTAAATGCTAGTAATGTTCATATTACAACCCACACAATGGACTATGGGACCCCTCCATAGACCCCTTTGTAGTAAAACCCTCCTCTTCTCTTAGAGGATCAGCTTGAGTTAGAGTATACTCCTGAAATGTTTTTCTTTATCATAAAATTCTATCAACATAAAGGGAAGGATCCTTCCACCATCTATAACCTTGTGATTAGCCATCAAGTTGAAGAACCTCATTCCCCTACTCCCACTCTCTCAACCAGATTTTGGGGTGCTAATTTATTTTCTTCTCAACCTCTTCCTTCAATCTTGACTCCTCTTATGCCATGACATATTCTTATTTAACTTCTTCCACCTCCATGCCTAGTATCTCAACTAACATGGTAGGCTCTACATCTAGTGGGCCTCTCATAAGATCCACTATCCTTAATCCTTCCACTAGTTCATCATTTTCTACTCAAGTCACTCATGCTTCTAGTTATTCTTCCTTTCAACCATTTACTAGTCCATATTTTTCTTCACAAGCAAATTTTTCCACTAGTGCCTCAAATTATCATAGCTCTTCTCAAGCTCATATCAACACCAATAATGGTACCCAAGCCACTAACACCAACACAAACACCAATACTACTTATAATAACACTAATCAAACTCATCAACTATTATTGCAAACTCTCAATCAAATTAACACATTTCAAGCTCATAATGCAAATCAAATGATATAAATGCAAAACCACCTTCTTAATCTTCAATCCAATCCTAAACCAATGACTTGGGGTACACCTAACCAATTTTTTTCTCCTCCCTCTCTTTGATATTCTCAAGGTAATCTCATTCCTCAACCTCCATTAGTCAACAAAGTCATAAAGCATTTACAAAATGAACCTCTTACCACCCAAATTGCTAACATTGACATTAGAGGTATACCACCTACAATTTCTTACAATGGATCAACCAATCCTACCCTTCACCTCAAGACATTTATAAACCTTTACAAATATTGGGTCAAATTAAATACCTTTATTGCTACCAAAATCTTAGCCAAAACCTTCACGGGTGATGCTTTGGATTGGTATAATCAACTTAGAACACACTTTATCACTAGTTTGGAAGACTTAGTAAATTTTTTAGTACAAGAATTTCAAACTAGTGACCTTCTAGAGAACACTTTGGCCCATTTTATCAATTGAAAATAAAACAAAAATGAAACTGCCTAAGATTTTGTTATGCAATGGAAGACTTTGTCAAATAAATGTGAACATAACATGGCAGATGATAATCTCTTTCATCTCTTTATAAATGCTTTATTCTCTAAATTACAATATCGATTCCATACCCTTTTTCCATGTACATTAAAGGAGGCTATTGATCAAGCTAAAAAACAAGATTTCCTCATGCATCAATTTGAGCCACCTCAACCTTCCATGGGCCCTCGCCTATTATTAAAAAACAAAAATTTCAATATTAACAATGATGGTGTTACTAATTCATATGACACCATTCACAATGTTCAAGATGTCTTTCTTACCCCTTATTTAGAACTAGTTCCTTCTCAACAATACACTAATCCTCATTTCTCAACAAACAACATTAATGTCCATAAGCCTTTATCCTTGGCTAAATTTCTTAAACGTCTACCCAAGCCTCTTCCTCAAGAGTTTGACCCTAATCAACCTATGAAATCATGGTATGATCCTAATAAGTTCTTTTGGTTTCATGTTAGTTGGGTTCATTCTCATGAGACTTGTAGACAACTACACAATTTAGCCATAGAATTTTTTTCTTGGCCCAAATTATGATCATGATTCCATTATTTGTAAGCATTAACAAGCTTATGAGATTGATGTCAAAGACTATAAATCAAATGATAAAACTCAAGCCTTAAATCAGGAAAATGCTCATTTGGCTATCCATAAAGACCCCTTACCTAATCATCAACCAAACCAATAAAGTCAAGATAAGCTCACTTATTCCACCAATAACATATAAAGTCTTGTTAAACCAAATTCCAAAGAGAATGTGGTTAACATGACCAATATGTGAAGAGTGGTGGCTTTCATTGATTCACAACCTATCTACACTCCTCCTTCCTCTAAGACATATTGTGTTATCCAAGATTATTCTCCAAGTCATTTAAATGAGTTGGGGCAAGAAGATCTTATTTCTTTTGATGATCCAATTTATGATTCTTCCTTGGATGACACGTCTCATACTATCTCTACTTCTCTCCCATCATCTTCTAATACTAATGAAAATCCAATTTATACTAACACTTATTCCAAATTTCAAGATCAATCTAAACCAACTACTTCATCACCAAATGATTTACAACTTTCTTCTTAACTTCTCATTTTTATCAACATAAGTTTTAGTGCTCTTTGGATCCACATTTTGAAGACTTTTTTAATCATTACACACCTATATCTAAAAATCTCCTTATGGGTTATGATGATTGGGATCCCTTTGCAGAACTTACTAATCTTCCATCTCAGATACCTTTTATTTAACTCATGATGACATCTCCACATCATAGAAAATGCCTCATGCAACTCTTATTTGAGATGAATATCCCTCACCCTCCTCTGGTAAGATGAGAAGCCACTTTATCTGGATCTATAGATAGTATCTTTCAACAATGTGAAGAGATGTCTATTAATGTTGATGAAACTATAGACACTTTTCTTTCTTTATGATTTCCTATTGCATCTATGATTCCAAATGAGATTTTTCTTCATGCAGATGATCCTCCATTATTTATTAGCATCTAAATTAGTGATATCTAAGTTAAGTGAGCCTTGATCAATAAGGGTTTTGGTGCCTGTGTCACTTCCCTTGATTTCATTAAAACTCTTGGATATTTTGAATGTAATCTCAAGTCTACATTCAACACATGGCAAGGATATGATAAAAGGAAAATGCCTCCCCTAGGGTGTGTGTGGATTCCCATTACCATCCCACCTATCATCATTCATGTGAAGGTGATGATCTTCAAATTTCCCATTTCATATAACATCTTGTTTGGTAGGTCATGGACTCATCATATGTGAGCCATCGCATCTTCTGCCTACCAATGCATAAAATTTTCTCACAATGGATCCATTTACAATATTTAAGGAGATAGTAACCATCAAAATTTCAAACAATTCCAAGATCATGGTGTCTTCAAGATTCCTAGCCTTGAACCTTTGCTTAGTGTTCCATTCCTTGAGTCGTAGAATCTCAACTTTCCTAGCAACTCAACCAAACATTATGATGGGCATCTTGAGGTCATTGGTAACATTTCTCCCAACCTTGTCACTAGTAGACAAATATCAATGACTAATCTTGGTCATGTGACTATTAGTAATTTATTGCCGATCATTTATAACATGACCAAATTTATGACTAAACCATGTTAGTCATTTATTGGTTATTTTGATTGGTCAATTTGGTAGTATATTTAGTCATTAATTTAGTCATGGATTGTTGTTAACTTGTCATTTATTTAGTCATGGTATTCATTAATTATCGTCAATTGATAGTATATTTAGTCATTATTATTCACTGATTTCCATCCATTGGTAGTATATTTAGTCATTTTTATTAACTGATTTTTGCCCATTGGTAGTATATTTACTAATTTTAATCATTATTTGGCCTTCAATTGGTCATATATTTAGTCATATTTATTCACTAATTTCTATCAATTGGTAGTATATTTAGTCAATTTAATTATTAATTGACGTAAATTAGTAGTATATTTAGTCATTTTATTTGACTAATTTCCATTAATTGGTAGTAAATTTACTCATTTTAATTTTTAATTGCCATCATTTGGTAGTTTATTTAATTATTTTTGTTCATTGATTTCTATCAACTGATAGTATATTGATACATTATTTATTAATTGCATAATCATTATATTTACTACTAGTTTAATAGTAAATTTTCATTTATATGATATAAATAATTATTAAATACCATAAATTGCATAATTCAGAAATAAAAATATTATTAAACTTGAATTAAAACATAAAATCCAATAAAAATATTACATATACGGACAAACTACAACATGTTAGAAGTTAAAATATTGATTCAACATCATGATAAAAAAGGTAATTTACAATAATAAAAAAAATAATGCTATTTTTATGAACTATAAGATGCTCATATATATATAATAAAAAATGTCATAGTCTAAGAGTTTTCAAAAAAAAAAACACTGTGATAAAGATCCTTGAATAACACATTTAAACTATTGCATAAAGTAGTGGGCTAAGCTGTCTAATAATGAGTACATGATAAACATCAACTATGTCATTTCTTGTAAATATTTTAGTGTCCACGTACCATGTGAAGGTTCCTTCTTTCTCTTTCATATAGACAACTCTATCTATTTTATCTTCATAAGCAAGAGGTATTTGTGACATTAAAATTATTTACATTTGCATCTCCTATTCCTTTCAATTTGACTCCATGTACAATAGATAGTGAATGAATCTGCCCAATGCCCACAACAACACCATTAAATAGATCCAACACCCCAACATTATCCCTTTCTTGGAGTTTATAAATACATTTCTATATTACAAAAAAATACACATTATATTGAGATACAAAAAATTTGATAACACATAGATAAACATTTGATAAATATTTATAATAAATTAGAAAATGATGATAAGAAACCTAAAACCATGCACCTAACATATTAAACAAAAATTAACTTCCCTCTATTTGATATAGAATGGATGTTAGATACATAAGGTGTCATTATGTTAGCAGTCATGTGTCATGAAGATGTGGATACTACAAGAACAACGAGTGTCATTCCTCTAGTTGCTATGGGCTATTTTTTTGTTTCTATGGGCACCTTCCTCATCATTGGGCATAATTTTGTAGTGGCTACGGGCTCAATCTATAGTTTATACATTTACATTCTAACCCCTATATACACCTCTCTAGTAGCTGCAACTTAATTCCTCACAAATGATGAGCTATGTCTTTAGCTATGGGCTATTGATAAATTTATGGAATACACCATACAAGCTAGAGGAGTGAAGGAAGATTAAAGTAAAAACTTCAAACATTGCTAAGGAATGGCCATACCCCTATATAAAAAAGTGCTACAACAAAGGCATACACTTCTAATATCCATTTAGAGTGTTGTAGACCAAAGTTTATGACTACAAGGATACAAAATAACCATTCTTAGCTTCTGGTCACTTTATGGAAAATAATTTTACTCTACCAATAAGAGAGATCTGGGATCTTTTCTGGAGCACAGGTCCCAAGTTTGATAAACCAACTGATTACCAAATTAAAAGTTCACTAAACAAAGAATCCATCAACAAACATCCTCATTTACTGGGAATAAGATAAAAGAGAAACAAGCCATCAACAGGCTCATATAGAGGAGATCAAGAGCAGCAAATGTCATAACCCACCCTCCTCCATGATTATAAAAGATATGAATTGGATAACAAACAAAGATCTACAGTAACCACCTTGTGGAAGGATGACAATAGTCTCTCATACCACTACAAGACCACTACTCTAGTGCTTTGCAAGTCATCATGATTGCATGCAGGTTACTGAGGGCATAATTAAAGGACAAAACACTATGATCATATAATTACCCAAGGGTAACAATACAAAAAAATCATGACTACTAGGGTAATAATTGCTTGAGGAAAAAATAAGCTAAGCTTCCATTCTGGAAAATACTCACATGTAGATTTCTTATGCCATAACCCTAGGAACAAATAGTTATAAAGGTATTGTTTATCTTTTAGTCATAGAAAATCACTTTATTTTTTTAATATAACATGTATTATATTAAAAAACAT
Organism: Torreya grandis; assembly: GCA_037957365.1. Taxonomy (NCBI): domain Eukaryota; kingdom Viridiplantae; phylum Streptophyta; class Pinopsida; order Cupressales; family Taxaceae; genus Torreya; species Torreya grandis. The sequence continues at coordinate 1,406,083 of JARHVA010004552.1, forward strand.
ATTTAGTCATTAAAACATCATTCATCAATTCTTGTCATGAGATATGCCAACTCACCACTCAAAACCCTCATTATGACCCCGTCATATCTTTTTGTATCCTACATGTACCACTTTACCTGGAGACAAGTGACACTTCACATGAGGGGGGAAAAATTCTATGGGAAATCAATCACATGATAATCTATGTGTGTGGATTGAAATCCCATGATTACACCATAACTGCACCTATATTCAATTGGGGAAAATAATTAATTTTATTATTTTCTACTTTGAGATCAAATCTCATTCACAAAAAGACCTAAGCAAGACATTTCTATAGCCTACAACCAAAACTACCATTATTGAAAAAACTTGCTTCACTAAAAATATCAATATGAAGGTAAAATTAGAAGTTTTAAAGATATATCTATTTGAAAATTTTGATAGGAAGATAAACTAGCTAGAATGAGAGGTTTAGTAGTGAGAAGGGAACCCTCAGACCACAAGAAGTTACAAGGAGACTTAGACAACTGGGCCATCTTTAGTAGGGTTGGATGGGCTACCTATTTTGAGAAACTATATCATTTTTCAAAACCATTCACTAGAGAATTTATATGGTGTTTTATAGGATAACAAACAATAACATTTGGCATCATATTTCTAGTTATAAAAGAAATGGTAAGCTAGGTTATTGGGTTGTCAAGATATGGGGAAAAATAGGAAGAGAAACCTAATGGCCAACTAGCTACATAATAATTTTGTTAAGATAATGAAAGGATAGTGATTAAGAAAGGAGGTGTGGAGTGACTGAGTCTACCCCCAGCCTGGAGAGAATTGGCCTCATATATCATCAAATATATGACATGTGAAGATAGGTATTCCTTGATCTCTACTCTCCAATTCAAATTTTTGAATCATTTACGGCATGGTAGGACTATTAATGTCCCAAACCACTTGTGAAATATCTTGAACAAAATGTCTAAAGAATATCGAAGGGGGATATAAAAAACCTTATCTCATCATTGTTTGATTTGGTTATTGGTTAAACAAAGAATAATAGATACTAGACTTGACCTTAACTATAAATAATTTCTAACCTTAAGGACTGGTGAACTTCAATAAGAGAAGGGAAATAATGAGGGAGAATCTCCCAAGGGATAGGTCTAACAAACAACACATGAGGATATTAAAAGCACTAGTGCAACTAGTCAGCCCATAGTTACTACAATCTCACCTATAGTTGCTATGGGTAAGAGAATAAGAAGAAAATTAGTGCTACCACTTGAGGATATATAGGAGGAAAGTCCACCAAAATAAATTGGGTAGGATATTCCTTCTCCTGTTGTTCTAACTATTTCAACACAAGAAGTAGATTCTTCCACCATGGCTCTTTTAAAAGAAAAGAATCTATTCCATCACTAGTTGCATAGGAAGAATGGGATGCCACAAAACTTGATCCTAAAAAAGAAGTTATTCCATCACCAGCTATACAGGAAAAGCAGGTTTCAATATCTCCCCCTCATAAAAAGAAAAAGAAGATTGAAAGGAAGAATCCCTCTGCATCAAAGAGGAGACCTCTTCCTAGGAGGTCTCAAAGAATTAAAAGACAAAGGTCAACCCTAACATCCTCACCTATAGACATCAGTGAGGATGAAGAGAAGAAGGAGCTTATAATTCGTAAGACATTTGATGGGTTTGAGATAGTAAAATGGTATACTAAAGAAGAGTCTACAAAGGAAGAGGAAATTCATTCACCTGAGAAACCCAGATTGGGAGAAGAAGACATGGAACTACTCAAAAAAATAGGGTATATAGAAAAAGAAATAAGAATGTCATATCAACCTATAAAAGAGGAAGATTTTCTTGAAGGAAAGATCATGGAAGAATTAGCAAAGCAAGACATAGTTCCTCATGACTAGGAGTTTTAAACTTTGGAATGAGCCATGGAAGAGATATATTGGTTGAGGGAAAAAATAGTAGAGTTAAAAGGCAAAAGAGGCCTAGAAACACTTCTAGGGGAAACAAAATTTCTAAACCCATCTATAGAAGAAGAGTTAAGCAAGAAAAGGACATTGGAGGAGCCTACAACAAATCCCTTAGAAGTTCCTATAGTAGCTTCATCCACCTTACCTACAGATGGCATTAGTGTACCCTCTAAAGAACTTATAATAGATGACGCTCTAGCTTTGATACCATTCCATATTAGGTTTTTTTTGTAGAGACCACTGCAAAAGTACCTATGGTAGAAGAAGTAATTGATGTAGACCTCTCAGCTACTAGGCTAGTAGAAATTGATGACCTTTTGAGATTTCTTGAGGAAAAGTTTAGTGATGATGAAACTTATCATAATCAGTTGATACGAAGGTTTACAATATATGCTGAAGCAAGGGAACAACAAGAAGATTTAAATAAAACCTAGAAAGGGCTGAGACTGGGATCACTTATTTGAAAGAGAAGATCACTAACATACATCAGAACACTGAGATCTTAATGGAATGCAGACCACCATCTAGGGTATATGTTGTATAATTAGAAGAAAGATGGCTCATATTTAAATATGATGGGATATATAGTGATCAATCCTACATGGTATGTGATTCTAAATCTTTTTTTGAGGTTTATAGGCATGCTAATCATGGTATTTAGACACAATTGAGTGATTTTTACATGCATCAATATGTAGTGTTACATGACATAAAGTGGAATCCCAACATATACCTAGGGGATGTCCAATTGAATGCCTTTACCTCATACATCTTTAGTAAAATAAGAAGAAAGAAATAGGTTGATGACTATTAAGAGAAAGAAAAAAAGGCTACCCTAATGATTAGACTTGAATCTACTAATTCAAAAGTTATAATATAGGAATGGATTACTTTTATGAATGTAGATACTCCATGAATATGGGTCACAAACAAACAAGTAGAGGTCTAGAACCACTACTTGAGCCTCATGGAGGGAGATGAAAAACTAATTTTTGTTTCATGTTTGCATAGATGGGTAGAGATTTCAGATACCTTGAAATGAAAAAAACCTTATTCCCATTAGAACCTTACAGAGACAATACACAAAATATATATGTACATTGATCTTGTTAGGAAAAGAAGGATAAGTTGGTTGGGGTTGATGTTTCATCCACGCATGTTTTGGTTCCCAATTCCTGATTGGGAAGGGAATGTGCCAGCTAATAGAGAGGCAAAAAATAAAAGGTAGAAAAGCATAGATGATGCCAAAGGTTTTTATATTTTCAAAGGGATGGGTTGTACTTAGCCCTTAGATTTCAAGAAATATTTTGGATTCAAAATTCAAATAAGGTTTGCTTGAGGACAAGTAAGAGGTTAAATATGGAGTGTGATGAGGCCACTAATTATTCTATTTATAGCCTCATCCATACCCAATTGTATATATTTTTCATATATGAATCTCTATAACTATTCATGACTCATGTAAATGAATGAATGAATTAATGATTATATGTGTGCATTAATATATACATGTGTTATGGATTAATGATGCTTTTTCTTTGATTAAATTATACTTGTGTAACCTTATTTAATAGACATTTGAAGGGTAGAATAGGACTGCAAGAATCTTACTTGGTCATAGAACTTATAGAGAATCCTACAACAAAAGGGGCTTCCATCTTGTAGTAGCTACCAACCTATAGGTTTCCACCTATAGGTTATCTGTAGCAACTGTAGGCTTTCACCTATAGGTTGCCTGTAATAACTACCAATCTACATGATTTCCACCTATAGGTTGCCCATAGAAACTATAGGTTTTTGCATACAAGTTGCACATAGAAACTGTAGACTTTTGCCTATAAGAGTTTGTACCCACTACACAGAACTAACTATTGTTATGATAATAAGTAATTAGTTTTTAAGGACACATCCAGTTGTCTTAGAAATAAATTAAGTGATTGAAGAGGATCCTCCATAGTAGTTGTACATATCCCTCAAATGCATAGAAACTTGGATGTGATACCAAAAGATGAATAAGATAAGGACAATGGAAAGGAGAAAAAGAAGCATAATAGAAAAACAAAATATATTATCCTTTACCCAGTTAGGGCTAAAAATAAGTAAATTTAAGTTACTAACCACCTTAAGGTTAACTAGGTTAGTTGCAAAGTTTGTACCTTTCATATTTTAGTGTCTACTTGTAGAATTGAGCAAATTTAGTTCTTATACACTTACTACAGAGGGTTTCTATGAACTTACCTAGTGAAATATAGCTGTAGAGTCTTCCTCCTTGAACTCCCTTGCCTCTGGTACATTGAGCTATGTGAATAATTGCAAAAATGGCATCGAATCCCAAGTATATTTTTTATTGAGCTTGATCATTCACTATTAATGTCAATTTCTACAAAATATTTCATAATATATCCATATTTTGAGTTTGAATACATGCCTTTAATCTTTGGAAATCAAACAGTTCATGTTTAGAGGTGTAATCATTGCCACTGACAATTTAAATGCTTTGATAGCTTGTACCATAGTACAACTCTATCATATCAAGACCACTACAAGGTAGTGGTATCAAATAGTTAGAATTTTACTCTCACCACTATACCACACACCTTCACTTTTCTTGCTGTAAGACAATGGGTCAGACAATCTCATATCACCACCCTACACACACCCCTTTGGACTCCTATAGGACAGTAGGTTAATTCTAGCAGTTGAGTGATTATTCATCACCATGTCGTAGTGTCACTGTTTACCCCTTGCGGGGCTATGGTATTATATTTTTATGTATTTTAGGTGGGAATATAGGGGTATATTATGAATGCATTATTTTAAATATCATTTTATTGAAAAGATTGAACAATTTTATAATTTTTTAGTCTCTTAATTTTAGTTTTTAGTGTCAATCAGACCTGAGAGATCATTTCTTTGTTTGTAGTGAGGAGGCTTATTTAGGTAGATAAATTTTTAGCATAGGAATCAGGGCTTTAATCATTGGGCTCAAGGATAGTTATGATAATGAAACTAAACAAATTTTGGAGGTTCTAACATAGGGGTTGTCATTTTTTAAAATTTTGCCTAAGTATGGAACCCTTGTACCTTGAGTATTTTGGTCTTATAATTCATCATTGACCTCTTGTTCTAGTTCTAGTCTTATAAATTTCTTGCACTAAATGTTGATAAAGAGATTTAATTCAGGGGGTTAATTGACCAGCACCTTTTCCATTGATGTCAAAGGGGGAGAATTGATGTATTAAAACATTACATGATCTAGAATAGCATGATAGCACTAAAGTTAAGGGGAGAATGATAGTAGGGGGGGAATGATAGGGATTTCTACTTGTCTTTTAACATAAATTGTTTAATAGTATAGGTTAAATATTTTTTTCACCTAATGTTAAGATATCTATATGTATTATTAAATCATAAATGTTCATTATTATTTCCTTCACACAAGCATATTCAATATAGGTGGAGGATATAAGTTGTATTAAAAACTAAAGCTATCCAAATATCAGAGAAATGACTACAATTTATTGCTAGGGTTTTAAATAGTTTTTTACTTTCATAGGTATCTTGTTGCATTATTTGATACCTTTAGACCTTTCTTGCTTCTTTTCATATCTAGCAATTCTAGAGAAGTTAGAAAAGTCTAGCATCTAGAAAACATATAGGACATACAATAAATTATATTCTAACTAAACAAAATTAATTTCAACCAAATTAAGAAAACTAAGAAGCATGATTGAACCTAACTTTAAATGCACTTGAAATCAATAGTGAACATCTCGGGTTTTTTATACAATGTACTAATAGAATAGTGATGATTAAATTCAAAAATGTATCAGTAAAATAATAGTGAATAAGCACACCTATACTTAGATCTTTAATACATTCAATAATAAATTACACTATACATATAACCAAATTTTAGGTGATAAGCTAGTTAAGGTGACAAAACATCATCATAATCATATGCATTGCCAGCAAGATCAAAATCCTAATCACTCATGTTTGTTTCTACTTGATTTTATTCCTCATCCTCATCTATGACATGTAATACATTCTCTCTCCTAATTTCTTCATTGGTAATCAAAATCTCTTCTTCAAACACTCCATCATCATCTTCATCCATTTCTTCAAATGTTTCTTGTAAATTCACATATTGCCCATCAAGCTTTATAATGACAACTTCCATGAATTTTCATTTTAAACAAGACTCTGTTTGAATGACATACAACCAACTTGGGCTTCTTACATCATCAATTATAAATGATTAGTTAATTTTAAGAGGGGAAACATACAACTCATCCATCTTTGATAAAAATTGTCGTGTATTTATGCGTACAAATCCATACTCATCAAATTGTACTATGGATGGCCAAATCCACTTACATTTTAATAATATAGGACTATTTTCACCAAAATCCACTTGAATAATTTCTTGGATGAATCCAACATAAAATTTCTTCTCATTTTCATGAAGAAATTCAGCACTAACAACATAATCACAATTTGCCTTTCCTTTGTATTTTTCTTCCACTCTTAAATGACTACCATAGGCCCACATTCCACTAAAACACATAGCCAATAAATGTGGAGATTCTAAAATATCACTTTCCTCCATTTTTATATCTTGACCTTTTTCTTTTGCATCACTGACTACATTAGCAATCCATTTTTCAAATTTTGGAAAAGAATTACCTCCAATCAAATCATGATGTTTGGACTTTTGAGGTCGATGTTTCATCCAAGTTTGATTCTCTTATTCATATTTTATACATAGAATATTAACATATAAATAGTAAGATTAATAATATAAATGTGTAAATGCAATTGAGTAAATAAATTATTGTGTAATTTTTTTACCTATACCACTTATCGAATGAAGATGTGTTTTAAAGAATATAGGCATGTATCACACTTATTTCTTGATGTGATAGCTTGAAACAACATCCATTGCATTCTAATACTTCACTTGTAACTCTCTCATCTTCGTCATCATCCCATATATGTCGATTGACATTTTAAAAATCCTTCATATATTCTATGCAAAATCACATGGCCTCTTGCATTGAATATCCCTTAGACATGTTGCCTTCTGATTTTGCCCTAGTATGAAATTTTTTTTTCAATTCATATATCATTCTATAGGATACATCCATCTCGTTCTTATTGGGACACAATGTTTTAGTTCATATTCTAGATGTATCAAAAGATGCATAGAAATGTTAAAGATTATTAGTGGAAAATCCCATTCCAATAGATAAAGGACTTCAATAACCTCCTCCCTCAAACTATCAAAGTTTGAAGGAACTAATACATGTAAACTCATTCTCTTTACTATTAGACCCAACCTTATAATTACCAATCTTGGCCCTTTGCCAAACTTGATATATTTACCACAATAGGTAAAATATTCTCGATTATGACATGATAGTCATGGGTCTTGAGGCCTCTTAAGATATTAATTTTAGTTTGGCTTCTAATACTACTATTTACATATCCAGTGGGAAAGCGAGCCTGAGACATCAATTATAATAATTGTGCATGTTATTCCTTTGTCTAGACATAAAGAACACTAGGTTTTCTATATTTTGCATCATCATATTTTTCAACCCAAATATTTTGACGAATCTTTAGCTATCTAAAGTCTTCATGTGATGAAATAGTATCAAAAGCACCAAAACAAATTTCTATAATAGCATAGGCTATATTTTTCTCAGTATACATAAAGTCAACAGTATGCCTAATAGTTATATCCTTAAAGTATGGCAACTTATAGAATATGCACAACCATTTTACATCACTTTCATTACATGGATCATATCTACTACCAATAATCCCTTCATTTTCAATTATAGATGACATTCTTTTTTGTCCATTATCAATAATGTAATTACCCATTACTAGTAATGGTGCTTCACGATTCTCTTCTTAACCATTGAAATGTGTTTTTTGTCGATGATATGGATGATCCATTTTAAGGTAAGCACGATGTCCATAATAAATAAACTTAAAATTCTTGAGTGCCTCAAAAAATATTCAAAATTTCAAGCAATAAATCCATGGTATCCATGAACAATGAGACTAGACAATGTGCCATATGCAAGAAGATCATGAATCATAAACAATCATGAAGTTGATAAAGTGAATTTGATTGAATGACCATCCCTTAAAGATTGAATTGCTTCAATTCCTTTCCATAATTCCATTAGCTCATAATATAATGGATTTATATTAATCATTGATTGTATCTGAAGTAACATTTTATTTATTTGTATAATTAATGATAACATTAAGAAAAATGGTTTAGTTACTAACCATGGAGGCAAGTTATAATTTATTACAAACACTGGCCAAGTTGACCATTTAATACTTTGATCTGAGAATGGGTTCACCCCATCTAGATCCAAACCCAACCTTATATTATGAAGATTTTGATAAAAATTAGGCCATCTATTATCAAATTCCATCCATGTCTTAGAATCAGGAACATGTCATTGTTTTCCATCAGTGATCTTATTTTGGGCATGTCATTGCATAAGTTCATCAATATCTTTGCACCTATACATTCAAAGTAATTATGAGATTATTATAAAGTGGTGAATAACCTTTATAAGAACCAAAAATGATTTCAACCCTTTCCTATACCTTGCTTCATAACATTTTAGACATTCACTCTCACTTGCAAGATTATTGCAAAATAGTACAAAACCATTCACACATGTGTGATTATTTTCATACCCTAAGCCTAGCTTAGTGATTTGATTTTTACATTGAATTTGTTTTATTTTCAATGTGGAGTTATGTGGTAACAATAAACTTAATAATGCCAATAAATGATCTACACTCGCATTTTTATAACCAAGCACCACTTGCAAGTTAAGAATTTGAAGGATTATTGTCAAACTACTTAACTTGCAATTAGCATATATAGGCTTTAATGTTGGGGATCAACCAACAATGGATTACACTTGTGAAAGCAATGAATGCAGAAATAAATCAGATAGATAAGTAACTGAAATGATAAATAGCACAGAACAAGATATAAAAAAAAACACCCTGAAAACTTGTATTAAAACTCTTTACAATAGGAATACAATTGAAGAAACTTCATTCTTCCACACCTCTCTCAGATGCACACAAGATCTCTCACTAGATCTCTATTCCTCAAGAGCTCTCTCTCAAGTACACTCAAATCCAACAACCTGGATTGATGCAACTCAGTACTATCCTTCAAACATTCACAATGTTTTACTCTTACAGTTCAACTCTCATACTAAGCTAATAAGATCTTTCCTACATATAGAAATAGGAAACTTGAGCATGCTCTTACAACAAACAGTTAAGCCACTTGAACAAGGGCTCTAAAAATAGTATTTATAATAGTAGAGACGCGAGCTTGAGTCTACAACTCAAACTCATCATGCAAACACTTGCTTCTGTCTTCGAAAATCGCTTTCTGGACACACAGGTAATCGACGTCGGTTCCTTCCTGTTCGCCTGTGACCGTTGCCGGCCGACCCTACTGCTGACGTTGGCACCTCTGTAACTGCAACTGACCGATGTCGATCGCTCCTGACCGACGCCGACGTCTTTGTAGACCCGAACCTATTTTGTATGCTCCTTGGTGAAGCTTTTAGATCCACACCCTAACAATCTCCCACTTGGAGATAAACCAGCTGCACCAGTACCTGTAAAACAACATCTTCTAGCTCCTCCATCTTCAACTCAATCATGAAGACCAATAGAAGTTAAATGAAGATTCAACTTCTCCTTAGTAACCAGCTTTGTTAGCATATCAGCAGGATTCTTGTCTGTATGGATCTTCTCCAGCTTCAACTCACCATCTTCCAATACCTGCCATATGAAGTGGTACCTTAGCTGTATGTGCTTGGTTCTTGAGTGAAATGCTGAGTTCTTAGCCAAATGGATTGCACTCTGACTGTCACTATACAATTTACAACTCCCATGCTCCCTTCCAAGCTCTTCCATGAACCGTGTCATCCATATCATCTCCTTGCTAACTTCTGTAGCTGCAATGTACTCTGCTTCTGTAGTTGACAAGGCTACAACCTTCTGCAACTTAGATATCCAACTAACCGCCGTTCCACCTACAGTAAAAACATAACTTGTGGTGCTCCTCCTGCCATCCAAATCACCTGCCATATCTGAATCTACATAGCCATGTAGAGAAGTATCTGAACCTCCATAGCACAAGTGTCTACTGCTGGTTCCTCTCAGATATCTAAGGATCCATTGAACTGCTTTCCAATGTTCCTTTCCTAGATTGGCCATATACTTACTTACTACTCCCACTGCTTGGGCAATATCCGGTCTAGTACACACCATTGCATACATCAAAATTCCTACTGCGGAAGAATATGGAACCTTACTCATGTACTCTACCTCATCATGTGAATTAGGACATTGTCCTTTACTCAACTTAAAATGTCTAGCCAAAGGTGTGCTTACCGGTTTAGCATCCTACATATTGAACCGTTTCAACACCTTGTCCGCATAATCTTCTTGAGACAATATCAACCTGTGATTTTTTCTGTCTCTCTTAATGCTCATGCCAAGGATTTTCTTAGCTGCTCCCAAATCCTTCATAGCAAATGTTTGAGCTAATTTCACCTTAAGCTCAGAGATATCCTACATGTGAAATCCTGCAACCAGCATATCATCTACATACAACAATAGAATAATATATCTACCATTATCAAATCTCTTAAAATATACACAATGGTCAGATTGACATCTAATGTAGCCATACTCAGTCATAAACCTGTCAAATTTCAAATACCATTGCCTAGGAGCTTGCTTGAGGCCATACAAGCTTTTCTTCAACCTGCGCACTAATTTCTCCTTACCCTTGACCTCAAAACCTTCTGGCTGTTCCATGTAAATTTCCTCATCCAAATCTCCATGAAGAAATGTTGTCTTAACATCTAGCTGCTCAAGATGCAAATCCTCAAAAGCAACCAAAGACAATACAACCCTTATAGAAGTCATCTTAACAACAGGAGAAAAAATCTCACCAAAGTCAACCCCTGGTTTTTGTGCAAATCCTTTTACCACCAATCTGGCCTTATATCTCATCTATCCATCCTCACCTTCCTTCAACCTGTAGGTCCATCTGTTCTTCAGTGTTCTCTTACCGGCTGGCAATTCAACCAAATCCCATGTTTGGTTCTCTCTTAAGGACTCCATCTCCTCAACCATGCCACACTCCCACTTACTCCTGGACTCCACCTGTAATGCTTCTTCAAAACTCTCTGGTTCTCCACCATCGGTTAGCAATAAATAATATAAGGAAGGAGAATATCTAATTGGAGGCTTACTTACCCTTTCAGACCTCCTGATGGGTGTCTTGGACTCGTTCTCAACACGCTGTCCACCCAAATTTTCTGACAGTGACCGACCTCGGCCACCTATAGACCTGTTACTGTCCAACGCCGGTTCTTCCTAGCCGATGCCAGTGCCTGGTCTGCCGACGTCGGTCTCTGTATGATCGACATCAGTTTCTGTACTGCTGACGCCGGTTCCTAACCTATCGACGTCGGTCTCTATGTTTTCCTGTAAGTGATTATTTCTTTTTCCCGTGAGCTCATTTTGGACCATAACTTCGTCCAATTCACCATTGCTCTACCCAGATTGATCTAGCTTCCTTATCTGATTACTGTACATCACTCTTTCATTGAAAACAACATCACGGCTCCTAATTACCTTGTTAGTTCCTAGATTCCAAAATCTGAAACCAAAATCATCTAAGCCATAGCCAATAAACGTGCACCTCATAGACTTAGCATCAAGCTTCTTTCTATTTTCCTTATCTATGTGCACAAAGGCTTCACAACCAAAAAATTTGAGATATGAGAGATCTACCTTTTTACCTATCCATGCCTCTTCTGGAATTCCACCATCTAGAGCTGTAGAGGGTCCTCTGTTAATCAGGTACACTGCGGTGTCAACTGCTTTTGCCCAAAACTCTAAGGGCAACCCAGCATGCAATCTCATACATCTTGCACGCTCCATGATAGTTCTGTTCATCCTTTCAGCAATACCATTCTACTGAGTTGTCCTTGGAACCATCCTTTGCCTACGGATTCCGTGAGTGTAACAATACCAGTTAAACTTAAGACTGCAGAACTCACTGCCATTATCGGATCTCAAGCACTTTAATCTTCTGCCTGTTTCATTCTCAACCATGGCTTTCCAAATCTTAAAAGTCTCAAAAACATCAGATTTCTTTTTAATACAGTAGATCCATACCTTCCTTGTAGCATCATTTATGAATGTGACATAGTACCATGATCCGCCAATAGAGGCTACCTGAGCCGGTCCCCACACGTCTGTGTGAACAAGCTGCAACTTCTACCTTTTCTTAGTAGACCCAGTCTTGAGAAAACTAACCCTTTTTTGTTTTCCAAATACACAATGCTCACAAAATTCTAGATCCATACTTTTCAAATCTGAAAGCATACCTTTAGACTTAAGAATTGACATCCCCTTCTCACTCATGTGGCCAAGCCTTGAGTGCCACAATTTAGCATCCACATCTGAAGTAGATAAAACGGAAAGAGATTTGTTAGTAACACAATTACACAAATAGAGAATACCTTCTCTCTTACCTCTGGCCATAACAAGTGCACCCTTGGTCACCTTCCAAGAATCTACTGTGAGAGTTACTGTACAACCCTCATCACCTAGCTTACCTGCATAAATCAAATTTCTCTTCAAACTAAGAACATGCATCACATCTCTCAACACCCATGTGTTTCCATTCTGCATCTTCAGCTGCACTTTACCTTTGCCAATAATCTTACAAGGCTCATCATCCCCTAAGTACACTATTCCAAAATCTCCATGGATATAGTCACTGAAATATTCTCTGTTAGGGGTAGCATGGAAAGATGCACCAGAATCTAATACCCAAGATTCTATATTATTATGCAAAGAGAAAATAAGAGCATCCTGTGCAATACCTGCAACCTTTGTCTCTTCCTTTCCTTCGTGCTGATTCTCCTCCTTAGGCTTTGACCAGCAATCTCTGCTTATGTGCCCCAACTTTCCACAGTTCCAGCATTGTGGCCTTCTGCCATTCCTGGATTTGGATCTGCCTCTTCCCTTAGACTTAGATCTTGATCTCCTCTTGCTCTTTTCTTTTTTCCTTCCCTTGCTCTCGAGATTTAAAGCATTCCCAGATGTCTCTTCTGTGCTTTTCCTGCAAATTTCCTCATTCAAGATAACACTAACCACATCCTCTACTTTTAAAATATTTGAAGCAGAAGCAGTATTAGAAACTGCCATTACCAAGCCATGCCAGCTTTCAGGCAAAGAACATAATATTAAAAGAGCCTTTATTTCATCTTCAAATACAATATTGATAGAACTTAACTGATTAACAATACCATGGAAATCATTCAGGTGATTAGAAACAGATCCACCTTCTTGCATATGCAAATTAAATAACTACTTCATTAAATATACCTTATTTGAAGCTGAGGGTTTTTCATACAAATTTGCTAACGTAGTCATTAACTCTACCGTAGTTTTTGCCTGTGACAAATTAGATATCACAGTGGAGGCCAGACTCAGTCTTATAGACCCAAGAGCCTTTCTGTCAAGAACTTCCCATTCTTCATCCTCCATGTCCTTGGGCTTCTTTGCTATCCCACCTAACGGTAAGTAAAGATCCTTCTGATACAGATATTCCTCTATCTGCATTCTCCAGTGTTGATAGTTCTTGCCATTAAACTTTTCCATTCTCAACTTACTTTCTTCTGCCATTGCTTCTCCCACTCAAACAGAAATCCCTGTAGAAACCCCTGTGAGCAACCTGTAATCCAAACACACTACACAGATCTGAACCACCTGTTAGTGAACCTGAGCTCTGATACCACTTGTTGGGGATCAACCAACAATGGATTACACTTGTGAAAGCAATGAATACGGAAATAAATTAGATAGATAAGTAACTGAAATGATAAATAGCACAGAACAAGATATACAAGAAAACACCCTGAAAACTTGTATTAAAACTCTTTACAATAGGAATACAATTGAAGAAACTTCATTCTTCCACACCTCTCTCAGATGCACACAAGATCTCTCACTAGATCTCTATTCCTCAAGAGCTCTCTCTCAAGTACACTCAAATCCAACAACCTGGATTGATGCAACTCAGTACTGTCTTTCAAACATTCACAATGTTCTACTCTTACAGTTCAACTCTCATACTAAGCTAAGAAGATCTTTCCTACATATAAAAATAGGAAACTTGAGCATGCTCTTACAACAAACAGTTAAGCCACTTGAACAAAGGCTCTAAAAATAGTATTGCTAATAGTAGAGACGCGAGCTTGAGTCTACAACTCAAACTCATCATGCAAACACTCGCTTCTATCCTCGGAAATCACTTTCTGGACACACAGGTAACCGACGTCAGTTCCTTCTTGTTCGCCTGTGACCATCGCCAACCGACCCTACTGCCGACGTCGACGCCTCTGTAACTGTAACTGACCGACGTCGGTCACTCCTGACCGATGTCGGCGTCTGTGTAGACCCGAACCTGTTTTGTATGCTCCTTGGTGAAGCTTTTAGCTCCACACCCTAACATTTAAAGCATCCTCCATTGACTTGGCCCAATCATCATTTAGACCCTAGTTCAACATTATATCAACTTCAAACCCTTCATCTAACATTGTTATCTCTTCATCTATGTTTGGTGTCACTTCATCTATGTTTATTGCCTCTTCATCTCTCACACTGTAATTCTATCATATCTTCATAATAATTGTAATCTTAAGGGATTATACCACTATGCCGATATCTTATCATATGTTGATAAATCACATATATTTTTTCACCTTTCTACCAAGATAGTCTTTAAATGGACATGGATATTTATCCATGCCTCTCTCATCGGATACTCTCTCATCATATGCATCATATTGATCCATAGTCAACCTTTGACATTAATCCATCTGTAATGTTCTACATTCCAATATTAATTTAGTTTCCTATTTCAAGAAAAAAATATAAATATGAAAAACTCAACTTACTCAGGATCTAATACATGTAAACTCATTCTCTTTAGCACTATTTAGCACTTACCTAAAATTTAGAGCACTTCATAGAATTAGGATATAGAGTACTCTACAAAATTAGAATTAGAGCACTTTATAGGATACAGAGCACTCTATAACAATTTAAATTCAATAAACATAGTTGGCCATCACTCCACAAAATTAGATGTTCTTTTTATGATTGAAAATAAATAAATGTTAATTTTATCATGTTTTATTAAGGGCCTTCTTTGTCTAGATGATAAATAAAGAAATGCTTTAGTAATGGAACATGGAATTTGTGTTTATTCTATTGATGAACCACACACATTTAAACATATGGCAATCTTGTCAATGTTAATGAATACACAAACACTAAAAAATAGGCTAAAGAACTCTTTGTTGTAACTTTGAGCATTACTTACTAGCATAAATTATTAACATGTTGAGATAAGATGACTTGTTCTAACAATTGATATACTCCTATGTGTTGACATATAGTATCAATTAAAATATCTTGGTGACCACATTGATTTGATGAACTAGCATAACTTTCAACTATGCCATATGAGACCATCTTCTAGGATTCCATGCAATTAATAGATTAAGCTTGCACACAATGTTACCCAAGCATTGAGGTCTAGGCTAGGGATATGAGCCAGTGGTTTAATGGAAAAGTGATCAAAGGATTTGAAATTTGGATGCATGTTACAAGTTAATTTCCCATATGCCCTAAAATTAATAGAGGAAACTAATGAAAAAATAGTCTACTAAAATTAGAATTTCTTATATGGTTCTGGTACTCATTTGCCTATGTAACTACTGTAAGTTATTCCAACCAATAAAAAACTAATTATGATGTACATGCACTACCCATGTCATGAATATTTAGTGAAAAGGAGCCTTAGGGATTAGTTTGGTGAATTGGTTACAAAATTAGAAATTAATACCATACCCATGCATAATAACATGGAACACAAATAAATAACTTCAAGATATGGTCACTATATTGTATTGATTATACAATGAATAAAATCATCTAATTATTTCACAATCTCAAGAACTCCAAACTATTACATGGTAGTCAATGTCTTATGATAAGATACCCTCCTATTTATGCAACTTATCTTTTATAATACACCAATTTTATTCTCCTACCTAGATATAATTTCCAACCAAAAAGTTATAGATTTTGTGTTTAATGTAATGAGGGTTTCAAATTACCTCTAAATTCACTATAGAGGGCATCTCCAAATTTGAATTCACTACAGAGGGCCTCATCGACTTTAAATTCATTGCAGCAAACTCTGAATTCCTTACTTGCCTTTTTAGAAGTCTCTAAGTCCTCTCCAAATAACCTTTATCACCCATGCAAGTAGTTGTTATACTTATATGCTAAAACCAAAAATGCCTCATGCCATCAAATTGGCACACAAACCCTCTTTGGTCATCTTTGAATCCATTAATAATTAACAAACCCTCCTATTTATAGAGATGCATTGCACAAATAATGCCAATTATACTCCCCACTCCCCCATCGAATTATCTCTATCAAATTTGGCACTCTACTATACTCCCCACTCCCACCAAAAATTTCCTGATTCATTATTAACCATGCACATGCAATACAACCCACTCCCACCAATAATTTCCCAATTTGAAATATATTTTTTTAATTACCCACTTTCATATCATATTGTCTAATTTTTATTCGTGTGACTAATTATTTAGTAATTTTATTTATGTGACTAATTATTTAGTTGTGTTTTTTACCCAATGATCAAATTAGTCATTTATAGTTATGTTGCAAAAAATTAGTTTTATTTAGTCATTTTTATTTGTCATATTCATTTATTTGCCAAATTCTACTAGTGTTTAAAATCTGATGATGATGAGTTTGATGAGATTAAATTAAAGATCAAAACTTCTAATATCCCACCTCATCTTGTCTCATAGATTCCTTCTTCTTTACAACCTCATTCTCACAATCCTCCTTGTAATGACATTCTATTAGTGTTAACCAAGATTGACACTCTATTCACCAAGCTTCCTCTGATGACAAGGTCATACCAACTTGTGTCATTAATCTTCATACTCTAGATTATGATGATGGATATTCTTTATATGATCCTCTTTTAGGCAGCCTTATCTAGGCCTGTGATGCCAAGATTATTCATTACCTCTCTTCTTTACTTGAGTCTTTTTGTGCATCTCATTATTTTATTTCATTTATAGTTCCTGATTCTTGCATTTTTCCTTTTTATTGTAGGGTAGAGATGGCATTGATACCTATAGTTTCTAAGGATTCACTTAGGACCATGCTCTTGGATCATGATATGACTAGACCTTATCACTTTGCTACACCTAGGGTAGTCCTCCTTAGACCTTATGTAAATCCCACCCTTCCTTTAGTAGGATCAGCTATATTCAAGCTTGTTCCTTTTTTCACTCTAGTTAAACCTATTTCCTCTCCTACTGTTGTTGAGCCTCTTCTTATTTCTCATCCTAATGCTCCTTCTATTGAGCCTATTTTCACTTCTTCCCCATCATCACCCTCCCTTGATGATGGTTTTATTTCACTACCTAAGATGGCTCCTTTTCCCACCAAATGGGTTGATGAGTCCTCTTCAACTTCTTCCATTCCTATTTCACCTCCTTTTGGGAGTGCTCCAAAACCACTCACAAGTGTATCTATTTCTTCCATGGGAAAAATAATCACTCTTCTACCCATTGTAATAAGTTATGAAAATACCTTAATACCTTGCATCCTTATTCCCTATCATCAAGTAAAGCCATACCTCCCCCAAAGTTACTTCCTAAATATTTACCTAAGTATGGTGAGGTATATTATCTATGGAACTTATGTGGCACACATCACACTAATAATTTATGCATTCTCCAACAACATCTTAAGGATCATCTTGTGTCTGTCCCTGGACCTTATACCATCCCTCCTATAGGTCATTCCCATAACAAGGCTCCTCCTTCTTCTCCCATGGATCCACCTCCAGTGGTCCATCACCTCCTATGGTCCTTTCACCACCTTCTATGCCTCCACTTGTGGACCTTCCCTCACTTATGGATCCTTCTCCACTCGTGAGTCCATCACCTATGGATCCTTCTCCACCTGTGATTCCTTGTTCTCCTATAGACCTTATTTCCACACATTTTCCTAACTAACATTTACCTAACTTTACTCCTTAGCATGATACTTTGAGCATTCCTACTTTTTTAGCTGAGGATATTAGAAAAGAAGTATTTACCTAGTATTCACTAAATATTAGTGAGACCTTATAATCAATTTGATTATAGCTTCATAGAGACTTATTTGATATATTGGATAATGTGTGTGGATAGATTTATGAGTATTTATGAGCACATGCATGGTTCTTTCTCATTTATATTTAGATTAGACATGTGCTCTAATCTTATTACTATCTTGATTATATCATTTGACACTACGTCAAATTATTTCTTATCTTATATCATATTTCTCCTTCTTATTGTACTATAGTTAGCTTATGTTATCATTTTAAATTTTAAATATACTTGTCTTTTCCTTATCATTTCTATTTTTTCCCTTATCATTGCTTCATTTTCCTTTAGAGTTTTTCTCAGAACTCTTTTCTTGTATCTTCATGATTGTTTGATTTCTTATCTTTATTTTTCAAAGATAGTTGTCATGGTGACTTGGTTATATTTACCTTCTTCCCTTTGGTTACTATCTCCTATTACCATGTGATCAGTTCACAAGCAATATTTCTCATTACTATTTCCTTTCACCGGTCCTCCTTTGGATCTCCTTTTTCCCTTCTTCCATTTTTCATAAACTAAGCATATACATGATTGAGACTTGAGATCACATGATTAGTTCATTGTCAATCATAAGTGTTCTAGTTAGTCTTTTATCTTGGGATACTTAGTTTCCTTTAGCCTTAGCCTATAGCTCATTCGTGTGTATCAATATCTCTCTCATGATTGGTCATTCAAAATCCATATGGAGGATGAATCTTACAAAGCCTTCAAAACAAAGTTAAAATCCAAATCATTTAAACAAAAGGCAATGATATCAAAAGGAAAAAATATTGAATATTTTAAAAAGTCTAATCACACTAAAAGACATGATTCAAAGCACATCTCTTTCTTCTAGTCAAAGATCAAAATCCATAAGTGGCCTCATAGTAGATTCAATGTCCTTTGGGGTGTGGTAGGCTAATAGATTAGAAGAGAAGAATAAAAAAATATTTTAGTACTACCTACTTTTTCACATAAGCACCCAATCTTCGTAGTAGATTGATAACTCTATAAGGGGTCCTGAGGAGTGGGGAACACGCCATGGAAAGGTAGGTCCATTTTAATTTTTATTGTACCAATATACCATCATGAGTTGATCTTAGTAGCACACCTATTTGCCTACAAGGCTTTGTGTCTATAGCAAGCAAGTTTCTTTTGTATATAGATGACCACTAATCCCTTAGTGTCTTTTCATGTCTTTAGTATGCCTCTTGAATCCTAAGGTATTCTCATAAGATGCCTATGTCTTGATTCTTACATTTCCTTTTTCATTCTTTTTTCTTCATATTTCCTCTTGGTAAATATTGTTTTGATTATGGATCACTCCCCATGGGATTTCAAATGTGAGTTGCTTTATAAGACTACATATAGGACCCAACCATCCTCATAAATTACCATATTTTCCATCCTATTACCCACATCTTTGATTTAACATTAACTTATCCTTCTACTGACCAATCTTGATTTGGTACCCCTTGGGTTTTTCTTTTGTGAGTTGCAGTGTAAGATCATGGATAGGACCTGACCCTCCTCACAAAATTTTCCAATAAACAAGTCACCATCCAAAATTACATGTGTCAAATATGAGATAAGATTCAATAGATTATTAGGTTACATTTCATTGACATGCTTTACATCTTGATATTTAGTATGTTTTATTCTTACTTCATTTTTATTTCATCTTTTATCTTCTTATTTTCCAAGTGCATGTAAGATTACAACCATTTATTGAATTTCTCATACTTCCCAGCTTGAATTAGTATGATAAATTTAAGACCAAATTTTTGCAAATTTTGTTTTTCTTTTATACTTCCCATTATGAAATAGTATAATTGATTGACTCAATTTTGATTTATTTATTTTATTACCATTTGTGCCTTTTACATACCTTCCATTTTATTACATTGTTTGTCATACTTCCCAATGTGATATTTAGTATGATTTTACTTGTTTTAATTTGGTGTAAAAATCTTTTACATTGGTTTAAAAACAAATCTCATTTTACCATCTTGTTTGCCATTTTATTCTATTTTTATACTTAGTTATTTTTTTTTATTACACATTTCCCAACTTGAACTAGTGTGTAGTACATTTTTTTGGTTGATTATATTTTTCCAAATCCTTTTTCGCTTGTTTCTTTTTAACCATGCATGTGTACTCCATAATGATAGAAAAGAATCCACACCATATATATTTCCTATATCATATAAAAAAAGATAAATACATGTGATAGAAAGAAATATATCCTAAAGCATCCACAAACACAACCAACATAAAGACAACATACATAACCAACACCAATAAGCCAAAAATGATACATCATATAGTTTGATACAACATATACAACCATATATAAAGCCTCAACACCAGGGCTAGGATCCATCATGTCTATCTTTCGGCCTAGCCATGCTGCCTATTGAGGCCTCAATCTAAATCCTCCAAATGGTACTCTGTAACAAGGTAGTCTAAGATCTCAATCCCTCTACCTATCACTGTAGGCATGCTATCTACACTTTTGCCTACCAACTCATCTTAGATCTTTGTATGTGCCTATGTTAGATGAGTCTACATTATTTTATATACCTGCATCATTTATGTCACTATCTCCCAATGTGTAACTCTCTCATCTACCAAGGCCTACTAAGCCTATATCTCACCTATACCCATCTCTCCTTATGGTTGCACCCTCTCTCTCTATACCTGTATCTACCTCACTACCTCACTAGCTAATCTAAACTAGCTCACCTGAGTTGGGGCATATGGTACACTTAGATCCTCTAGTGTCATGGGTTCATATGGCTATAGATTCTCATCTAGGATGCCATGGAGTGTTTCCCTCATCAGGGACCCCCATCTCTCCTCCTCATCCTTAGGTACACCTCCAAAATCACACCAGATGGATATTAGATCACTATCATATCTCATAATATCTATCTATATCTCTCTACTGCCAAATAAAAAATTTAGAAATAATTTGATCATCTTCATACCTATTTGTGTCTCAGTTCCTATGATATCATCATCTGCATGATCACCTAACATCATATCCCCATTGGCATGACCTCTTAGTACCTCCTTAGTAGGTCACCTCCTCAACTCAAACCTAGTTGTCATGGATTGTGTCCATCTTAGCCTCTATTTGAGTGGTCTCTCTATCATCTCCTCTAGTTCATCTATGGGATCATTTAGGATGTCTACAGTCTCCACTCTCTCTTGTCTCTATCACTATTGTGTCCTCGATGGCTACTTATCATATCGATATAGGGTTGGTAGTGGTATATTTAGTATCTCTATCTCCTTTGCCTCCTCTTCTACCACTCGTCATGCTTGAATAATCCATGGTCACTCCTGATGAAGCCTCAATGTTATCCTCACTATCAATGGTTTGAGTCCCTTCTTCCCTTATAGCTCCCTCACATGTCAAGCCCACTAGTTGGGTATCATTATTAGTGTCACCAGATGAGGTAGGCCCATTTGACCTAGCACCCATGCCACTAGATATGGCTCTCTCCACCACATATAGTGTCCAATCACCTCTATCCTCTCTAGTGTTGGTATAACTGTGTGCTAGCTCACCCATGTAGTTGTTATGTGACCATATGGTTACCACATGACATATGCACATCTTACTAACTGTATCACTAGAACATAGGGCATGACCCATTATACTTGGTCCTCTCACCATCTTCACACCTAAAGTAACCCATCATTGATTGCATGGGGTAACCTAATTGGTCGATACATAAGAAATCTCTCATATATCCATGTTGTCAATAGTATAATCAGTCCCATAGTCTTCTACCCTCTAACCAACATCTCAAATAGATCATATATGAGTTGGAACTAGATGACAAAACCTAGATTGTATAATACTCCCTCCTCCAACATCATCATGCTCAAGGCTACCATGAATAGTGGTACCTTGCCATCCAGCTTATGATAGAGTACTCATTGTGTCACCAGGCCTATCACTACCTTTTAGAGGTCTAGAATATATTATATATACACATCATCCATACTAACTCTCTATCCTCTCAATATCATCTTTGAGCCTATAGCCCACATGGATGAGGCTCCCCTCTCCTCTAAGTTATCTGGTATCCCTATGGTTATCAGTGCTCTTACTATGGGCAACTTAAGGATGGCATGTACATCCTCTAGTGTGACACCCACATCTATCACATCCCCATCCACCTCCCATCTGAAGGTGTTATTCAATCATTCCCAACATCCTAGGAACATGACTAATATGTCAACAATGAGAGGGATCCTACACATATCAAATATACCTCTTAGACCCATGGCTACTAGTTTAGCTTAATCTCCATCTGTCAATATAATTAATAAATTTAGTAATCAAGACACATCCAATAACCTCTAAAATCTTGGTCATCTCTGTAACCAAGAAACAATAAAGGATGTATTAATTCCTCCATGTCACGTATAATCACAATACATTCTTTTTACACCATTTTTACAAGTTTAATTAAAATAATCCTAAATGCTTTTACATTATTCATTTTATCTTATTTCTAGCTTAATTGGTCCCTCTTGCCCTCCTTTGGTCATTTTGCACCATTCTATCCCTCTTTAAGCTTTTTGCATGCTTTTTTGAGCTTATTTTGGTTCCTTGGTCAACTTAGTTTGACCAAAAATTTCCCTATTTTTGTCATAGTTGACTTTAAATTCCAATTCAACCCTCTTATCTTCCCTTCCCTAGTATTGAATTTTCATTCTGGCCCTTACAGACTAGTTTCTCATTCCATCCTAGCTTTTCAACCTACAGATTACACTAGGTTAACCCATACCTACTTGGTTGACCATATGGATTATGCCCTATTTCATCCTACTAGGTCAACTTGGTTGACCTAGTACATTATGTGTGTTGACCCAATACATTTTTCCAAAAATGTGCATTTTACTCACTTTCTTCCTAAACCCTTCCAACCCATTTACCATTTTCTTATTTTATATGCTCATAATCTAATTTTTCTCAATTTTGTCATATATAAATGCTTAAAAATAAATTTTATAAAAAATTCATTTAATTCAATACAAATTTCAAAAATTGGTTTGAGATCCATAGTTGCATACCTATAGTGCCCCTATTTCCACCTCTGAGTATCATCCTCATCTAGCATGTCATTCCCTTACCATCCTAGCCTTGTTTAGTCTCGATATATTTTTTCTCTCTTTCACAATTCAAAATGTTGTCTGGATTCTCTTTTTCCCTATTTAAAAATAGTTTTCAAAATACAAATCTTTAATTTATTTTTAGGTAGATTTATTGTTTTGCCTCTATCTTTTTTCTACTAATCCATTTTAAAAACCATAAAATGCATTAGAATAGTGATAGCATAGAGATTATTTCCCACTATCATATGTCTATCTTCTAATTTTTTTTGGCTATTTTTTACACTAACTTTTACAGGTTCACCTAGTGTACTCTACATTGGACACCTTCATTTCTTGTAGTCTAATTATTTATTTATAGTACTAAGGTAAGTTAAAGGTATGTATTTTTTAATACAATTCTTTCATTTATCTTAGTTTCTACTTACTTCACCATACTTAG
Organism: Torreya grandis; assembly: GCA_037957365.1. Classification (NCBI taxonomy): domain Eukaryota; kingdom Viridiplantae; phylum Streptophyta; class Pinopsida; order Cupressales; family Taxaceae; genus Torreya; species Torreya grandis. The sequence continues at coordinate 1,429,974 of JARHVA010004552.1, forward strand.
CATCAACATTATGTGTTATCATGTTTTCTTTTGAAGTGCCATCCCATGTTACATGTACATGACACATGATGAGCTTCGACTAGGGTATATGTATATACATAATGTTTTTAACTTCTATTGATTATTGACACTTAATATCTTGTAGGAAGATGTTGAGTCTCAATATCTCTGAGTGTATGCCTTAAGGGGTGGGTAGACCATCGATGCTTCATAATATTATTGTTCCTTTTGCCTCCTGACCATCCACACTCTAGCCTTTTAAAACCATTGAACCCAAGAATATTCTTCCTGGTTATACCTATTCCTATCATTTTCTATGTTTTATCCTTCATTTTTTATCTTAGAACCCTTTTGACTTGTCAATTTTGCTAGGTTGACTAGGTTGACCTAGCACAGTTTAGGGACTTTTTCTCTCTTAGTTTGTTGGCCTCTCGACTGACCTAACACAAACCTAAAGAGTTATCCCAAAAAATTTGCTAGGCCAATTAGGTCAACTTATCACAACCAATGTTCCCAAAATGATCTTAGGTTAAGATACTATTGTATATATAAGGTCATTTACCACCATTTGTAAGAGTGAATAATTAAGTGAAGTGTAAAAACATCTACCTATTGACCATTATACTTGGGGAATAAAGAGTTAGGGTTTAATACTTTCTTTGGAGATCCGATCTCATCTTGTGGATAATTATTTTATATTCTTGGATTGGTTATGTAACCTATAGCTGATTTATCTTAGTTATCCTTACATACCACGACAATCTCTTACAAAGCATCTTAGCCAAGGGGGAGATTGAGGCTCAGTGGGTTTATTTCAAAGTAAGTATTCCTAACTTTATTCCTCTTTTATAATAATAGATAGATAGAGCATATGTATTTTTATCTTCCATGTATTAGGATTCCATATACATTGATGTAAGTATATGTCTTTTATACATGTTTATTTTAGTAGCTTTTTATTTTATTTCTAACCCCCACTTTGTGTCACAAGCTTTGATGTGTACTAGATTAGATTTACTTTTATTGTTATTAGATTAGTGAAATATTAAATCATAGGAATTTTCTAGGGTTGTTGTGATATTATGTTATGTTGTAGGCTTTGGAACCCTACCTCACATGGTGTGTTGTGACAAGTGATCCCCTAATTAGGTCTAGTATATCCTCACATTGGTCATGTTCCTACTTAATAATTATATGCCCCCAAATTTAAAGTGTAGGTGTGATCTATCTCATCTAATTTAGAATTGATTTATGGACATGATGCATTTCTAATTGCATACAAGATCCTTTAAGGAATTTGGTATTAAGTTTGAATTAATTCAAGAGGAAGTCTTGACATTTGGCTTGGTCAAGATATTCATTAAGAGTTTAAGGGGAAAAATTATAAACCTTATATTAAATCAAAGGAGTTAAATTAGTTATAAATTTTTTAAATAAACTTATCATCAGTCCTATTATAGTCAAACTCATGGACCATATTTTTCCATCATTTGATAAAATCATGAGCTGATTCAATAGGAGATTGCTTAGCATTGATGAAATGGCTAAGATAATTTTTGGGAAGGTCACTATGTTGAAACTCTTTAACTAGAGGATTGATAAAATCATCAATATTTTAAATGGAATGTTGGGAAAGTTGGATATACCATTATAATACATCACTAGTGAAGGTTTTAACTAGAAGTTTTAGTTTGGATCCACTCTTTATAAAGATTACCAAATTATTTGAGAATGGATTTAGGGTATTTAGTCCCATCATACTTGATAGTTGAAGATAAATTACCAATATCAATGGACATAATGAAATGAGCTAAAGAATAATTTTGTATGTTTTGAATCATTTTATTATTCATAATAGGTTGAGGAATAACATTTATTGAGACATATCTAAGAGGTGGAGGAATGTCAAATAGAATGATAATGTACTAAAAATAGGGAAAGATTTTTTAATGTAATTTGAAGAAAAAAATGGAAGCAAACACACAAACAATTGGATCAATGAGAATGATCTAATTGGCACACAACATAAAGCCTTGCACCAACACTAGACAATGCAAGTTTTTGTAATACAACATACGATAATTAGAGATCAAGCAATCAATTGAAGAGTAAATTATAACTAAATGGTCATCTTAATTATTTTTAGATTATTATAAAGTGTTGTTTTGAGTATAATGGGGAAGTTGGATAAAAATAGGGAACTAAAAAGTAATTTATGGATGGTTTCAAGATGTTTAGGCTAAAAGGGATCTGTGTTAGCAATGGTATTGGCTTAGTATTGGGGCCTACCCCCTTACTTCACAATCCCATAGTGATAAGGGTGTCGAGTGCTTTGCCAATATGTATTCTTAACCAAGTGTTTATACATGGCTAGAAAACTAAGTCAGCTTCCCCCTTGGTGATGAAATCCAAGTAGGTAGGCCTTAGAAAGATAAATTTTAAATGCATTTTGAATTATTGTGATTTTATAGTGTATGAAAAAAGATAAAAATAGTTAAACTAAATGGTATTATGAAAAATCACCTAATTAGACTATGTGAGCTACTCTAAGCATGTAAATAGTTGAAAATGAAAGTGTGAAGTAATTACTAGCATATATTTGTTAATTCCCAAATTAAGAATGGTATAGAGTCAATTCAGAGGAAACTTTATATAATCATTATAGAATAGAGTTGACTAAGTCACTATTGTTTTGTAGAAGCAAGAGTTTTTAAGAACTAAGTTGACCAGGTCAACTTAATATTTTAGATAGAAGACAAGCTTTAGAACTAAGTCAACCAGATCAACTTAGTTTATTGTAGGATTACAATTTTAAAGACTAAAAACTTACACAAAATAGAACTATAATGAAGTACCGAATTGAAAGAGAAATAAAGAAAGGAACCTTGGTGGGTTGGAAGATGCTAACAATTGAAAGTTTTTTGTTGAAGTACCTTGAATGTTGTTTGCAAGTTCTGCAAACTAAGTTGACCAGGTCAACCTAGTTATTTGAAACCCTATTTATTGAACCCTATTAATATGACTAAGGTAACTTGGTTGGCTTAGTTTGTTATCTATATGCTTACTATAAGACTAAGTTGAAATGTTCAACATAGTTTTTTATTTGGGATTGAATGAGAGTATTGTATCAACCTATTCGATCTAATAACCTATATTTGATGAAGACATGTACAAAAAGAATAGAGTCATTTTGATGTGACTGTGTGTTAAACATATGCACAGAAGTTAGAACTATACCAGCCTAGTCGACCTAGTATTGTAAATATAAAATAATAATAAAATGATAGAAATGATAAGCATGAAAAAAATCTACAAGGATTATATTCACATTAGATTCACTAAAATGTATGTAAATGGAAATGCAACATATCTAAAAATCAATCCTAGCTAGGAAAGAATAGATCCTACTTATACATCTGATTGGGGATACATTAGATAATCGAGGTCATGACCAATATGGATCTACTAGACCTGGCCAAGGAATATCTTACCACAATAATATCACTAGGGAGGGTTCTAAATCCTATATTCAAGTAAAAATATGCAATAAACCTAACTAGGTCCTATGTTTTCATATTCACTATACTAATAACAAGTAAAGCAAAGTCTAATCTAGTGCTCACCAAAGCTTGTAGCATAAATTAGGGATTAGTAAACACAAAGGTAAACATGCATAAGAGAATCCAAATTAAGATATGTATAGGTAAAACCCTAATGCATGAAGAGAGAAATATTATTAAAAAGCCATTACTTATGCTACTTCTATCTACTAAAGAGACAAGCAAAGTTAGAGATACTTACCTAGAAGATGAACCCATCGAGACTCAATCTCTCCCTTGAATAAAGATGATTTACAAGAGGTTGTTATGGTTTGTAAGGATTACTAAGAAATTCTAAAGCATACAAGACTCATGCATAAGACTAAATTCTTCTCCAAGTAGAAACCCTAAGCTAAGACTCTTAAATTAGAATAGTGGAAGAGCAGACTGTAAATAAACACAAATGAATAATAACTCTTTCCTAGACTCTAATAATGACAAAATGGATATGTTTATATAGGTATATATAACCCTACACCCTTATGAAAGTATCATCCAATAAGGTTGACCTAGTTGACGTAGTATCATAATTGATAAAAACTAACTAGGTCATAGACTAGGTCAGCCATGGGGCCAACCTAATCCATAAGAAGTTTTTTCAATAAGAATACAAGGTAAATATGGCCAACATAGTCATGTACACTATCAAAAAAGGGTTTAGGTTATGGAAAGGGCTAATGAAGGTGCAAAAATACTACAGGAGTGTGTAAAATGGGAGGAAAAGCTTAGGGGAATGGTTTTTAGGAGACAAGTGTGTAGATAGCAAATGGAAAAAGGAATAACAATATTATGAAGCACCAATGGTGTGTCTACCCATTTCTATATGAACCACTTAAGGCATTAACTTATAAATATTGAGACTCGATAGGTTATTACAAGATAGAAAGCATTAGTAATTGATAAATTTTGAAAATATTATGTGTATAGAGAGAACACTCAGCCTAAATAACAAGGATAAATCATTGTCCCTTCTTGGGTCAAAGAGTCTCAAGAGTGAATTAAATAAATAATGGGTTTGATCTTCACATAAATTATAATAGTAAGTACACATTTTGAAAACAAATCTAGCATAATTTATAGGGTAATGAAGATGAAAGAAGTAAATAGGAGAGGGAAGGATATAATATTATAGAAAAGGGAGAACTTCTTCCCTTTGGCCGAGAAAAATAAAAATAACCCTAATGACCTTCATGAATATGTAGAGGATTTTTTTGCTTTTTTGGATTTAACAAAGGAGGTAATGAAGTAAATGTACATGATCCAATACAAGGTTAAATAAAGGCTTCTATAAAGATAGATCATTTGGGCTCCCATGGAAATAGTGGAGAATGTTTAAAGTGCATCCAAGAATTTGTACAATATACTAAACACAATAAAGAGTTATATGGGTGATTCTCAGTCTCAATGTGGGAAGGTATTACCCAATTTAAATAAATTAAAAGAGATATAAAATGTAGACACCTAAAATTGGCTGTCGATAACCTCTAATCAGGGTTTTGGCTAGTTTCCACCCAAAATGTCCAATTTGACCTAAAAACACTAAAACATGATAAATGATGTGAAAATAACATATTAAAATGATGATTTGGCTAGGTTACCCCTAAATAGGGTAATTAAATTTGTTCCAACTAATGTTTATCAGTTCATTTCGAGTCAAAATGCCAAATTTGCACCTGCGTGCTTTGGACTGCTCTTTCCTATCAAAGCTTTTGCACAAGACTTGTGCCTTTGTTATTTATTTATTGAAACATTATAAATGGGAATGAACTTTTTAAAGTGATTTAAAATTCCAATCCAATCAAATTTAAGACCAATAATAAGGCATTCTGATCAATTTGGGTAATTTGTGCACAATGTGCTTAATCATGCTTAAAAGCTAGTTAACCCAAATCAAGGCCTAATAAAAAATTCCATGGAAACTTGTTGGATACTTTATTTTTGAAATGAATATTAAATATTTACATCATCAAGTGACCTCATTTATTTATAAGACATCCCTAGGCCATAAATGCCATAAATATCAAGATTCATGCCCTCCATGCCTCATCAATGCCTTCCATGATTGCCCCTTCTTCTAATTCCATGATGAGGATAATTACAAAATTAATTATAAAAATTGAATTAATCCTCAACTACACATCTCAATCTTGAGATGGATGGTTGAAGTTGATTCTGATTAAATCTAAAAATCTATAAATAGGAAGCCTCACAACATCATTTCTAAGTTTAATTAGTGCAAAGTTATAATGTAGGATTGGCTCCAAAAGCTTCAAGCAACTAGTTTTATAATGCCAAATTGATTCCAAGCCAAGCCAAGCCAAGCCACAAGCCAAAGTTTCCAAGAGGAGATGAAGGTATCCACACTCCATTGAAGAAGACCTCTTGAAGCACAAGCTAAGCAAGCCACCATTATGAAGGCATTTGGAGCATCCAAGGAAGGTGAAAGGAATTCTTGTGTTTTCATTCCTTGATTTTTAGTTGTGCTTGTCATTTTATTTTTGTTAACTAAGCTCTCCCTAGTGTCTATTCCTAGAGATGTTATACTATTAGTGTGTTTATTTCATATTGTATTCATTTTGGAACTAACACCATACTAATCATCCTCTCTTGAGTCAAATTCGTGGGTCACATTATGACACACCTAGTGGTACTTGATGCATCTTGCACATAAAGGAGATCCTTTTGTAGCCTTAAAAAAAAATTATTTGATCTTTTAAAACTCTTTCAAATTTGTTTCCTAACTTTTTTTTTGCCATTTTTGGTTGCCACAGTTTTTACGCAGTAACTAATGCTGGTAGAAATACTGACATCAATTACTTGTCTTAACCAATGTCAGTCAGCAGAATTAACATCGGTCAAATATCGATTGGCCATAACAAATGTCAGTGGTATTGACCAACGTTGATCACTATGTTTTTCAAAAAACATAGACTTGAGACCTACTTTTCCAAGGTTTCTTATTTCTAATTCAAAATAACTTCAAAGCTAAAGGACATGCTAATAATTTTGCTGCAAGACCAAGTGGGATATTTGCTCAAAACATGTTTAAATCACTTTTTCATGATTAATTTGGATTAGGAACTTTATTTTGGTGATTAAAAAAGAATTTTTAAATGTTTTTGGTGAATGTTTTTCAATGTTTGCAAGTAAGACCAAGGGGTCAAAAAGAACATCACCAAACATTTCATTTGGGTTTAAAATTGAACACACTTGTCAATTTTTGCTTCCAATAGTTGTTTAGATTAATCTTGTTTGGAAAAAAGAGGCGTGTTGAATGTATGATATACCATTTGTCCCCTATAGATAATCCTTAGAATCAAAAGTGACATTCCTATTGTAAATAGCCTAGTCCAAGGCTTAGAAAGAATGTCACCTAAAACACTCCCCAAAAACTTCTTGAAAATGACCCTAAAGTCTTTCCAATTTCATGATTTCTTTATTTTTATGCATCTTGGCTTATGAGGGGGACTTCATCACCTTCCACAAGTTCTTTGGAGAAGCTTTGACCTAGGGTTTCATCTCTTGGCATTGACTTCATTTGGTTCCTTTGGATTTACACACGGGACGTTGTGGCACTTTGGACATCGCACTACACTGAGTGAATAGTAGGATGTAGTGGTTGTAAAAAGGACTAGACATTTTTGAAACAAACCAATTGATATAGACCCAAAATCCATGCTTTTATTTTGCATTATTTGGCATGAAAGTCATCATGCAATTGATTCCACTAGAAATTTTTGAAACTTGATAGTTTAGTCAATCCCACATGACGTACCCTTGCTAGGATTTGGATGATTATACTTAGTATATTTTTAGATCATTTTCTCATTTGGTATGTTTTGAGACTAAAATTTATTTGTTTTTTCATAAAGTCATGTCAAAAAAAATTTGTCTATATGTTACTCTTTTGTCTAAAGAGGCATTATGTTGGCCATTTTACACCACACTTGTGATTTAAAATTTTTACTAAACTTGTTTGTGTGTTGTCATTTGAGTTGTAGATGATAGCGTTATGCTACCCAAATCATGTCAAACTATTTTGCCTTTGAGTCTTTGAAACATATCATTGATCACATCATTCAATCATGCTTATGTTGTTAGGCTACTCGATTTGTTTCAGGATTTGTTTATCATTGTATCAAAACCATTTTGTGTATACTGATTAGGCCTTTATTTTGTGCCATCATGCTGCCCAAACTTGTCTAGCCTATTTGGTCCAATCCTATTTTTCAACGTTGAGTTTTCAATTAGCCTTGTCAAGTTTAGATCTAAACATTGATTGATTCTTGTTTAGGCCTCAATTATTGGGGTTGATACATAGATCTTTGTATTTTAGGTTGCATTACTTCAGTTAATCAATTACCCAAATTTTAAAACTATTGATGGTTTGTTTTTTTAATGTGTGTCTTCATCATTATTTGTGCCTTTATTTGGGATAACATAGCCTTTCTCAAAGAGCCTTTTGTTCTATGCCTTATGCTAATTGATCATGTTTATGTTTGATTTTGTGTGTCAAATTTATGTCAACATTATTTATAGAACTTTTTAGATTAAATAAAATCACATCATGCCTATTTTTTTGAGCCTAGATTTTGACTTCGCATTTGGACAAAAGACCTAGCAACTCAACTTTTCCCTTTCCTGGTTTAGACCTTATTTGGAACACTTTGACCAAAAATTTTGACATGTCAATTTTCATTTAGACACTTGACCTTTTATGAATTTGAAATTTGATGTTAGACCTTTGACGTTAGGATATTTTATGCCAAGTCTTAGCACAAACCATTTTGGAGATACAACTCCGTCCCTTCAATCAAGTTGGACCAAGCTTGAACCATTTGTCCTTTAGACATAGTTTTTTAGAGCTTGTAGAACTCTAAGTCTTTTTATTTTTAGAGATTTCATAATTTATGCACATATGTCTTATTACACTTATGGTGGAGTCACTTAAAAGTTGACTTATGATAGAATGGCTGCACAAAATGAATTTTATGGCTTTTTTCAAGACCCTAATGATGTTAATATGGTTTGTGAGATATATTTCTAACTCATATTAATCATTCATGGGAATGAAGTCAAGAAGTAACTTATGATCCAACTTGAGACCTTGACTAGTATGAAGAGGCTTGTGAAGAGGAATTTGAAGACCCAACTATAGATAAGGTTGTTTGGGATATAGATCCATACCTTCTTTACAATAATCAGTACCTAGAATATAGTCAAGAACTAGCTTATGATCTAACTCATGACTGGGATGATTTGGTTTATGAGGAAGAATTAGATGCTTTTGCTTATACAAGCAATCAAATTGACGATGTCCTTTTATTATCCGATCATTAGCTACCCCTAACCCTCCTTTGGATTATATGAGCTATCAAGCTCTACAATATCCAAGGAATACCATTCTCATATCAGGAACTTATCTATTGGTTTGTGTGAGCAACCAAGCTCCATAATGACCTATAATCATATCAAGACCTCATCCTTTGGCTTATGCAAGTAATCATACTTCACAACACCCCTTCGTTACCATCTTAGGACTTTATCCTTTAGCTCATGTGAATAATCATTCTCCCCAAGGCCTTACCATTATCCAACCACAAGTCATTCTCATCCAGTACCAATCCCAACCAAAGCTCAATTGATCCAATCATTCAAAGACTAAGCTATGTTTAAAACTAGTATTTTCCAACTCATTGGAAACCAAGGCCAAGAAAACTAACCAATCCAAGATGTTTCTATTGAATAAAACATTTGTGTTAAGTCAACCTATGATAAATTGCCTATTGATCCTATACCAGTTGTTGAGGAGTCTCACTCTAACAAGCCAGTCTGTGTTGAGTAACTTCTTAATGATTATAACCAATTTTGGGTAAATCATTACCTCAATAATGTGCCTATTTTTTAAGAGCCTCCTATTGACAAGCTAGAATCTAAAGAGTTATCTCTTGACCTATTTCCCATCCTAGAGGAGTCTCACTTTGACAAACTAGTTTTTATGGAGCCCATTTACCATCACAGATTGTTACTTATCCAATACCAAGCATTCAATAAGACATCATTATAATAGAGTACCCATCAGATGAAGAATCAAAGTTAGATTTAGGTTCTATTCTTGAACTAACATCAAATTTAACATCAAAATCAGAATAAACATTAGTCTCAACATCAGATTTAGAGTCCCTTACTTCAAAATTAGATTCAAAAGAAGAATATATTCATGACTATTACAACATTGGTTATGCATGCCTCATATATCAATTCAAATACATTTTTGATCCTTTTATAGTTTTTGAGGATGAGTACTTTAGCATTGACATAAGTTCTCTTAGTATATTCTACAAGGATTGTGTAGCCCCTCCCCATTTCATTATCATTCCACAGGCCATTACCATCAACCAAAATAGCCATATTATTGACAGTCCATCTCCTGTAAGTGTGGATTAGGACTGATATAATCATATTTTGTTGAACTGCATCCATGGTGACATAGCAGTTGAAGAGGAGAAAGAAGGCCAAGACAACAATCATTTAGCAGAAGAACACTCTCCTAGTAGGAACTTTTCGAAGGTGTTAGGGGACAATTAAAGTTAGAACTCAACATCTTCTAGGGATACTTTTTTGGAAGCACTAGAAGACAATCAAAGTTAAAAGTCAACATTCCTTAGTGAAACATTCTCAAAGGTGCTATGGGAAAATCAAGACAACTTCATTGGTGAAAACCTCATTGAGGCACCAATAGTTGAGCACAAAAGTTCTTCATTGTTTATTGAATAAAAAATCAAAGATCAAATCAAAATAGATTCCTATTTATAGCCTAATCAGATGGTAGTTACTCTCAAGATCAAACAACAAAAAAATTAGGTGTTCTTATTAAGAGAATAAGTCTTCGAACCTACAACTAAAATTATGTCGAATCTGGCATCAGTAAAATTACATGTGATCGAAAGTCTTGATCTTCATTTATTTCCCCATCATTATACATTCCATTATCATCTTCCATTCCATTTCACAATCAAGCCTACCATCCATTATTTTTTCCTATTTACCATCCATGGCCATACTTTCCTTTACAAAGGATACAAAGATACCTTGTCTTAATGCTTGAAGGAATCAGAAGTAATGACCAATAAAGATCACAAAAGCATTCTTAGAAACCAAATCTACAGGCCATTCTTGACAGAGCAACTATTTATACAAGGTGTGGGCTAGCAATTAACATGATCAAGTGTTCTATTTGTATCATTTTTTGATTAGAATGTGCATCTCCCCATTAGTAGGAACAATAGAATCAAAAACCACACCCAAGCCAAAAACATATACCATATTGTTTCACATTACCATTGCCATTGTTACATATCAATTTTCCATTATCAAAGTAACTAACCATTTACCCCACCACTTTGGGGAAACCCTCTTACCATTTTATCCAATCTATCTAGACCATCATTATCCTTAGCAAGACCATACCATCCTGTCATTCCATTCTTATTTAGACCAAAGCCTATTTTTTTCTACCCAATACTATTATGATATTGGTTCATTTGGTTCTTCTTGCACCTTTTGTGGTGGGGATTCCAATCAAGTTTCAATAATTAATCCAATCCATGTTTCAATGATAGTCTTTGAAAGTAGTGTGATAGTTGATCTGGCAAGATATATTTCATCCTATCAAGTTTGTTTATGTGAGCCTAATTATAACCACCTATGGGCAAATTAGTGTTTCACTAGTATTGCTACTAATTATAACTACCTATGGGAAAATTAGTATCATTGACCTATGCTTTTGTGTCTTAGTTATAACCACGTATGGGAAAACTAGGGGCAACAGTTGTTTATCATGCATTACCGCATCACTCTGCCTTCATTATTTTCATTTGACTGGTAATTTTATAGATTTGAAAACTTGTTCGGACGTAGTTGGTTTTTCCTCACCTTTTATGTGGATGGAATTACTATAACTTGAGGTCATTTTAGGACTATGTGGGTCATGCTCAATTCATGTTGAGGTCACCTCAGTCGCCCTTTCCATATGTTCTCACCATTTTGTTCTTCAACCTAAGCTAAATTCTCTCATTATTTTTCAAGTAGGTATCTTGTCATTATCTAACGAGTTAAGATACCCTCAAAATTCCAAAAACATTCATAACATGTCAAAAATTCAAAAACATTTGTCCTTTCTAAGCCTAGTCAGTTATCCTTGATTCACCTTACTAGGGCATTGTTAGGATTCTTTCTTTTGCTTTTGTTTTTAGGCTTTCTATTTGTTTATTTCAGTTGTTTGTTTTTTTATTTGTTTGTTTGCTTGCCTATTTGTTTAATTTTTCACTATTGGCTTGACTTAGTCTATATGTGTTCATTAGGTGATTCCTTACACACATTATTATTGAGTCTATCCATATTCATTTGTCAATATTTTCATCATGGTTTCTATCATTGATGATTGCTTTTTGAGTGTTTATTGCATCGGGAGTCAATTATTATGTATATTTTGGGATAGTCTTCATGGTGTTCTATCATAAATCCTACCATCACATGCTATAGAAAAAATTAGCTTCAAAAAGGTCTACAATCAATGGAGCCACATAAGTTTCTCTTTGGCACCTTGGCAAATCTTTCCATCCCACCCTTGATCAAATCAACTCAATGACCATTCTAGTTGTATCATTGTTAATCATGATGAGCATCTCCTCATTAGTAGGTACAACTAAATCATTCACACCAATCAATCTCATTCTTCTATTCATCTATTTCATCACTTTACACCCATTCATCTTTAATCTATATTCCAGGTTATATCCTTGAGTTATGCTTGCTAATCAACCCTAACTAGGGAAAAATCATCTTTAGCCAATCTAGGTCCTCTTAATGATTATAACCACTTATGGTCAAATCATTATTTTGACTTTTATTCCTAATTATAACTTTCTTTGGGAAAATCAACATCATTTTTACATCAATGCATGCAAGCATTTTCTCATTTGGATTAATCTCAACCATGGGCTAATTCCACCTTTCTTCTTGTTTCTTTTCATGGGATCATCCATCAACTAATGTGATGGCCACTCCCTCAAGGGGGCATCATCATAGGCTTCCCAAACACCTTTTGGAGCTTTTTTCTTCAACCATCATATTATTTTTGGCATACAAGCCATTTCTCATTCTTTGAGAAGATATAGACACCTAAAACTAGCCATCGATAACCTCTAATTAGGATTTTGGCTAGTTTCCACCTAAAATGTACAATTCAACTTAAAAACACTAAAACATGCTAAATGATGTGAAACTAAAATATTCAAATGCAGATTTTGGCCAAGGTATCTCTAAATGGGGTAATGCAATTTATGGGCTAGCTAACTTTGATTAGTTTATTTTGAGTCAAAATGCCAAATTTGCACTTGCATGCTCTGGACTACTCTTTCCTATCAAATCTTTTGCACAAGACTTGTACCTTTGTTATTTGTTGTTAGCAACATTCTAAATGGGAATATGCATTTGATAGTTATTTCTAATTCCAATCCAGTCAAATTTAGGACCAATAACAAGGCATTGTGATCAATTTGGGTAATTTGTGCACAATGTGCTTAATCATGCTTAAGAGCTAGTTAACCCAAATCAAGGCCTAATGTTAAATTCCATGGAAACTTGTTGAATAATTAGTTTTTGAAATGAATATTGAATAGTTGCATCATCAAGTGACCTCATTTCTTGGGAAGACATCTCGAGGCCATAAATGCCACAAATATCAGGATTCATGCCCTCCATGCCTCATCAATACCTTCCATGATGCCCTCCATGCCTCTTAATTTCCCCTTCTTCTAATTCCATGATGAGGATAATTAAAAAATTAATTCGAAAAATTAAATTAATCCTCAACCACACATCTCAATCTTGAGATGGATTGTTGAGGTTGATTTTAATCAAATCCAAAAATCTATAAATAGGAGGCCTCACAACATCATGTATAAGTTTAATTAGTGCAAAGTTATAATGTAGGATTGGTTCCAAAAGCTTCAAAAAGCTAGTGTTATAATGATAAATTGATTCCAAGCCAAGCCACAAGACAAAGGTGCCAAGAAGAGATGAATTTAGCCACACTCCATTGAAGAAGACCTCTTGAAGCACAAGCTGAGCAAGCCACCATGATGAAGGCATTTGGAGCATCCAAGGAAGGTGAAAGGAATTTTTGTGTTTTCATTCCTTACTTTTTAGTTGTGCTTGTCATTTTATTTTTGTTAACTAAGCTCTCCCTAGTGTCTAGTCCTAGAGATGTTATGCTATTAGTGTGTTTATTTCATCTTATTTTCATTTTGAAACTAACACCATACTAATCATCCTCTCTTGAGTCAAATTCCTAGGTCATAGAAAAGAGATTAAATTTTTTGATGTCTTGTGTGAGGAATAGTTCCTATAGTCATTTTAATATAATGACTGATTAGGATGTTGTCTAAGTTTTAAATTATTTAATTTCTAAGAAGGATAGTGGCTTTAATTAGCAACAAAAAATAAAGGCTTTGATAGCTTAGTTTGTGAGCCAAGAAAGAGAATCCATATAAATTTTAAAATATATGAGGGTCACATGTGTGATTACCTCTACATGTAAATTGGTAAATATGCCAAATTTTGAGGGATTACTTAGATCCACTATAGAATAATTCAAGGTTGAGGTAGAGGGCATGGTGTATAAAACCAATGAAGAGATTTTACAACTAGTCAATTTTGCAAAGGATAAGGTAACTGAGGTAGAGGCACTCATAGAAGAAATTAGATCCTCAAAATTTTAGCATAATATAATGATGGGTGAAATCACACATATATTTAAACCATCCATTCTTAATTTTGAAATCATCAATGCTAATTTTGACATCACCAATACAATATACAAGAAACTCAAGGTTGTCAAAGAGTCTGCTACCCCAACACAAAGTACATTATTAATTCCCCCTTCAAGTACTCAACCTTAAGTGTAAGTTCACACAATATAACATTTTCCTACTAGGTCCACTTTGATTGACTCTTCACGTGTATAGCCTCAGTCTATTTTTATGCAACTACATTGAGCATGCAACCACCACTCTCTTCCAATAGTGCTAAGTCTGTACCATAAACATATATATGTATGCATGTATTGTAATGTAATGATAGATATGTCTATGTTATATTTTTTAGTGTATATTATTATTTGTATTATGATCATTCCATTTTGTCCAACCATCTTATGGAAATCTTGTGCATGCATATTCTGTATAAATTGTAATTTTTTTAGTTTATAATTAGAAATGTAAAATTAGACATTAAATAGATTTTAAGTCAACCCCTCCCAAAATTATATATTATTTTACCCTGATAGTTTCAAAGGGAGAATAATTTTTAATATTAAGGTTAATAATAAATTCCATGGATTGTTCTACAAGTTTATATGGATGTGCAAATTCTCTTCTTATCTAAACTTGTAATTCATTGAAGAAGTTCCATCATTCTAGTATTATCAATATTTGGGTTGTGTATAAATTTTGTTTGATATAATTATTAATATTTTTTAATATCTAATATGAATTCTTTATGTTTAATAATCATAATCTCCCTTTGTAGGTGTGTAATTATAATATTACACTGCAACAACCTTTGATTATGTGCACTAAAGTTTACTATAATTTGTTTCTTTGAAATATTGAATATGTTTATTTATTTTGTGTCATAATAGTAGATTTTAGAAATCATTATTTCTATTAATACTTTTCCAACCCATAGTGTAGGAGCCAGTCTTGAAAGGATTTCATCTATATCTGATTCACAAATCTTCTTTTTTGTCTTATCTTTCCCTCCTTTTGAGTTTATTTTGATCCTATCAATATTAGGTTAGATCCATCCATCCATCTTAATTAGACATTAGAATCATGTCATATCCAAAACATCTAAGTTAAATAACTACTTTTCTCACTGCTATACCATGATCAAGTTGTTTACAAAATTGAATGCCCTATAACTCATGCCTTAGAGTGAATATTTTCATTGATCTTAAAAGAAAATTATAATACTTTGTAGATTCCATGGTGTTAATAAAACCCACATCAATATGAATATATTTGATGATATAAGGAGAGAAACATTTTCATTTGTTTAAAAAACCACTTGAGTTACACTAAATATACGTAGAAGACCACAAAGTTCACATCGAACGCTTGCCTACTATTTTCACCCTTATAGATCCATAGTAAAAATAGGTTAGATAGAGGCATCTTAAGGGGACCTCAAACCTGATCCTATTCCCCAATCACAAGAGTTCATTTTCCTTCATGAACAATGGCACTATTTTGGTTAGTTAGTTTTTCTATTGATATACCTGAGACATACATTATTTTCCTAGAAAACTTGAAAAGTATCTTCCTTCCTTTTTTCCCTTGGGAGGCAAGACTGATGAAGAACACATAAATGATTTCAAGACTACCTTAGGGATACTAAATTTAACCCATGAAGATGTTCCATATAGACATTTCCCTTTTACTTTGTAAAACATTGCATATGATTGGTTCCTTAATATTCCTTAGGATTCAATTACCTCATAGATCTAGTGTCAAGATACCTTCTTGGCATAATATGGATAAGTCACTAACCCAAGTGTTATATACCAGAAATTTGTAAACATGAGGATAGAGCCTAATTAACTAATCATAGATTTCAAAATGAGATTCCAAAAAATGTATAGTAGGTTTGACAATGACTATAAACCCAATGTTGTGCTAGCCCTTGAAATGTACAAAAGTGCCTTGGATTTCATGATTATTATATTTCTTCATAGATCACCCCATATTATTACACTTCCATTGGCCTATGTTGAAGCAATAAATATTGATAGGTCGTTGAACCCTCTATTTATAATATTTGACCCCACCTAATATTGGTCCTAACTTTTTATCTCTTAACCCCATTCCAAATGCTAATCATAATGTTTTGGCTCAAAATCAAAACCAAGTGTATACACAATTGCCTCTATTCCATGCTCTACCTAACTAGAACCTCATTTTTTAAATAATCATGTCTTTTCACTTAATCATCAAAATAAAAATCAATCCTTGATATCAGTTAATATTGCTACTACATAAGGTATTATTTATAACTTCAAAAAATTAGAATTAGATGTTATCAAACAAATGGTATAAAAGTTAAGAAATACATCCCTAAGCATACAAAATTGAATGGGAAACACCCTAGGACAAAGTACTAATAACAATTCTTCATACTAGAGGTACAATATGCCTTTCAATAGATATGGAATAACACAAAACAACATACACCTAATAATATGTCTAAAACATTTTATAAGGAATGCTACCTAATTGGTTCTAGGTCCATAATATAGCCCAATATGGTGAGTTGGATTACATATATTTCTACACTACCTTTGACATCTTTCAAAAAAAATGGATAGGAGTGATGGTTTCTCAAATTTACTAGAGCTACCTGCTTCTACTATTCTAAGTCCTTATATTACAACAATTGTCATTGAAACATATGAGTTTCCATTTCTAATGGAAGATGAGAACGAACCTAAGGATAACATAAATGAAATATATGCATTTTAGTAGTTAAATATAAATAATTACAATTTGAAGAATAAATATCCTGATACTACTTTGTCACCCCTAACTAACAATGTTACTGCTCCCCTAGATCTGAAGGTAAACAACAATCTATCTCCTCTAAAAGGAAGTGATCAAAAATAAAGTGTAGAATCATAGAGTAGAGGTGGGTACAACATTTTCAATGACATAAAGAAGATCAAGGTGAATATCAGCCTTCATGAGCTAGCTTAGATTACTTAACAAAGAGGATTATTGCTCAAGTCCTTGACTAGGGGACCATCCACTAAAAAATAAAAGGCTATGCATACCAATGTGGTCATTTACAAGGATAAGCTTGAGGTACCACATTTTTTATTAACTATTAGGATTTTTAGTAATAATGTTCATAATTATCTAGTCGACTCAGGTGTCTCAACCAATGTGGTGCCCATAACCATATGCAATAAATTGGGATTAACCCTAGATACATCTAAAAGAGTGGTCTTAAAATTAGATAAGTCCTCAGTGTCATATGTTGTATAATTGACAAATGTGCACATATAGCTTACCTTTGAGCCATGTGTATAAAGTTACATGGACATTCTAGTAGTTGACATTATTGAGGCTTGTGGCTTACTATTGAGACATGATTGGTCAAAGATGTTGAATATATGCATAGAAATGGATTTCTCACATATGTGGATACCTTGAAAAATAGTTAACCAAATTTAAGTTGACTAAGAACTGAAGATGAAGTACCTGATTACAAAGTTTAATACCAAGAATGAGATGGTTGGCTTTTATTCTTCACATATAGGTGTTTACACATTCACTATAAAATATGAACCTCATGAAAAATAATTTAAAATTCCTCATAGTTATGGACTCTCCACTTTGACGGTGTTATATCTAAGTAAGGTTATGGTGTTGGCATAACGTTGATCAACCTAGAAGAGAAAAAATATTTAGAAACATGTGTAGTTCAATTGTCTTGTAGAAATAATTGAGTTAAGTATGAATCTCTAATTTTGGGATTAAAATTTGTAGGGAAATACAATGTCAAACAACTACAAATATTTGGATATTTAGAGTTAGTTGTCAACTAGATCAAAAGAAAATATCAATTCAAACTTGCTTACTTGAAAAACTATAAATACATAGCCTAGGATATGATTGATTCCTTCAAAGTGTTCAACATTAGATACATTATAAGGAAATAAAATAAGATAGTAGATTCACTAACAACTCTAGTTTTCAATATTAGCACCACTTTAGTAATCCAAGATGTAGAAGTTTTTAATGGAGCTAGTTCCTTGTACTTTTATCCTAGAAAACATGGATAACTTTCAGGTATTTGATGATGATAAACATATCATATAATTTATGATTAATTATGGGGAATTTAAATCTAAAATAATAGATGATAAAATATTTTGAGCTTATAAACATAGAAGACTTGGGAGAAGATGGCATCTTATAGATAAAATAAAATCATATACCTATAGGAATGGTATCATTAGAGATATATTTTAAAATTGATGCATAGGTTATAAATTAGAAGCATTCCAAGATAAGTGAATCTTATTTTTTCAAAGAAATCCTAGAAACTGACAAATATCCCTAGTTTGTTAATATTAGCTTGAGATGCTTTGAGCATGAGAATCATGGATTTAGATATCTATTGATATTATACAAGGATGTGATAAGATGGACATATGAATCTCTAAAAATATTTTATCCCAAGGTCCTTGCACATACTATCCCTCTGAATCCAAAACACAAGCCCTTAAGGTAGTGATAAAGACTAGTGAATCTAATTCTAGAAACCCTAATTAAAATGAAATTTCAAAAGTTAGTGGATGTAAAGATTATATTCCCAATTAGGAATTCCACTTGGGTTTATAACTTAGTACACTTTGGAAAAATAGTGGAGAAATTAGACTATGTGTTGACTTCAAAAACTTGAATAAAGCATCAAAAAAGGATAACTATCCTTTACACGCATTAGACAAAGTAATTTAAATGGTCAATGGGTCTAAAATGATGTTATTTATAGATGTATTTTTGGGCTACAATCAAGTGTTTGTATAAGTAGAGGACATAATCAAGACTACCTTTTCCACAAAGTGTGGCACTTTTGCATATAAGAAGATGTCATTTGGCTTTATTAACAATGGAGCAAATTTATAGATTGCCATGGATTTTTCCTTTGAAAGACTTGTTGTAAAATGTATCATCATATATGTGGATGATATCACCATATTTTCAAATAATAGATATGATCATGTAGATCACCTACATATAGTATTTTATAGGTGAGAAGATATGGAGTGTCATTGAATCCAAAGAAGAGCTTTTTTAGAGTTAGTGAGGGTAAACTATTATGCTATGTCATTACCAAAGGTGGGATTTCCATTGACTCAAAATGAATCCATGAAATTTATAAAATATCTCCTCCTAACCATAATAAATAATTTAAGTCTTTCTTTAGAAAAATAGATTTCTTAAGAAAATTCATTTATAGATTTGCAAAAATTATCAAGCCATTGAATGCCATGTTGAAGTAGGATGCTCAAATAGAATGGATAGTAGAAGTAAAGAAAGAGTTTCAAGATATTAAATCTACCATTATTCAAGTTCCATTTATGATTAGTCTTGATTTCACTAAGTATTTATTTCTATACTCTTTCACTTTAGATCACATTATAGTAGTAGTACTCACACAAAAGGTAGATGACAACGAACACCCAATCGCCTTCATGACTTCTAATAAAAAATATATAGAATTGAATTATTCAATGATAGATAAGTAGATATGTGTTTTGGTAAAATCAATGAATAAATTTAGGCATTATATTGTTCAAAAAAAGAAATATGTCATAGTCCCAGACCTAGTTTTCAAGCTCACACTTAGATAAAAATGAGTTAGGAGAAATAAAAGGTAAATGGATGGCTAAATTTCAAGAGTTTGATCTTGAAATAAAACCTACCAAGATGGTGTAAGGCCAATAAATTATCTATATCATGAATAAAATGTATTTTTTAATTCATATCAAGTAGATTAATGAAACACAAGTAGTTGGTGGTGATTTATATGCCCACATTATCCACTGCCAACTCATAGTTACATGCCCCTTTGATTTGAACAAAGAATATAAATGAAGCCTCAAGCTCAATTAATCCCATTCTATGATAAGAGTAGGAGTATTTAATATAAAAATATGAAGGCATATACTTAAGTTTGGTCTCAAGAGAAGAAGCCATAGATATCCTAGATAATTTACATCAAAAGATAGGCAATGGGAATCCCTTTGGAAATGCCACATCTCACAAGATCCTATGAATGGGATATTATTTGCCCACCATTTTCAAGGATGATTATAATCATGTTAGATTGTGCCATGAATGCTAAGTATTCAAAAAAATGGAAGTACATGTATCCATGCCCCTGTATCCTATAATCGAAGGATGCCCTTTTGCCCAATGGGGGATTGACTTTGTTGGAATGATCAATCTAAACTCTTTGGTAGAAAATAAATTTGTTTGAATATCCACTAATTGTTGGACTAGATAGACATAAATAATAGTTAAAAATAATTCTAGAGCCTAGGATATGATTAAATTTTTGAAAGAAAACAACTAACCAGATTTGGGACTTCAACCTCCTTAGTCTATTATAATGGTCCAACTTTTCATATAGCTAAATTTATAGAATGGGCCCATGACAACCATATTACAATAAATTTTTTATCAAACTATTACCCATAAGGGAATAGACTTTTTGAGTCCACCAATAAGAATTTAATGGATGACATCAAGAAATCAATAGAAGAAAAACTAAGAGAATGGCACCTTTTATTTATGTACTATGGGCAGACAAAATTAGGCACAAAAAATCCCTCAAGGCTTCACCTTTTATATTAGTGTATGGACAAAAACTAGTCTTCCTTATTAATCTCAAATTATCAATGTGTCAGTTTAAGAAAGAGTACATGGGAGAAGATGAAATAATCTAGTCTAGGTTGATAGACATAGTCTAGATGGAGGATGCACAAATAGAAGAATTACATACCTTCATCAAGCACCAATACATTATCAAGATGTGGTTTGACAAAGATCCAAAATAAAATATTTTAAGATTTCAAACTTAGTGATTTTATGGGATAAGGCACATGAAACAAAAGTAAAAGATGACAAGTTCACTCATTTATGGATTGGGCCATACCAAATAATGAAAATCTAAGGTAATAATGTTTTTCATCTAAAGGACCTCTAAGGTAATGACCTAAATTTTATAGTAAATGGGAAGTTTTTGAAACATTATTTTATGGCTACTCCAAATGGGGATGCTTCTAAACAAATGTGACAATGAACATAGAAGTAGGAGGATATTTGACTTATTGTATTTTTAGATTTTTTTTCTTTCTATCATTTGATCCCTTAGATTCCCATCTTTAATAGATTAATTTCTTGTTTTTAACATTTTATTTCATAGTTGATTTCATAACTTTCTAGAATAATTACTTATTTTCATAATAGTCCAATTAATGTCTTATGTTGGAATCATGAAAAGACCTTTCAAAAGAAGAGTAACTCAAGAAGTACATAATTGGAATTCTCTATGATTTGTTCTAGTAATACTTGGGGGATCTAGAATTAAAGTGTGTATTATGAATAAGACTGATTTTTTATTTGAATTGAATAAGTTCACAAGTTCTTTGGAAGTTTTTCTAATAAACTCATGCAAATTTTAGAAAGACTTTTCATTTTCAAAGATTAAATGCATTCTTACATGTTAAAACTTGGATGAAAGACAATAAACATTGAAATGGATATATATTGGTAGGGACATATTGATAAAAAAATAAGTTTTCTTATACATACATCCAACCATGGTGGTTCCCAACCCTTCTTCCATACAATTTTAATTAGAGAGAGAGAGAGAGAGAGAGAGAGAGAGAGAGAGAGAGAGAGAGAGAGAGAGAGAGAGAGAGAGAGAGAGAGAGAGAGAGAGAGAGAGAGAGAGAGAGAGAGAGAGAGAGAGAGAGAGAGAGAGAATACAAACTAATGGAATGAGGGTGATTTAAATAATATTTATTTGGGATATGGATGTCTTGTTGGAGAGAAATGTTTAGAGTGAAATCATAGGTATCTCTATTGGGGCTATGGACACTTGACTGGTAGTAGAGAAATGCCTAAGTCTTACCTTACTATTTTTTATAAAATCAAGAATTCAAAATGAAACCTATAGTGTCTATCCAAATCTCTATCAAAAATCTCATAATAAGGGGTAAATGAATTCCACATAATCACATAGATACTAGAAATGAAACATATTAGTATGTTGCATGAGGGAGTTGTAATATCTTTCAGTTATGTAGTCTATTGAGAATTTTCTTATAATAGCTAAATTTTTATAATGATAAATTAACCAAGATTTTGGGTTCTTAAATACTCAGGAGTATTTTACCATTGATTTTCCATTTCTTGTTCCCTAACACACCCCATTTTCAAATTTCAAATAGGGACCCATTATTATCAAAAAATATTTATTTTAAGGGTCCAAATAAGCCTTAGAATTCTGAATACTAATTTGATATGTGAAATGTAAGGCTATTTTGAGTTCAATTTTACATTTAAAAATAAATTTCAAAGACTGAATATCATATGAGACTATTATATTTATCAACTTTAATTTTATTTCAAATGTTTGTCCTGAGTTGAATTATTTTGATTTATTTGACTAATGGAGATAATGAGACTATGATCTAGTGCATCTCAACTTTCATATATGTAGGATTGATTTTAGTAACTTAATTTACTTCAAATTTGGTCCTTAGCCAAATCCCATAGCTATGTGTTCACATATCATTAATTCTAAGTTTTATCAAGTCATAGTTTCTAGAGAACCCTTGAAGCCTCGACATCATAGTTGCCTATAGTGTATAGTTTAATAGTCAAGCCTATTTCCTTCACCTATCCTCCATTTCCTAAAAATTATGACAAGTGGCATCATCGGGTCAACTTTAAAACCTAGAAACTAGTTGAGAAAATTACATTTTCAAGGTTTTGAATAGCCTTAGAGTTCCTAGAACCATCCATGTGGTATAATATAATTAAATCAAAACACAATGAACCATAATACATATAATTATCTCTAAAATTATCTAGATAAATGAGGGTCATCCAAGTGTCTTCATCTTGGAAGTAAAAATATTATTAGTCAAATTTACATAGTCAGGTTATTATTTTCTCTAGGACCCCTAATCCATCCATATGTCACCATTGTGATAATCCATGGCCCCATTAGTTAAAGGTGTATCCTCAAAATATTATGTTCTCTAGGAATTCAAAGGTCATCTAGTGTCATCATCTTAAAACCCCGAACCCTATCAAAAATAGATACATTGTTAGAATTCTAAGTTTTTTGAATAAATGATTGCATTCCATGTGGCATAATTTCATTACCTTCGATCCTATTAGTTAGAGATACCTAATCAAGTTCTTATTTTATTTGTGACCCCAAGATATATCTATGCATCATCATCTAAGAAGCCTAGAGCTTGGTAGAAAATGTCAACATCATAGCAATCTCTAGAGCCCCAAGAACCATTCACATGTCATCATCATAGCAATCCAGATCACGTTGATTAAAGTACATAGTCAAGTTAGCTATGGAACCCCAAGATCATTCCAAGTGATATAATCTCATTACCTCATAGCTTATAATTTGTACAAATAAATATTATAAAATCAATTTCCCCAAGTAAGTGAGATTGGGAAAAGTGTCACAATTATATAGATTCATAGCTAGAATGCAAAGGTAAAGTTTAATAAGTAGATAAAAATTAAAATGCACATGAAGTGGGCACATTTCTTAAGATAATGACTAAGCACTCAAGATGAATGAAACATTTCCATGTGGAAAAAGGTACCTACCAAAGATGACTAACAATTTAAAATTAAAACAAAAGTAAAACTAAAAGTCATTGCTACATTAACTGAGCATTCAAGTTGAGATTTTGGTGTTATATGAAAATTACAAATGACATCAAGTCACCATTTCCATCAATTGAATTCAAGATAATTTTGAATTGAGATATCCTATTACCAAAAGCCCTATATTTTCTCCCAACAAATCTATAAGTATTTTTTATTAATCTAAGAGACCCCTTCAATGTTTTATAGTATACCAATGGCATCTTTAGTGTGAGCAGGTTAACATCCTTATGTATACACAATTATAGGTGTACCTAAGCATCTGCATATAATATTTTACAAGGGATTACTAGACTTTCAATTCTTTCACTATTCAACCATCTAGGAAGTGGTGCACAATATAGAGCCATATTCAACACATGATCAACTATTTGAAGATGAGTGAAGGTATAGTGATGATTTATTACCAATTTAAACCATAGGATTACACAACAAAAATAAAAAGATTGAGGTAACACCTTGTATTGATTTGCTACATGATTTATATATTAATGGTGATATTACTAGGCATTCCCTACACTTTAGGCTATATAGAAACATAGCTGTTAAAAAATTTTGGGAAGGAATTTAAGAAGTATTTGTAGCTCCTAATGCCATAAGTGACCTATGACCAAGTATATGCTAATGCTTGGTTAGAACATAACACAGTTGAGAGGAAACTTAAGTAATGGCTTAATAAATGAGATGAATTGGCTATTCAAGGTCCCATATCCTCAATCCCCATAGTTAAATTTAGGACAAATATCTGAATATCCATGGCATTAATTGACATATTATATGCTTCTTCTCAGACCACCTATGTGCATGAGGAATGGGTACCCCTACTATATATCATTCTGAATATTGAAAAGACTATTACACTCAAATAGATTATTGGTGTAAGGCTTAAAGTGCAAATAATCTGATTTGATCAAAGGTCATTATGATGTAAACTTCTATATGATGTCCTATGTAGTGGATGTAGTCATGGGAATAATTTATAGAATTCACGGTAAACCTTGGGAACCATCTAATGAATATATTAAAAACAAGGTTAGTGATGATTTCTCAATGTTGTATGTCTATAGATTCAAGGGTTAAATTAAAAGGATTTCAAAGGATATTTATCCATAGGTCTACCAAGCCATTTATGGGAATAAAATGCCCAAGATTTATGAGAGCATGAGAATGAGTATAGAGAAGAGAGATGATTATTGGTACTATCATGATTGTATCATAATTAGGAATTAAGGAATTAGGGAACCTCCCATTTTTTTTCCCCACTTTATCCAAGAAAATTTGGAAGAGCAAGAGATTTCACATCAAATATATAACAATGTATATGAATACCTTGATGCCAGACACCAAAGCTATTACCATAAAACCTCTCTCAACATAGGAAAAATCTAGTATTCAATGAGAAGGCACCTGAATGCAGTGGTAAAATTTAGGGCCCACTATAGCTTGGATGAAGCACCATATAGAGATGGAGACCTTACGGAGAGAGTTAGGTAGTATTTAAATGACCTCAAGAAGAATGGAGTCCAAATCCCTTATGGCCACAAAATATTTTAACATGATTAGATTTTCATCAATACTCCAGATGACTCCAAAGTTTATATTCTAATGAACAAGAATAATATGCCAATGGTAGTGATATAGAATATTCAATATGATCCTTGAATTACCAAAGAATATGCAATTATAATAATGAAGGAGGAAGACATAGATGCAAGCTATCAATTCCCTCAATAATAGGCTCTATCACCTCTAGAACAAGAAACTCCTCCATCTCCTTAGTAAGAATAAATTATCAAAGAGGAGGAACATTCCAACCAAAGGAAGATGGATCCCAAAATTAGCAAAAAAAAATCTTATGGGACTCCTAAGGCCTCAACCAATAGCCACAAGCCAATCTTATAAATTAACTACAAGGGTGTCATCTCCTATAGATGGGAAATTAAGAAAATTATCTTTGACACTTCTACCTCCTCTAACTATGATTCAACAAGTAATCCTTATTAAATTCTTACAGAAGTATTTTTTTATCAATATCATCCTCAAAAATATCCCCATCACTTCCAACATCTCAATTAGGGGCACTTGGAGTTTCAATGGTTTCATCTCTATCTCATGTATCCCTTCCACCCATTTCACCTCCTATCACCCCTTACATTTCCATTCCACCTCCATATAATTATGCCCATTCATCTTCCATTCCATCCACCTTAGTGAAAACCCCCATTTCCACTCCATCACTTATTTTACTTATCAAAAGAAGGATAGAACCCTTCCAGTCTCTCCCAAGATTTCCCAAGTAGAAGAAATACCTTTAGAGGGTTTATATATTCATGAAGGTCATCTTGATGAGGAAGAAAAACATGAAGAATCAATTTCATTGGTATATTGTGCTAGTGATGAGGGAGAGAAAGAACCATAGGTTATGGAAGAAGAATAGCAAAGGGGTGAGATTGAAATAATAGAGGATACAAAGTTAAAATAGATTAGGGAGAAAGAAGACAAACCATCCTCTATACATGAAGTAAATATTCTTTTTGAAGAATAAAACCATGTCTTTAATAAAGTAGTCTTCTTTCACCTCTTCTTTTACATTTGTAAATACTAGTGCTCTCAATTTGCATTCTACTAATTTAACTATTACAACCCTCTCTCCATATGAATCATTACAGTAGTATTGTTTAAAAACCAAGCCATTATATTCCAATACCAATATTGAAGGAACTAGGACACAAAATTTTGGTTCCTCTAATTCTTTGATTCTTTCAACATCAACTTTAATAATGTTTAGACCCCAAGCCCCTAATAAGAGGGTCCACATTGAGAACTTGGTAACTATTCCTATTTTTAATCCTCAAGAACCCCCTATACCAACAAGGTCATCTATCTAATTGTACTTGTTTATCCATTGGTCCACTCAAATCAAGTTTTCCATCATGAACATCTCAAATACTTTGGGATAGACAATGTATGTGGTGGAGACTACACATTAGAGAGATATCTCAAGATGAATCGAGGTTGGTCAACCACCCCTTCAACTACCTATCCAAGTAAGTGCATCAATGCTTACACCAAGATCTATCCCACCTTATACCTTTGTGGAGACCACTCATCCTAAATAAAAAGGAGAAATCACTGTCCCTTATTGGGTCAAAGAATCTTGAGAGTGAAAAAAATAAAGAATGGGCTTAGTCCTCATAGAAGTGCCAATAGTAAGTACATGTTATGAAAACAAATATAGCATAATTTAGAGGGTAAGGAATAGGAAAGAAATAGATATACGAGATTAGGAAATAATATTTGAGCAAAGGGAGAACCTGTTTCCTTTGGCTAAGAAATAGACAAAAAACCCTAATAACCCTAATGAATATGCATAGGATTTATGTGCTTTTGTCAATTCAATAGGGGAGGTGATAAAGGAAATGTACAAGAGCCAAGAGCATGATAGACAAAGGCTTATGTAGAGACAAATAATTTAGGATCTTAGGTAAATAGTAGCGAATGGTTAGAGTGAAGTTAAGAAATTACACAATATCTTGAACACAATAAGGTCTTCTAAGGGTGAGTCCAAGCCTCATAGGGGGAACGCATTAACCTTTTGGAATTAATTTCAAGAGTTATGAAGTAGACTATTTTTTTTTGTCTTATGAAAGGAATAGTGCCTAAAATAATTTCAATCTAATGACCACTCTGTTATGCCTATTTTATATACCCATCCTAATTTTTCAAATCTATACTTATTGCCATAGTGATGACTCTATCATAAAGCCTAAAACTTTGTCGAGGACCCTACTGATTGATGATACTGTAGATGCATATTTGATTATGATTAGTTGATGATTTTTTATTTATGTTTTAGTGGTTTTGAAAAGCATGGTGGATAAATGAATAAAATAAGCATATATTTTTCAGTCTATTTGATAGTTACATTAGACTTATTTTTCTTGATTCTTAGTCATTTTGATGATTTATTTGAGGTGATATTGTAATTTTAAAATGGATGATTCAGTTTGATTTTGATGGTTTAGTGGTGCTCAGTTGATTCATTCATTCTTGTATTAATAAGTTTAATTGGTATTTAAGGCTCAAATTGATCATTTTGATTGGTTTATAATGTTGTTTTTAGTTGATATATTTTGAAATAGAATAGATGATGGTGTTATAGTATGAGATGTTTCTCTAGATTAGATGATTATATTACTCTCCTCATATACCTACAAGTCAATTTTCTTACTTGATTGCCCAAATGCATAATCATTTCATTAGCTTTCTAGGTTAATTATTCAAAATTAAAAAAAGGTAATCAAAGGTTATGATCACTATTTTCAGCAAAAATATTGGGTTGGTGAGCAGTTTAGTGATATGCAGTCTTTTGGAAAACATGATAATCATTTTTAGGAACATACTTATTCTTTATTTTGTTTAAGGTTTCTTGAAACATGTTAAGGGGACTTATTCTTATTATATTCTTTTTCCTAAGGTCATGATGATTATCACATAGTATTAGGGATTGAATTGGGTTTGATGTGACTTGTGTTAAATATAAGCAACATGTGTAGTTTCGAAGGGTTTGTTTGAGTGACTTAGGTTAATCGGTGGTATTGTTAAATGAATAAATTATAAGGACTAACATAGCATGGTTGGTGGCTGAGTTGGCATATGATGGGCTTGAACACATCAAATCTTGATTGATTTGGCATAAGCATTAATATTTGGAAACGTGTCTTTATGCTTCAAGATTATGGTGGATTTGGTGGCATGTTGGCATTAATTACCAATTGATCACCTTGAATCATGGCACTTGGTGAAGGTTTTGACAGGAAGATTACAATGTTATTAAGTCTAGCAAGCTATCAAAATATTTGGAGGAATCACTAAGTACATGATTGGTAAATGTGAACCAATGATAAAAGAGCACATCAATTGATTAATTATGGCTCAAAGGGTGGCAAATAAAAGCTATGTTTTATTTGTTCATTGTGTCATTTCAAAAGCTCAGAGTAGAAATGAATTTCTATTGCGATGTCATTTGAGTTGTAGAGAAAATTTGAGTGCAAATTATAAAGAAATATAAAGCCAGGTATGCATTTTTCATTTTACAATAGAAATATAAAGTTTTGTGAAATCAAAGAAAATATTTATTAGGTTTGAAATCTAGATTTATCTATTGGATTTTTGGAAGTTTGAAGAAATTTGAAAAGCTCTGGTATGTGAATATGTGGTTCAATTTTGTCTATTAGTTGATAGTTTGCATGAATAAATGATTTCTAGGTAGTCTAGGAGTTTGCATGGAATAGTTATCTTTAGACTCAAATAAGTTTTTATTTGAAGTTTTTGCTTTTTGGTCTCAAATTCCTATCATGGGTATTTTGCATTCTTTTTTATGGAAGTGATATCTTTGAGTTTGATGTTTTTAAGTCGGGATAGTCTCGCATGTGCATGAATCTAAATTTTTTTAACATGCACTTATTTTTTGTTGTAATTTTCAAGAGAATTTTCAACTGTGTTATGAGGGTTTTATATACTCAACTTGTTTTTAAAGATGAAGTTATCATGTACAGGGTTTGGATTTGGGTTTCATATTTGGATTTTATGTGAAAATATTTCTTAGTTTATAGTCATTTTTGGTCCTGGGTTTTTTAGTTGAAGGATGGTCTTTTATAATGGATACAATTGTAATAGTTTGAAATGGATCATTGTTTCGATAATTGTTTTCATATTTGGAAGTTTTGTTTCTTAGTCTAGATAAAATGATTGAGTTGTGAGTGTTTGTCCAAAATGGTTACAAATTTGGTTTTGAAATCAAGCAGGTTATGGTGATACAATGATATATAGTTATTTTTAATTATATATGTTAAGTTTGATCAATTGCATAAATGTTTTCTCGAAATTTGGTCCATATAGATGACAATCATGAAATAATTTATGGTTTTTGGCAAGTTGTGGTATTCTGAGATTCAAGACATTTTGGATGTGAGAATATTTTGAATGATTTTGAAAATTGCAATATATTGAATGGGTTGTGATGAGATAGAAATGGAAAAATACAGTCTTTTATGTTATTATACAAATATGTTTTATAAATTGCTTTAAGTTTTAGAATAGTGTCTAGTTAAGGTATAAAATATATTTTTGCATCAGTTAGGTAGTTTAAATTAGTATATGATGTGATCAGTTTCCAAGTTTCAAAATAGTTGATTGTGAATAAGTATGTATAGCTGCTCGATGGTTGACATTTTTGAAATTGGAATTAGATTTTCATATGTTTGAATCATGAAAATTAATATTTCTATGATTCAAATGCATTGATGTAATTTTATTTTTGAATTTATGTTGCAAATGCAATCATGGTCTCAAAGCTTTGAAATTTGACATTTCTTTCAGATTTTTCTTATCTCAATATGTCTGGGTGGGATCAATCAGTTGAAAATAGTAATGATGGAGGATGGGGGACAGAATTCTAATAGAGGCAGGAATCAATCAAGCCATATCATAGATTCTAATAGGGTTGGGTTTCATGTTGGATGCTTTGGACCTAGATTTCTTAGGGGCACGAGAATGTCTACTCACTTTGATGCATCTGATCCTAATTTTTGGAATTTTTTGAATATGTTTCCTATCCAAAGAAGCTTTGGTGGTTCTAGAGGCTATAGAGGTCATATGGGTTTTTGAGGTCAAAGGTTTAGATCCTATTCTCAATCTCAAATTAGTTCTTCTCATTTATTTGAGTATCATCCTGAACAAGATCCCTACTTGCAACTATAATCCCCTATGTTTAGAGGAAAACTAGTTAATGAACCACTTCCAACTAATCAGTTTCTCAATAATCATCTTGAAATAGAAACAACTCATGCCAACAACCTTAGGAAAGTGGTCACTCTTTTAGACACACCTGTCCCATCTGATACAAACCTTGCTGGAAAATGTAGAAATTTAAGTCTATCAAGAGCACATAGTGAGCCTATTTTTAGGCCTGAGAGGTTAAATTTGGGGGGGAAAGGATATATTAATAGAAGGAAAACCATAGATGTTCTAGACTAGGCTATTGAAAAGAGTTCTGATATGAAAAGTACTAAACTTGAAGCATCCAGTGAACTTAGAAAGATTAAGAGGGTTAAGTTGGAGGTTGATGATGACACATCTAACACAGGGATTAGATTGTTGCCTTTCCCCACTACTAAAATGTAATATAATGTTTGTCTTAATCAATAAGATAGACCAGTAATTAAAGTTTTATCTGACTTAGATGATTACTGGTCATCTAAAGGATAGTTTTTATTTAGTATCAAACTTCTTCATATAAATTTAACATTTCAGTATGATACTTCTGATTTGATATTTTTTGAGAGATTCAGTATACTTGGTAATTTTGGTATAGTTATATATTCTAAAGTTTATTTTAAATGCATTATGGTTTAAACATAAGTGGAATTTATCAATTTTTTATTTTTGATTTTATAATTATTATGTATTCTACTATATTATTAATTAGTTTGGGTCCCCGCCCATTAAGGTGAGTACCCGGTCTATTTTCTTAAATATCTTGATCAAATTAAGACTTTAAAGTCTTAACTAATTTATCTTCACACTATTTAGTTAATTAATTGACTTTGGTAAAGTTGATTAGTTAACTTTAACTAATAAATAACTAAAGTTAGTTATAACTTATTTCATAACTGAAGTTGAGGAAATTAAAAGAGATCAAGCATTCATTTGAAGATAGAAGCTCAACAGGGATCAAGGACTAAAGTATTTTCTAAAGTCAATCATTTATCTCTTCTTTCTATGCAATTTCTCTGAGATGGTATAGATTTTGCAAATAGTCTCAATGGTACTTTATTTGACAATTGAGTAATCACTTATGCAACACAGGTATATCTAGTTATATTTATCATCTATCATTGATTATCTACAGTTTTATAAGTCTAATATCTTTTGATCACTTTTATTTATAGTCATATGCACAGAGTTCAAGTTTTCAACCTAAAAATGATAATCATTTCACCTTTTCATGACACTTCATTGATCTATTCAATTGTTAATTTGTCCTTTCAATTTTTGTAACGAAAGATTGTTGGATTTATCATTAAAAATTTATCCTTTATGCTAAGATAAATCTCATTTTGAGACTTGTAACTCTTTTATAAATAATTAACTCTATTTCTAATATAATAGACTTTCAGTTTTCTTCTAAATCTTTCTCTTATTAGATATGTTCTAATTTATTGTCTTGTTTTAAATAGTTTGAGTAGTTTTTCTAAGAACTTTTGTTACTTTATAGACTAGTAGTAGTTGTTTAGTTTAGTTATTAGTTTAAATCTATTCTAGTTTTAATTTATTATTAGTTTTATATCTATCTTTTCCCTAGTCAAGTTTATAGGTTACTTTCTTTTAGTTAAAATTAGTTTTTAATTATCTTTAGTTTGTTTTAATTTTCATTATTTAGGTTGACTGTTATTATTTTAGTTTCTTTGTTTTATCTTAATTTTTAGTCTTTCTTTTAGTTTTTTTTCTTCTTAAGTTTTAGTATTATCCTAATTATTTGTCATTAGAATAGTTTATATTTTGAAAGTCTTTAAATCTTAGTTTATTTTTGTTGTTGGTTTTTCCTTTTCTTATATTTTCTTAGTTTAGATTATTTTCTTAATTTAGTTTCTTTTCTTAGTTTAATTTATTTCTATTTATCTCCTTTTCTATTTATTATTTGTTGGTTTGTTGTTTCTTCCTTAGCTCTTTCTCTCTTTTCAGTTAATCTATAAACCATTGAAAAATAATTAAGTTTATTTGAATACATATATACATTTAGAATCAGATTTATATTCTTCAATAGATTGTCTAATTAATAGGTTTTCTCTATCAGATAGAATAGATTACATATATTCTTACCTAATTCTTATTTCTATAACATATTTTTTATTTTGATAATATAATAAGTTAGATAATTTATTGATTATTTTCCAAACATTTATAATAAAAACCCCCTCGTGTATTTAGGATCTTAAATAATCCTTTAGAATCCCTATGATTAGATTGGTATGATTCCAACTTGACCTTCACGATAGGCGAAAAGGTTGATTCGTTGATGGAAAAAAATTCATCATCAACAAATTTGGTGACTCGACTGGGGAGACTCAATTAAGAAATATATTTCTTGCTAATGGTTCTTGGAGGTAAAAAACTTCCTATTATTCAACCTATTTTTAATGCAAAAGAAGATTAGGTTGATATTTCTTTTAATTTGATGCATTTTGCATAGTATAATCATCTTGAGGATCTTCATCAATTTATTGAAGTTATTAATGAATTATTAGAAACTATTGAGTTTGAAATTGATTTGTATTCTAATTTTACATGTGAAACTCAATAGGATATAATAAATGTTAAATAGAAGAATTCAAGAAAATAGAGTAGGAGTGTTAGTTGCTAATCTTAATCCTAGAATTTGTTATCTTTCTGAATATTTTCTTTTTGATGATTTTTTTGATCCTGTTGTAACTCTTTTCTCTAATTAGCATTTAATTCAAGAAAATTAGGTACAAAATAACCATCCCTCTTAGGTATAATCTACTAAAATTTCTAATGGTGAATTAAATTATCAAAAATCCACCACCCAAGAATCAATTAGAGGGAAATCAACGAGAGGGAGAATAGTTAGTACAAGAATAGTACAAAAACAAATATTAGAAGATATCCTTCATGGATTGTAGAATAATAGAGAAGTAGAATAAATTCATAGAAGGTGAAGATGAAAAATAAGTTCATTAAGAACATCAGATAGCTATAGCTTCTTGGATTTCTACAAAATCAATCAATGTTAGAAACTGTCTTAGTAAGTTGCCTTCCCGTAAAGAATTAAAAATATCAAAAAAAATTGGTACTACTGGAGAATCTTGGGAAGATCACTTAGAATCCTTTAGATTAATTTTTTCCACTCTTGGAATAACTAATGAGAATATTTTTTAATGGTTTTTACACAAACATTAGAAGGAAAGGCTTATCAAGCATTTATTAGTCTACCTGGAAAAGTGATTTATATTTGGAGTGATGTAGAGGAATGGTTAGAATTTTCCTTTGGTAAAGGTAAGGAAGAGTTTGATTTAGTTAATTATATTTCTAATATTTCATTAGATCCAGGTGAAACCATATATCATTTTGTCTCTAGGTTCACCAAGTTACTTCAAAAAATTCCAGGTGATATTAGGCCTTCTAAAAAATTATCTAGACTCTATTTTTGCAATTATTTACCCTTAAAATACAAAATGGTATTAGAGGATAAAGATATATTTGAATATGATCAAACTATAAAATTTTGTAATGATTGTGGAAAAATCCTGAAACGTGTACGTTTTAAAGATAGATCTACCACAAGTTTGAATTTAGATAATGCTGAAATATTAAAGGAAATTCAAAGTTTAGGCAATGAGTTGGTTGTTGTTAAGAGACATCTTAATGGTAAGCCCTCTTCTTTACATAAAATATTAAAATATGATAATACTAATTATTATTGTAATGTACGTGAGCTTGATCATAATCCTAGAACATGTCAAGTTGTTATTAAGTTTTAAAAATATCTTTTACATGAAAAAGATAAGCTAACTGAAGATTCAACATATAATGTACATTCTCTTGATGATTCTTTAGAAAAAGAAAATATCTATGTTATAAATACTAGGAATAAGGATTATGAAGTTTCTCACAATAATAGAGCAATAAATGATAAACCTCATTTAGATGATAAAGGTAAAATAGCTCATAATGATAATGATAAAAATGATAAAAATATTCCTTTTATAATTGGATATAATAACACACAATATCAACATTATAAATCTAAAAAAATCAGACAAATAGATGCTAAGACTTACAACATAATTGATGATTTGTCAATCATCAAATCTGGATTTTCTTTGTTGCAGGCTACTAGTCTTCCTAGATAATTAAATAAAATTAATGAGGCAATTAAAAATCCAAGTGTTGATGTAAGTCTACAAGAGAAAAATAATTTTGAACATATATATGGTCAACAGTTTAACCCCCTGCTAATTATATACCTCCTTTCTATGTCACAGTTAAGATTGGCAATATAATAATTCATTATTATATTTTGGATACTAGTGCTTCAAAGAATATCATGCCTAAAAATATTTTTGATCAATTGTCTATTTCTTATGAAGCAGATAGTAGAAAACTTACTAGTTTTGATGCTAGACAAATCAAAAGTTGTGGTAAGTTCTATGACATAGTTATTAAGATTTCATAGGATGAGTGTATTAGATGTATGACCAATATTTAGGTCTTAAATATTATTAGTAATTATGTAATGTTATTAAGAAGAGATTGGTCAAAAGCTACTAGAGTGTTTATTAGTAAAGATGTGCCTTGGGTTCCAGTTAATAATGAGATTGTGTTTATTTAAAGAGAGGATTTTTATGGTACTCCAATTGAATCTCCTTCATCTAGTATTTCCTACATAGAAATAGGTATTGGGACTTATGAATTGTTGAATGTTGATGAACCAAAAAATCATCATGAAGAAGTATTTAAAATAAATCTTTTCTGGTCTATTTACTTCGATGGAGCTTGTTCTCAACAAGGTAGTGGTGCTGGTATTTGTCTCATATATCCCATTGGTAAGATATTTCATAATGCTTACAAATTTTCTTTTGAGAACACTAATAACACAATGTAATTTGAAGCATTATGTTTGTGATTAGAGAAAACTATAGAATTAAATGTTAAATATTTAAAACTTTTTGGAGACTAAGAGTTAATAGTAAGATAGATTTGAATAATTTATAAAACTAATCAAACTTGTTTGCATCATTACACTCAGAAAGTTTGGACATTAATTGATAATTTTGAAGCCTTTAATATTACCCATATTGTTAGAGAATTTAATATAAGAGTAGATAAACTTGTTTATGCTTCTAATCCTACTCTGAGTGAAGTTGAACCCATTGTTGATTTTCTCTTAACTAAACTTTTCCATCCCAAGATTCCTGATTTAAAGGATAATTGGCCAGTTTTCAACTATGATGAACATATAGATTCTTTTCTCAAAAGGAATTACTTTGATCATGAAGATTATGTACTTAATTGTGGAGATTATTTATAGCTAAGTTCTAACAAATTTCCTTCTGGTTTAGTAAGTTTAGAATCTATGTGCTCACCTAATGACCAGCCAAAAATTACTAGAGTTGAAGATCCATCAAGGAAGATCATAGGTGAAACCATTCCCATAAATTTAGGCACTGAAGATGACCCTAAGTATGTCTATTTAGGGATCCAAGTAAATGAAAATGAAAAATTTAAATTCATTAAAATTTTTAAAGAGTTTATTGATATATTTATATGGACTTACAAGGATCTTAGAGGTTATGATACGTATATTATTAAACATGACATTCCAATTAAGTCAAGTATCAAATCTATGAGGCAAAAAATATGAAGAATCAGCCCTTTGTTAGAAGACACCATTAAAAAAGCACTGGATAAAATGATTCATGTTGTTGTCATTTTTCCTGTAACATATTTTGAATGGGTGGCTAATATAATTCTTGTAAGAAAAAAATAATAATAGTGATATTAGACTTTGTGTTGATTTTAGGGATTTAAATAAATTAAGTGTAAAAGATAACTTTAATCTACCTAGCATAGATCAAATTTTACAACAGGTTACATGATCTAAAATGGTGTTTTTATTAGATGGTTTTTTAGGTTATAACCAATTGTAAATCTTGATGATAGACACAAAACTACTTTTACCACGTGTAGAGGTACCTTTGCTTAAAATCATATGCCTTTTGGTTTAATGAATGTAGGAGCCACTTTTTAAAGGGTGATGCATATCACTTTTGATGATTTGATAAGCATAGTCATCAAGTTTATTTAGATTAACTCACTATTCATTTCAAGAAAAAAAATAAACATTTGGAACATCTTCGTGAAGTATTCACAAGATGTAGAAAGTTTGGCATTTATTTAAATCCTAAAAAATTTGCTTTTGGTGTAACCAAAGGAAAACTGTTAGGACATAATTTCTAAATAAGGTATTTCAATTGATCTTGAATGTGTTAAAGCAATAAAGGAATTACCTCCTCCTAAATATCATTTGAGTTTAAGATCTTTCTTTGATAAACTAAATTTTGTTAGGAAATTTATTTTTGATTTCACTAATAAATCTAACCCATTACAGTTGTTATTAAAGAAAAATAAAATTTACATTTGGGATGAAAATGTTGATTTAGCTTTTAATTTTGTTAAATTGTTATTTCAAGTGCACCTATCCTTGCCAAACCTAACTTGAATAAATCTTTTGTCTGTTACATTAACACTACAAAAAAGGCTATAGGTGCTGTAATTACTCAATAATTTGAAAATAATGAGGAAAAGCCTATTGGTTATATGAATCAAGTCTTAAAAGATGTAGAAACTAGGTATCCTCTCATTGAATTTTTTTTTTCTCTCTCTTGTTTCTTCTTTAATTAAGTTTAGATATTTACTAATAGGAAACAAGGTTCTTGTATGATCTAATGTACCTGTTATATCATATATTTTATAATAGCCAACTAGTTATTCAAGGGAGACTCACTAAGTGGATTTTGCGTATTCAAAAATTTGACCTCGAATTTGAAAAATAAAAAAAATTTAATGGAAATGAATTAGTCAAACACTTAGTTGAAAATGATATCTCTGACATTAACATTCTAGTTCTTTCAGTTGATGAAAATTTAAATGCAAAACCACACTTTAAAACTATGAAAGTTTTTAAATTTTCTAAGAATTTTAAGTTTGGACATGAAATGAATGAGTGGGACTATTTGCTGACTAAAGATGATTGGTTTCATGATTTGGTTTATTATTTTCAAAATCAATCTTGTCCTAATAATTTAAATAACAAAGAAAGATATTATTTACGTTTAAAAGCATTAAATTTTTGTTTACTAGAGAACTTCTTGTTTTATCATAATCATGATGGTATTTTATTAAGATGTTTTACTCATAATCAAACTTAGAAAGTTCATAGGGGTTTTCATGAAGGAAATTGTAGTGGACATTATGTTGCAAAAATAATAGCCTATATAATTTTAAGAGCTGGTTATTATTGGCCCACTTTGTTTCAAGATGCATATAAATTGGTTCATTCTTGTATGCCTTGTCAACTTTTTGATGGAAGGGATAAATTACCTATGATGCCTTTGAATACAGTTATTCCTCAAAAGCCTTTTACTAAATATACCATGGACTTTATTTCAAAGATTCATCCACCTTCATCTACAGGTCATAGGTACATTTTGATAGCCATGGATTATTTCACCAAATGGCCTGAAGCCAAAGCTCTTAAAAGTTCAGTGATAGGTGAAGTAATTTATTTTTTAGAAAATCAAATTTTCTCTAGATTTAGATTTCTATATGAGATTGTTTTTTATTATGGAATTATGGACCTTAGTTTGTTTCAAGTGAATTTTTATAATTTCTAGGAAAATATTCTATCATTTTCAATCATTCTTCAAAATATTATCCACAAGGAAATGGACAAGCTAAGTCCACTAATAAAAATTTGATTTATATTATGAAAAAGTTAGTTTATGATAATAAAAATAATTGGCATCTTAATATTTTTGAAGCCTTATGGGCTGATAGAACTATTGTTAAAGTAGCAACTGGTTATTCTCCTTTCATGTAGCATATGGATTTGAAACTGCTTTACCTATAAAACTTTAGATTTCTATAGAAAAAATTGTCTTACAATAAACAGATAAAGATACAAATTTAATTTAATAAAGGTTACATGATTTGATAGCACTTGATAAATATAAAGAAACTACACTAAAAAAATTAGAAAAATCTAAGAAAAAGTTAAAGAAGTTTTTCGATAAAAAGATGTCTAATAAAAAGTTTAAGGTTGGTGATTTAGTATTATATTAGGATAAAACTCATCAAGATCTTGGAACACACCATAAATTTGAGAAATTATGGCTTAGACCTTATAAAATTTCTACAATTATTGTTAATAATGTTTTTCATCTTAAATATCTTGAAATAAATTGGCTATGTTATTCAGTAAATGGCCATCATCTTAAGTTATTTCATGATTAGCTTTTTGTTTTTTTTCTTCTTTTATTTTTTGTTTTTCTTTTGGTTTGTTTTCCTTTTCTGCTTTTGTTTGTTTTATTTTATTTTACTTGTTTTATTTTTTTGTTGATCAATAAAGTATTGTGGGATGAGAAAGATCACATTATGAAGGGAGAGTACAAGAATCTACGGAGAATGTTGTAAGTATTATTCATTTTCAGAAACTATGTATTACAGTGGTTGTATAATGTTAAGGGGTGGTTTTTTCATCTTAAATGGTATTTTGTAACTTCCCTTGCATAAAATAATGGTTTTATCATAGTGTAAATGTCTTCCAAGTTTAACTCTCATGATTCCAAATTGGACACATTTTGCATAACTAGTGTTGCATTTCTTATTTTTATCATCTTGTGTTCACCTCCAATCAGGTCCAACTCACTCCCTTTTCTATTTTGATCATCTTAACTTCTTATTAAATTG
This sequence comes from Torreya grandis, assembly GCA_037957365.1. NCBI lineage: Eukaryota > Viridiplantae > Streptophyta > Pinopsida > Cupressales > Taxaceae > Torreya > Torreya grandis. The sequence continues at coordinate 1,469,686 of JARHVA010004552.1, forward strand.
AAATTATGGTTATATTTAGTTGAACTCCTCCCTAAAAGATCCCAATTTTCTCCTCAAGAAGGTCAATTTTGTCTTGATTTTAGATCTAAAAATTACCAGTAGAAGTTGTTATTATGAAGATTTTGTAGCCACAAGCTTGCTACAATTTCCTAAAGATATGACCTCTTTTTTTTGAGTTGACTAAAAACCTATAAATAAAGAAATGATATTGGTAAAAGTTACCCAGACTTTGCAATCCAAGACATTAGCCAGCCTTAGTTCAGTTGCTCTCCATTTGTGGTTATTTTTCTTCCTTTCCCCTTCTCTTAGAGCTTGTGCATTCTCTAGCTAGATGTTTTATAGAATTTATATAAAAACATATAGAGCTAACATATTGAGGATTATTCTATCAATACATCACATGTGTATACACATAGTATTTTCAACTTTTATTAATTAATGATTTTTTCTATCTTGTAGGAACCTGTCAAGCCTCAATCTCTCTTAGTGCACACCTTAAGGGTGCACCGAGAAAGGGGTGGGTAGACCATTAGTGTTTCACAAGATTTTTGTCCCTTATTTCCATTTATTACCAATCCAATCAGATCTTAAAACATTACCCTAATCTATTACTCCTCTTTTACACACTCATCTAGTATTTTACCACCTTTCATACCCCTTTTCCTAACCTAACACCCATTTTGACAACTTACAGGACTAGGTCAACTGGGTTGACTTTTTACTCCTATTGGTGAGACTCATTTAGGTTCTAGGTCAGCTCTTGGCCAACCTAGCCCATGACCTAGTGATTTTTTATCAATAATAATACTAGTTTGACTGGGTCAACCCTATCAGCCAAAATTTTCATAAGGATTCAAGGTTAAATATACCTATATATACAAGATCATATCACCATTATTAGAGATACATCAAGAGTTATTATTCATTTGTTCTTCTTTACAATCTTCTCTTCCACAATTCTACTTGAGGAGTCTTAGCTTAAGGTTTGTACTTGGAGAATCTAGTCTTATGGAGAAGTCTTGGATGCTTTGACCTTTCTTAGTGATCCTTACAAACCACAACAACCTCTTGCATGTTGGAGTTATTGTTAAGCTTAATTAGGGAGTTGGTTATTTAGTTGATATATGTTGAATATTTACATCACTATTTTATGTGTGCAAATATTCCCTATCAACTAATCTTGGTTTCACACAACAAAATGCCATTGCATAAAACTGACTCACTTTGCCTATTTTCTTGGGCACTCCCTATTCTTCTCTTATCATGTTGGTGGAGAGAGAGGTTTATGAATGTTTGTATTATTATTTTGAGGAAATATTGTAGAGACTAGTTTGTGCATAATGTTTGAGATGAATACTCTATGGTAATGGTTTGTAGGAGAATCTTGGATGGATGAGAATGATTCTCAATTATGGCATGGTATCAGAACTACCTCTATGTAGCTATTACTCATAGTTTCATCCAACTGGTCACATTCAGCATGAGTGGAAGTTCTCTAATTTTTGTTGTTGTTGACCTTCTATGTGCCAAGCTATACAATGGATTTTTTTAAAATTTTGAATAACCACTTTCCATAGTCTCATGTTGTCTATAATAATCTTATGAGGATATTATTGGTTGACCAACCCCAACACTACCTGTTCATACTAATACCTCTTCTTAGAATTTTTTAGAGCCGTACAACCTGGTGGTGGTTTTTATTTCATTGTACAAGAGTGCTCTTTGTAATAGTTTCATGTTTTTGGAACATTTGTATCTATGATTACAACACATTGTCTTAGAGTAGAGTAATAAAGGTGCATAGTCTGATGAAAATGTGGGCTAATATTATATGTGTCTCCTTCATTGGGATTAATAATTTCACATGCCTCTGCTAGATGTAAACATTATTAGTGTTGGGAAGCAAAAGATAAAGAGCACAGGATGAAGATCAAGCCCTATTTCACCCTCAAAGGGTCCCAGTTGAATCCTATTCCTATGTTGAAGACCACTACATCTACACATCAATGATCAATATTTGTTAAGGACCATACTTCCTCAGTCATCGTGCCATGCTCATCTCAAGCTAGACATTTGCATTGGATATAATAGAGGATATGGATTTTAATGAGAATATGATAAATATTATTCTTCCTTAACCATCGGTATTTACTTCAAGTCCATCATTGGTTCCAACACCTTATGAATCTCATGGCTTATTTATACAACCCACTAGTCTTTTATTTGGGTTCTAGCCTTTTGAGGCTCTGTAAGTTTGCCAAACTCAAAGATAGAGTGCCATTGAATTAATTTTCATTGGTACAGATTTGTCAACCAGATCTAAGCTTTATTGATATCACTATGGGTGATTTTTTTGGAATCTAAACTCTGACATTACACACATACCTTTCCACCTCAATTACTAATATTTTCACATTTAATGGTGACTTATTTTTGAGATTCTAGTGGAAGGCATCAACTCAAGATTGATCTTTTACAAGGGACTCGATCAAGAGTTTGAGGAGGAACTGTGCAAGCTCTTCAAAAGTTCTCTCTTGATGGCTTGGTTCTCTATGTGTTGTGTATTATTAATTTTTTAACCTTAATATTGGCTAGTGTAGTCTTTCCCTTCAAGATTAGTCCTATTGTCTTATGTTAGCCCATTGGTTTCTTCCCACTTTGTTGAGCGTACCAACAACCATCACTTCCACTATCAGGCACCAAACCTTAAATATTATTCACCTCATGATCAAAAACCTCCTAATCATCGATCAAATACCTAAGAGGATGCCATCCTATGCCATTCATATGCCACCACCTATCTTGGTTAGTTGTCAATGACTTATGACTTGATCCTTAGTAATAAATGTTGGTTTGATGTTTTATAAAAGTGAGTTTTCACATTTTGCTTTACTAATTTTATTATAGTGGTGGAGGAATTTTAACCTTTGGTGAAATTTTTTTCACTTTCTTTGATCTTTGAGGAGGCATTTAAAAAAATGGTGATATTGTTATAGGATGGGACTTTTATTTGTAGTCACACTGAGATTCATGGAGATTTTTTCTTCATGTGTGTGATCCATGATTGAGAAATATATTATCTAGTTACATGAATATCTCATCATCATTAAGGAAATGATTCTTGAGAGATTTCATATTTATATCTAATTTTTGACAGTCTCCTTCAAATGTTTTGGTGGAGCTTGTTCTCCTTCTAGAGCATAGCTAGTTTGGTGTAGCCTAGTGTTAGAATGTTAGTGTTTGCATAGTGGGATTGGACCACTTATTCAATTTTTTTTTTTGATTCAATACATCCACTTTAATGTTATGGGGGTGTGTGGACATATTGCTTTAGGTGTTGTGCTCATTATTATTACACCATATTTTATTTTGGAGGCAATTGATTGAGTGCATCTTTTGTTCAATGGGATTCTTTCTGTTGAGTGCTCCTATTATAGCTTTGTGTTGAGATTTTGAGTCATAATTCTTGGGATTCATTAAATCATATGTTCTCTTCTTCACTCTCACTATGGTTCTACTAGTTTTTGGGTACTTTTCAATGATACCTTTCATCCTTGGTAACTCTTTTTTCCAAGTTTGGTGATCAATGTTTTTTATAGGGTGAGCCTCATATAGAGTACTAGATCTATTTGACTTGGTGGTTATAATGACTTGATATACATGTAGTCCAATAATATGGATTGTTTACCATAGGGACACTTTGTATTTCACAATGATTTATACATGGGTACTTGATTAGGGTTTGTTGTCAGGACCCATTTAGTCTCTCTGCTTTCTCTTTTTTTTACACTCCCTATTTTGTGCTTAAGGGAGGGTGTTGGAGTAAACATTAAAATTAATTAAGGATTTGGTTATTTAATCTGTATATTTTGAATATTTTTATCACTCTTTTATGCATGCAAATATTTCTTATCAACTAATATTGGCTTCACGTAACAAATTGTCATTACATGAAACTAAGTCACTTTGCCCATTTTATTGGGAACTCATTATTTTCCTATCATGCTGGTGGAGAGAGAGATTTATGGATGTTTTTATTATTGTTTTGAGGAAATAATGTAAAGGCTAGTTTGTGCATAATGTCTGAGATGAATACTCTATGGTAGTGGTGTGCAGCACTATCTTGGATAGATGAGAAGGGTTCTCAATTATGACATTACAAAGCCCCTTTGTCCAAGAGAGAGATTGAGTCTTTATGGGTTCATCTTTCAAGTAAATATTCTCTAACTTTACTCCTCTCTTTATTAGATATAAATAACATAAGTATTGGTTTTTGAATAATTTTACTCTTCTTCTCCATGCATTAAGGGTCTTATTTATACATAGCTTAATTAGGATTCTCTTATGCATGTTTATGTATTTAATAACCCTCATATTATACCACAAGATTTAGTGAGCACTAGATTAGACCTTTACTTTACTTGTTATTAGTATAGTGAATGTGAAAGCATAGGCCTTAGTTAGGGTTATTACATGATTTTATTTGATTGGAAGCTTTGGAACCCTCCCTAGTATTATTATTATTATGATAAGAGATACCTTAATTGGGTCTAGTAGATCAAAATATTGGTCATGTTCCTGATTATCTAATGTATCCCCAATTTGAAGTGCAATTAGGATCTATCTTCTCTGAGCTAAGATTGATTTATAGATTTGATGCATTTTTGATTACATACATTTTGGTGAACCTAACATGAATCTAACCCTTGTAGGTTTTATTTCAAATTTTTCATTTTCTCTCATTTTATTTTTTATTTTTCTATATTTTTGATACTAGGTTGATAGAATTGATATAGTTTCTAAATTTTGTGTACTAGTTTAACACATAATCACATCAAAAATGACTCTATTATTTTTATTCAAGTCTTCATCATATACAAGTTACTAGGTTGAACAAGTCAACATAATACTCTTATTCACTTCTAGAAAACATACTAGGTCATCCAAGCCAGTATAGTACTCTTACAATCTTCTAGAAAACATACTAGGTCGACTAGGCTGGTATAGTACTCTTACAAGCTTCTAGAAAACTTACTAGGTCGATCAGGCTAGTATAGTCATCTTCACAAGTTTCAACAAATAGGGAATTACAGAATTAGGTCAACCCAGTCAACACAATTGGTAAAAATTGCAAGTAACATTCAAATAACTTTAATATAAATCTCACATTCCTCTGCATCTTCCAACCAAGGTTCCTTTCTCTCTCTCTTTCATTTAAGTTCTTCCTTACAATTCTATTTTACATAATTTATAGTCTTTAAAACTGCCCTCATACAACAAATTAGGTCAACTTGGTCGACCTAGTTCTATATTATATATTCTATCTGAAAGACTAAGTCAACCCTATTGACATAGTTCTTAAATACCCTTGCTTATACAATATAGTAGTTACATTATCGACTCTATTCTGTAATGTTTGCATACTCTATCATCTGAATTGACCATGTACTATGTTTCAAATTAGAAATTAACAATTATATGCTAATAATTACTTCACACCTTTAGTTTTTTACATGCTTAAATTAGATTACATAGTCTAGTTAGGTGGTTTTTAAATATACCATTTAGTTTCACTATATTTCTCTTTCTTGCACACACTACCAAATCACATAATTTCAAAATGCATTTAAACATTTATCTGCCTAAGGCCTACCTACTTAGAATTCATCACCGAAGGGGAATCCTACTTGGTTTAATGGCCAAGTATAAACATGGGGTTAATGGTATATATTGGTAAAGCACCTGACACCTTTATCACTACAAGATTATGAAGTGAGGGGGTAGGACCCAATACCAAGCCAGCACCATTGCCAACATAGATCCCTTTTAACCTAAACATCCTAAAACCATCCATAGATTAATTTCTAGTTCCCTAATTTCATCCAACTTCCCTATCACACTTAAAATAAAACATTATAAATCTAACAACATTCAAGATGACCACTTAGTTAGCATTTACTTTTTAGTTAACTACTTGTTCTTTGCTCATTGTATGTTGTATTGCAAAAATTTGCATTGGCTAGTGTTGGTGCAATATTTTGTGTTGTGTGCCTTAATTGGATCATTTTCATTGACCCATTTGATTATGTGTTTCCTTTTATTTCTTGCTTTCAAAGTACATCTCAAAAAAAATCCCTATTTTCAGTACACTATCATTCTATTTGGCACAGTCTCATATAGACTATTTTTCTCCCTACCTATAGTACTAGTTCAACCCAATTGACTCTGTATCTCTTTTTACCAATTATATTATATTACTAGATTGACCTAGTAGACTCTGTACTCTTATTAGACTCTATTTTCCCTAGTTTTTAGTATTAGGTCGACCCAGTCGACTCTATACTCTTACTACCTATCTTGTCTATCTGACTCAGTTATCTATTTTTCCTTCATTAGCATTTTGTTAATTTTTATAAAATCATCATGAAGTCCCATATCATAATCTTCTTGGACAACCTAAATCCATTTAGATACTATATGGGATGTTCATTCCTCCCTCTCTTTTCTTCCCAAGAGAACCCTCACTTTTGGAGCACCTCTTCCCCTCCTTCATCTATGGCTTGTAACATGGTACAAATCACACCTAAAAATGAATTAGGTGTATATGATCCTTTTTATACCTATCAAGACAATTCTCATATTCAATCCATTTAACATAAGGTGGGATCAATTGACATAATTCTATCTAATAATCCCATTAATAATCTATCTTCTAATAACCCTCCCCATCATACCAATTCAAAAAGTTATCCTATAAACATCAACCCACCAACTGATATGACTCAACTTCTTGCATAATTAATACAATAAATTAACATAATGAAAACTTCTAACACCTCTCAAATGATTAAATTATAGTGTCATTTGATCAATATGGCTAATCAACCTTCGGCTATCAATCCTCAAGCCAACCCAAATTTTATTCCTCTACCTCTTAGGGATGCCTTAATAATTGTTATTACTCAACCTATTATGAATAAAAAAATTATTCATACCATCCAAAATGATCCTTTATCTCCCTTCATTATATCCATTGATATTGGTAATATATCTTCAACTATCAAGTATGATGGGACTAAAGACCCTGCATCATTTTTCATGGCATTTGGTAATCTTTATAAAGAGTGGATCCAAACTAATACTTTCACCACAACTAAACTTTTAGTTAAAAATTTCACTAGTGATGTATTAGAATGGTATAACCAAATTCCTCAACATTCCATCTGGTAACTTGAGGATTTAGTCAGTCCTTTAGTTAAATAGTTTCAACATGATGACCTTCCTAAAAATTATCTTAGTCATTTCATCAATGCTAAACAATCTCTCACTAAATTAACTCATTATTTTATCAAATGATGGATATCTCTAGACCATAAAGCTAACCATAACATGACTGATGATAATTTGTTTAAACTCTTCATCATTGCTTTAAATCTTTTTCTTAAATACAAGGTTTAAAATTGTGCTCCCCAAACACTTAATGAAGCTTTTAACCAAGCTAAATGTCAATAATTTATCATGAAGAAAATTTAACCTAATCCTAAATTCCTTAAAGGATATTTTCAAAATTATACCAATGCTATCACCCATAATACTCCGGAAACAAACTAGGAGTTGCCAAAGCCAACATTACCTCATTTTCTCACATATCACTCATTGTACAACAAATGAAATAATTATTACTACCCTCTAAACCATTTACTTATCCTAATAATCCTCCTAAATTGTATGACCCTAATTATTTTTATTGGTTTCACACTAACATTGGTCATTCCCATGAATTTTGTAGAGAGCTTACTACATTTGTTGTCTCCTACATGCTTGGTGATTTTTTCAATCACAAATCCATGATAAATCTTCATCATCAAGAGTACAATACCACTTCTAAAAATGATAAGATTTTAAATATTCTTCTTCTAATAACCAAAAACCTTTTTTCATAACTAATAATCAATAAACTACCAAATATGTTTGTGCTATTGATGCAGACTATGAATAATATTACAATAATTATCAATATGTTAAGATTTATAAGGTCAATTATCATCACAAGCTATCTCACAAAGATCTTATCAAAAAACCTATGAAATCATATTTAAAATAACAACTTATCAAAGATTATACAACAACAAATTAAGCTTTGGAATCCCATGAGGAACCACCTCCTCCTTCCCAACCTCCAATAACTTCTATTCCTTCAAAATCTACCTTACCTTCTAAAGCTTGCACTAGTTCATCTTCTAAATCTCATTATAACTTTCTCAAAGAAATCAACTCCATGCCTTACAAGATTCCACTTATGGATTTAGTTCATACTTCCTCATATCATCGTAAGTTACTTATGCAACAATTAAAAGAAATTTAAGATCCATTTCCTATAGATGACTAACCACCTTATATCAAGCCTCAACCTACCAACATGCATACCATTGAAACCGTGTGTCCTTATTCCAAACCATATATTGAATTTCTTGAAGAATACATGATTAATAATGAAACACTTTTTAATTTCGATGATCTACCATTATTCATTAAAATAGCCATTAATACTACCCTTATCCATAAATTCTTAGTTGATGAAGGCTATGATATTAATGTGACATATTTTTGGTTTATCCAATATCTTACATACAATAGGGTTCATCTCAAGAAAACCCACATTACCTATCATTGATTTGATAAAATTAATCAAAATTCACTTGGTTGTATTTTCCTTCCCCTAACAATTAGACCTAAAACCATTCAAACTAAACTTGTGGTCCTTAATTTTCCCCTATCTTATAACATATGCCTTGGTCATCCATATACTCATTAAATGAAGTCTATCACCTCTTATGGTAGCCAATGCATCAAATTATTACATAACAAAAAATGGTATAAGCATGAAGTTGATCCCAAGCCTTGGAGTGTTCAACTTCTTAATCTAAAATCTCAGTATCACATTCCTATAATTCCTAACATCAATAGTGATCCCTTACCTGAGTTCATCAACATCAATCATGATTTACAAGTTACTCTTTTTGATTTAGATGATTATGAACCTAATGACTTGAAACATAATTGGAACACTACCAATCTACCTCCCTATATATTAGAGTGGCTTCTTCCTTCTTTATTACCTCATGACTGTACTATTCCTCTCATTGATGAGATCACTAATTTCCCCCCTCTATGCAATGCTCAAGAGCTTTCTCTAACAAAATATGGATTCACATGAAATGATTATGGAGTGGCTAAATTATTTCAATATCCTCTTATCATATCTCTATACATGTTTAGTAACATTGGGATTTCACCTTCTAAAACTCCCCTTGAATCTCAAGCACTTATGATGATAATTACATAATGGCTCAAGCTCAATCTTGAAAATTGAAAATTCAAGATTATCAAAAAACCTTAGCTCAAATACATGATTTCAACTAGGATGTTCATACCATTTCCATAGATCATGGATTAGATCCCAAAGGTCATGTGCCTCTTATTAATTATCTACTTCTTAATACTCCTTAGGTGGTAGAACAAATCATACCTTCTAAACCTCTATAAATTCTTGTATCTTTTCTAACACCTATAGATCCCATCAATATATCTAATTCTTCTCCCATAAAAAAATAAGTGACACACCAATCCCATCTAATCCATCTACTTCTCTTACTCTTGAAATTGCATTAGATACCAAGGCCATTGATGTTCATTAGATACATTCTGAATATGATCACCATGGTAATCAAATTATTGATCTCAAATTATATGTTGGGTATTATTATCCTCTTCCCACTCTACCTAGTGATGAATTTATTATTGAAATACTTCACGCCCAAGAACCTCAACTTCATTAGCAACATCACAAACTTGGGAATTTCAAAAACAAAGCCCCTTGTTTCAAAAACTTCATCACTAGCATCAACCCTAAAGATAATCCAATTTATTATTTACCAAATGCACCATACCACTTCCAAGATGCCAATGTTATGTTTATCGAAGAAACTACTTGCACTCAATATGGTACTCCATCATGACCTTAAACAATTGTAGTTTTTTACAAACTCTCACCTACTAAACATGATAGCTTTATCCTATTTTTTGATAAATACAATGAGATATTTTCCTAGTCCTATGAGGACATTCCTGGTATTGACCCTAGCATTGTGGTGTATAATATAATCACTTATCCTAATGCCAAACTTATGCATCAAAAGTAATGAAACTTTCCACTTGAGGTTTCCACCTTATGTCACAAAGAAATTATCAAAATTCTTAATGCTAAGTTTATAAAACTAGTGGACTACTCAAGATGGATTTATAACATGGTTCTTGTTTATAAAAAATTTACTATGGTCATTCACATCTACATTGATTTTTTTAATCTTAATCTCACTTGTCCCAAGGACAATTTCCCTATACCTTCGATATATGCCATTATCTATTCTATAGCTGGCTACAAAACGTTATATCTTATATATGGATTTTTGGTTTACAATCAAATTCACATTGATCTTGAGAACCAACAAAAGACCACTTTCACCATAGAATGGGGCACATATTGCTATGTTAAACTGCCCTTCGGCCTTAAAAAGGATAGAGCCACTTATCAACGAGAAATGACTCATATCTTTCATAATATTATCGACAAAATTGTAGAATCCTATTTAGATGACCTCATTCTTAAATCTAAAATTTACAAGTATTATCTTTCTAATATTTCCATCATCTTTAACTATCTTCTCAAACACTGAGTTAGACTATATCCTTACAAATGTGTCATTGGTGTCACTGTTAACCAAATTTGAGTTTTAGGTCAAATTGGGGCACCCTAGGTAAAAAAATTGATTTTTTAGATGTTGTAGGGGGTTAATATCTTGTCATGAGGTGTTTCATAGGTTAATTAAGGCCAATTAATGTTATATTATCTTTGGTCAATTAGTTTTTAATTCCATTTATCATTTTGGATCATTTTAAGGGTAAAAAAAAGTGCATTTAATGCTTTATATAGATTTATTGGGAAATTTTAAGGTTATAATAGGTTATGTAATGTCCCATGTGTCATTATAAGTCTTAACCAACTATTAGTAACTAAAATATGGTAGGTTGTTTAGAGAAAAGTTAGTTTTCTTAAATAAAAAATAAAATGGAACTTATATAGCATCCTTGAGAAGTGTGCCACTTGTTAAATGTGTAAATGTGAATCTTCATCTTCCCCACACTCATATCCATTCTTTAATTAATTTGGAAGTGTCGTTTCTTTGTTAAAATCATTCTGCTATTTTCTTGGCTTTCTAGACACATAAAAGTAACTTGTGGGTTTGTACTTGGCACAGTTAGCACAAGGGGTTTCAATAAAAATTCATTTTAGAGATGATATTGTGCTCAAAGACCTTAATTTTAATATTAGGATTTTGAATAATGATCAATTTTGCTTTATGAATCATTTGTTTGAAGTTGACTATGTTTGTCTGCTTGTAAACCTATGAACCCTACAAGTTTTGCTTCAATCTGGGCAAGTCCATACAAACCACTTGATGAAATTAGTTCTATAAGATTTTTAATTTATTACCCACTTATGCACATACTTTTTTTCATGTTTCAAGTTTATTTTATGAGCCAATAACCTTATATTTGTAGGCTAGTCTCTTTTGAGTGCAATAGGTAGTTTTCACCATTTTCAAAAACTGTATGCTTCTCCATGGCTTCAAGAGGTTGTGTTCAGTTATTTCAAATTTCTTCAAAGTTTTGCTTATTCATTTTATCTTATTTATTTCATTATTCTAGAACATACTCTATGAAGGTGTTGTCATAGTTGGTATATGTTTAGTTTGGTTTAAGACTATACAGTCAGTTGGATGAGCTATGAAGACCTCTAGGATATGTCCATGGAAGTAAGTTTATATCATAGAAATTTTAAATACATCACATTTACAAGATAAGGTAGGTGATATATCCTATAAAGTTAAAAGGAATAAATATTTTAGTCACATGAGACATCCTCATATAATCACCATGAATATGCACCTACAAGTGTAATGAAGCTCAAATCCACATTGTATAAAGGGTTTAAGCACTTATTGCAAGAGCTTTAAAATTAAAATAATGCATTTAGAGGTATGAAAATAAGTTTAGAATCCATGGAAAGCCAAATTTTATGCCATTTCACTAATCTTACTTACTATTTGCATGCACCTTGAAAAGGACCACCTACAAGTGGTGTTGACAGAGAATTGAATACTTATATGGAAGTGTTGTAACATTATGAAACCTTCCTTGGAAGTTTTATGATGTTGTGTTGAACATGAAAGTTTCATTTGAGATGTAAAGTTGGCATATGAAGTTAAAAAACATGCTCAAAGTAACAAGAATATTGTTCAGGCCTTTAGTCCCTAAAAAGGCAAAACAGAGGCCCAAACCATGTTTGGGAATTATCATATTATGAGGATGCATTTTCATTTTATACATCTAATGAGCCTATCCTCTATCCCTTGGCATAGAAAATAGTCTTAAAAAGTTTTAAATGGAAAATATCAATGGAATACATTGTTTAAGAGGACTAAATGTGCCCTTAAAAACACTAAACTTAGCCATTACTATCTATAGGTCTGAGAGTAAAGGGAACCTTTTCCATCCAAATTTGAAAAATGGCCTTGTCACCATGTTCATATGTTTCAAATGGGTGAAAGGAGTGTTTAAAACCCAAATTAGCATCATAAAAGGTTTTTTTTTGTGTTGTGACCTCCCAAGCATACCTCAGTCTGTACATATATGAAATACACACCTACAGCCAAGGTATACAGAACAATGAGCTAATATGAGTCTTAGTTTTTTTTAGGACACTCAAAATGATATTAGGATAAATGGATGCCTTTTGAATTCAATGGGTTTCAAGGGATTATTTTAGCATCATGAATAAGCCAATTAGAAGCATAGGCACCTATAAGCAATAGTCTACATTAGAGTTGCTCAATCATTGTGGAGAGGACTAAGTATAGTGAGTTAAAAGTGCATATGAAATGATTGAAAAGGATAATATGATGAACCAAAAAACTAAGAACCTTATCCATGAATATAATGAGCTTCATAATCTCTATACTAGGCAATTACACCTTGAATAAGGTCAAAAGATAGGGTGTCTCAGTCAACAGGGGTAGTGGAGAACTCAGTTGGAACCACAAGTGCATGTGAAGGGCTAAGAAAGGTTGGAAGATTGAAGTAAATAGATAATCCACTTGAGTATGGTGAATCCCTAATAAAATTTATACCTTTTGATAAATAAGAGAAATGATTATTATCTCATCTTTGATTGTTCTTAGTGTGTTCAATTGGATGATGAATCTGGCTTAGTGAAAACTATGGATTCCTTAGCATGTGTTCTATTCCTTCACCTATTTGTAACCATTTATTTCAAGGCATGTAAATTATTTCAAGATATTTTGATGGTTTAAGTGAGTTATTATATTCATTATTTCCCTCATAGGCCTCTTGTCTAGTCTTCCTGGCTTTGCACATTCATCCATAACCTCACAATGTAACATTGATATGAGAAGGTGAATATTATAGAAGTGTATTTTCAGTTTGTCCTTTGATTTCAAGTGTAATATGCATATGGTTGGATGTCATAATGTTTTTTGGTGTATGTCCTCACTTATATTAGTTTGATTTTAGTTATCCTTCTCCCTTTCACCCCCAAGTTTGGTAGTAGTTACAATTCAAAGTGGTACATCAAGGGAGCTAGCCCTATCTAGAGTTTCACCTCATTCCTTAGGCTACCCACAAGCCTGGAGGTGATTACATTGTACCACTTAGACAAGGAGAGATTTGACATCTCCTCAAAGGGTGAAAATAAAAGTGATAATAGTTTTTGGCATGCTTGGTGGGACTCTTGTTCCAAGAGATTGGGATATTTTTGGTGTTGTCTCTCAACAATCAGCCTTTGTAGGCATCTATCAAAGCATCAATGGTGACTCCAAAATTTTATTAGCTATTCAAGAAGCCTAGGTGACCCTTTTAGGATTTTTGATAAAATTTCTCTTGTATTATTTCTTTCATGAAGTTTCATGGCTGACTTTGGTTTTGTGTTTTGTTCTCTACAAGTTGGTGAAACTTTCTAAGCTTGTGTCATTCCCCATCAATATGAACAAGTCCTTAGTCAACCTTGTCATAATTAGTACCAACCTCAATATGAATTTCATTATCTCCAATATAATCTTTATCAGCACATTCATGAAGTGTATCAACCCTATGAGCTATGGTAGCCATATAGCCCTTTATTTCCCTCTCCATATGAACATCAAGTTGTTGGACAATCCTATGAGAATGGCCACCAAGAAATACCTCTTTATCAGCCTCAATATGAGCCCTATCTCTTATATCATAATGTATATCAGCCTCAAGGGTATTTATATGAGTCTTGACATATGAAATAAAATATTTTCATGGATTATACACAAGGATATCATTAGCAAAGTGAAGCTCCTACTCATGTAGATGTTACCCTTTCTAATCATCCCACAAATTCACTTTACTATGATCTCACTAGTGATTTACTCTTTTCCAAACCCATTCATAATCCTTATCCTTCATCCCACATTCCATCTCCAAATCCTTCACCTCAAATCCATGAGCCTATCCATAAACATTTCCTTCTCAAAGAGGAACCTGTGTTGAAAGAAGCAAGTAAAGAAGAACAACTTCAATTCATGGTTGATCAAGACATTCTCATGAGTGATTATGAGGAATAAATCACCATAGGGACTCCCCTTGGTGAACAAAAGGAAAATCCACTAACTAATGTCTCTATATTTTAATGGATGTGTGTCCATGAATAATCCCCTACACTTCACTCTCAAGATGATTTTGAGTTCTATGTGCCACCTCCAGCAACTAGCTCATCTTGTCCTCACCCTATCACTCTTTTCCTTGATGGACCTATGGCATGAGAACTTAAGGAAGATAAGCTAGTTGATAAATAAAGAGAAATATTGAGTGAAGAAAACCTAACTCCTTAGCAACCTCATTGGGCTAGGTCACATGATTTCAAGATGCCTAGTCTTGGCATTATCATGAAGGAGAAAGAGATAGAGGATCTTATATCCCTTGAAGAAGACTTTATAACTGATCAAAAGGTTGTAGATGAGCATCTCATACATGAAGTGGAATTTAATATCAATAATGAGATTCAAATCATCCCTCAAGAAGTGGTGTTCCTAGGAAATCTTCATGAGACTAAGATAAAGGAAATAGTTCTTAAGGATAGCATCCATGAAGAAAAAGATTTATGGTATAATTTTAATTCCATTTGTAAGTGATTTGATGGGTTGTGTGAAGTTTCTCCTTCTCTAAAATATTATACACCTAATGACAAGCTTGTTGATGAGTTTAATAAACATGATCTTGAGTGTTTAACCAAACATGAAGAGAAAGTTATTTCTATTAGGAAAGAACTTGGTGTTATGAATCCACTTGGTGATACTAACATTCAAGAAGTGGCTAACAAGGATGATTGGCAGCTACAAATGGATCTCTTTCAAGAGCTTGAAGAGCTTTGCCAAGTTGAGGGCCAAGTGTATGAAAAGGTGAAATAAGAGGGTTCTATGGAAGATAATGATCAATATTAGATATATTTTTCAAATATACTTAATGAACTAGAAGATCTTGTAACTAAAGGAAAGCCCAATCTTGTTGAGAATAATATGGAAGACAAGAAGGTATGCCTTGTTCAATAATTATTTAAAGTTGCAATTGAAGATCCACATGATAAGGTTGAAGATGTTTTTATGTAATAGGAATACTTCTAAATTTTATAATTGTTTGAAGATGGTCTATTTAATCGTATGACAATTGAAATGCCAAAAAACAAGGCTGATCCACAAGACATCCAATCCAAGGAGAAACATGTTTTGTACCATGTTCCATCTCATGAAGAAGGTGATTCTTCAAACTTACCTTTTGATCTAAGAGGGATGTATGATCAGTTTTTAGTTTTACATAATAGTTTTCTCATGTTTCCCTTAAGTGCTTAGAGCACATGTGTGTGTGTGTGTAGTTGTTTGTTTGCTTTTGTGTGTGTCCTTTGCTTTGTGTGGTAGAGGTAGTCATTAGTGCCTTCTCTTGATCAAAGGTTTTTGGTCAATGGTAAAAGGTTTTATTTTTTTTCTCAGTCTTTATATGACTCCATAATCCTAATGGACTAATAAGGCTACTATTTTAGTTAGTATAGCAGGCATACTACCCTTATGAGTCACCAATTTGTTGACCAAATTTGACTTTTAGGTCAAATTGGGGTACCCCTTTGTAAAAAATTGGTTTTATATGTGTTTTATGGGGTATAATATCTTTTCATGAGATGTTTAATAGGTTAATTGAGGTCAATTAATGTTATATTGTCTTTGGTCAATTATTTTTTAAGTCCATTTATCATTTTGGGTCATTTTAAGGGTCAAAAAGGTGTATTTAATGCTTTATATGGGTTTTTTTTGGATATTTTAAGGTTATAATAGGCTATTTAATGTATAATGTGTCCTTATAAGTCTTAAACAACTATCATTAACTAAAATATGGTAGCTTATTTAGAGAAAAGTCAATTTTTTAAAAGAAAAGAAAGAAAATGCCACTTGTACAGCCTCCTTAGGAAGTGTGCCACTTTGGAAAGGTGTAAATGTGACTCTTTATCTTCTCCAAACTCATATACATGCTTGAATTTATTTATAAGTGTCATTTCTTTCTCAAAACAATTATGCTCTTTTCTTGGTTTTCTAGACACATAAAAGTGACTTGCAAGTTTGTACTTGGTATGGTCAGCACAATATTTTTTAGGAAAAATTCCTTTGGGAGATGATAATATGATTAGATACATTAATTTTAATAGTATTATTTTGAATAATGAGCAATTATGCTTTATGAATCATTCATTTGAAGTTGACTATGTTTTTTTGCTTATAAATCTATGAACCTTGCATGTTTTGTTTAATTATGGGAAATTTCATATGAACCACTTAATGATATTGGTTATTTATTACCCAATTATACCCATAATTTTTTTCATGTTTAAATTTGACTTGATGAGCCAATAACCTCATATTTGTATATTGGTCTCTTTTGAGTGCAATAGACAGCTTTCACCATTTTCAAAAAATTTGTGCTTCTCTATGGCTTTAGGTGGTTGTGTTAGGTTATTTTAAATGTTTTAAAAGTGTTATTTATTACTTTTATCTTCTTCAAGTCATTATTTCAAAACATACTCTATGAAGGTGCAGCCATAGTTGGTATACATTTAGTTTGCTTTAAGACTGCCATATATGGTTAGTTGGATGAGCTATAAAGACCTATAGGATATGCCCATGGAAGTAAATTTATATCATGGTGATATTAAATACATCACCTTGTCAAGATTAGGTAGGTGAGAACTCCTATAAAGTGAAAAGGAAGAACTATTGTAGTCACATGAGACATCCTCATATAATCACCATGAATATGCACCTACAAGTGTCATGAAGCTCAAATACACATTGTAAAAAGGGTTTAGACACTTATTTCAGGATTTTTAGAATGAAAATAATGAATTTTAGGTATGAAAATCATTTTAGAATCTATGTAAGGCCAAATGTTATGCATTGCACTAATCTTGCTTCCTGTCTACTTGCACCTTGAAAAGGACCACCTATAGATGGTGTTGACAGAGATTTGAATACTTATATGGAAGTGTTGTAACATGATGAAACCATCCTTGGAAGTTTTATCATGTTGTGTTGACCATGATAGGTGTTTTTAAGATTTCAAGTTGGCATATTAAGTTTAAAAACATTCTCAAAGTAACAAGATGACTGTTTAGGCCTTTAGTCCCTGAAAAGGCAAAATAGAGGGCCAACCATGTTTGAGAATTTTCATATTATGAGGATTCCTTTTCCTTTGATACATATAATGAATATATAATCTATACCTTGGTATATAAAATATCCTTTCAAAGTTTTAAATGGAAAATATCAATGGAATACACTATTTAGGTGGACTAAATGTGCTTTTAAAAATGTTGAAATCAGCCATTACTATCTACAGGTCTGAGACTAAAGGGAACCTTTTCCATCCAAAGTTACACAATGGCCTTATCACCATGTTCAAATGTTTCAAATTTTTAAAAGGACTATTTTTAACCCAATATATCATCATAAAAGGTTGGTATTTTGTTTTTTGAGTCCCAAGCATACCCTCAATCTGTACATAGAGGTAATGCACACCCACAACAAAGGTATACAGAACAATGAGATAATATGACTCTTAGTTTTGTTTTAGGACACTCAAAATGATTTCAAGATAGAGGGATGTTTTTTGAATTAAATTGGTTTCAAGGGAGTATTTTATCATCATGAATAAGCCAATTAGAAGCATAAACACCTACAAGCAATAGTCTACATTAGAGTTGCTCAGTCGTTATGAAGAGGACTAATTCTAGTGAGTTAAAAGTGCATATGGAATGCTTGGAAAGGGTAATATGATGAACCAAAAAACTATGAACCTTATCCATAAATATAACTAGCTTCATAATCTCTATACTATGAAATTACACCTACAATAAGGTCAAAAGGTAGGGTGTCTCAATCAATAGGGGTAGTGGAGAACTCAGTTGGAACCATAAGTGCATGTGAAGGGATAGGAAAGGTTGGAAGGTTAATTTAAATAAATGCTCCACCTGAGTGTGTCAAAGCCCTACTCAAATTTATACCTTTTGATAAATAAGACAATTAATTGTTACCTCCTCTATGACTATTCTTAGTGTTTCTAATTGGATGATGAATCTTTCTTAGTGAAAACTATGGATTCCTTAGCATGTTATTCTATTCTTTCACCTATTTTCAACCTCCTCTTATAGGGCATGTGAAGTGTTCCAAGAGATGTTCATGGTTTAAGTGATTTAGTCTATTCATTAGTGCCCTCATAGGCCTCTTGTCTAGTCCTCTTAGCTTTGCGCATTCATTCATAACCTCACAATGTAGCATTGATGTGAGAAGGTAAAGATTAGAGAAGTGTATTTTCAATTTGTCCTTTGATTTCAAGTGTAATATGCATATGTTTTTATTGAATCATGTTTTTTGTTGTATCACCTCCCTTAGATTAGTTTGCTTTCAGTTATCCTTCTCCCTTTTCATCCCCTAAGTTTGGTATTAGTTGTAATTCAAAGTGGTACATCAAGGGAGCTATCCCTATCTAGAGATTCACCTCATTCCTTAGGCTACCCACAAGCCTAGATGTGATTCCATTGTGCCATTTGGATGAGGAGATCTTTTCCATCTCCTCCAATGGTGAAAATATAAGTGGAAATAGTCACATCTACCAAACTATTAGGGTTCTTAGTTTCTCTTTATGGCATTGATGTTGAACCTACTAAAATTAGTGATATTGTCAACATGCCCATTCCTCATTCCATTCTGAACATTCTCACTTATCTTGACAAACTTGGGTCAATTATATGATTCATACTCAAAATTTCTTACTGTATCCACTCTTTTAACTCTCTTTTTAAGAAAGGTAATGCTTTAGAATGGACAAACCATTGTCAAAAATCATTTGATAACATGAAATAATCATTTCTTCACCCACCTGCACTTCATCCTCCTTTAAATGATCGACCTTTAAGATTGTACACTTCTTCCACACCCATATCAGTTGGGGCAATGCTTACCCAATAAGATGATACTAGAAGAGAGTATGTCATTTACTATATCATTTGAGGCCTCATTGATTATGACAAATGTTACATAAAATTCAAACATGATTTCTTTGCCATATAATTTGCAACTAAATAACTTCAACATTACATGTTCTATTTGACCACCTATGTCATCATTCATTTTGCCCCCCTTCATCACTTCTTCTCCAAATCTTTTCTTCCTAGAGATAGAATTGGAAAATGGATGGTTCTGATGGAATTTGATCTCTGAATTGTTACTCAAAAAGCTATCAAAGGACAAATCATAACCAATTAACTTGTCACAGCTCCTATCCTAGCTACCAATCACCTTCAAGATAGTCTTTCAGATGATAACATTCTCTATATTAAAGGTCTCAACCAAGCTATATCTCTTAAATATTACTTTCATAACTTCAATACTGATCTTGAAGCAAGTAATCTTGATGAATCCACTATCCTCCCTGATACTTCTAAACCAAAAGTAGTTATCAAAGAAATTCCTTAAAATTAATGTCAACTTACATGCAGATACATGGACCCTTCACTTTGATGGTGCTAAATTCCTTCAAGGAGATGGGATAGGTTTCATTCTTACTAGTCCTCTTGGAAAAATCATTCCTTTAGATTTTCACTTAACATTTGATGTCACCAAAAACATGGTAGAGTATGAAGCTCTAATCTTCGGCATGAGAGTTGCTCTTGATCTAGATATACAATACCTGCATGACTTAGGTGATTCCTATCTCATTTTCCACCAAGTTAATGGTGATTGCAAATGCAAAAGTGAGAATCTCATTTTTTATCATCAAATTTTAACCACTCTCACCAAATATTTCATTTATTTCACTGTAGATCCTATCCCTTGAGATCAGAATTATGTTATTGATTCCCTTGCTTCTTCAACATCTCTTTTTTATCCACACCAAGTTCTTTCCAATCCCACTTTTCTTATCTAAATAATAAAATATTTGTGTTCTCTTCAACCACATGATTCACTAATCTGACACATCAAGGCTATCACCATTTGACAAATCCCATGGTACAAAGACATCATTTAATTTTTACAACATCAAACTTATCATCCCAACCTTGATTATCATGGAAAGAATCACATTCAAACATAAGATTTTAAGTATGTATTTTAATACAACATCCTTTATTATGGAAATTTTAAAGGTACTTTGCTCCATTATGTTATGCAAGATGAGGTTTATCCTCTTCTTAAACAAGCACATAGGGGCATTTGCAGTGGCCACTATGTTGAGACCAACATACCCCCATTTTTTTACTTTTGCTAAAAGATAACCCTTGTGAATGTTTCAAAACATTTGTGTTTTGGGTTGAATGTGAAATGGTTATTCTCTCTTAAAATTTAAAGGCAATTTAATTTTTTAAAAAAATGAGCTTTAGTGTATCTAGTTGTGATTATGTTTCATGGAATAATGTTTCTAATGATTATCTTTGATGTGATTAGTTGCAGGTTCCATGGAGAAAGCTAGGGTTCCTAAGAAGTAAACCCTAGGGGTTTGAATTCAAACATTCATGGGAAACATATAGTAGAAAATTTTATTTCCTTTCAGTTAAAAAACCCAAAGTCTAACTTTATATTAAGCTTCGATTATGTTTTTCAACATGACTAAATGTTAATATAAAATCAAGACTTGGACCTTTTTCCCTTTTAAAACATGAGAGTCCTTTTGGATTACTAAGTTTTATTAGGGTTTAAATTTATTTTTGTTTGTAAGAATGAACAACTTTTAAAAGTCTAAACCTTAGGCAAAACCTTTATACATATCAGGCCTTAACTTAAAGCTCATGCACTTTTGTAGATCTGATGTTTCTTGCTCAATTAGATATTTTGATCCAATGATGTGAACCAAAGCTAACACCGAAAGGGAAACCAATCATTGTCAAGTACTCAAATTATGATCTACTAATCCTCATTTCCTTGGAAACTTTAATTCGATGACACACATTGACCTTGAAGCCCAAGGAATTATTTAAATCTTGACATGTGGCACTCGATCATTGGATTGAAGTAATTCTATTGTCTTAAAATTTGATAAGTTTGCTCCCATCATTTGATGTCTGTGAGGACATATTTGATGTTACTGAACCCATCAAATTTAACCTGGACAAATTTTCAAAGCCTAAGCAAAGGAGGCATTTCTAAAAATCCTTTCAAAGAATTCCTAGCATTTTTATATAGGAAAACTTAGCATAAAAGGTCTTAACCTAAGTTATTTTGTGTTTCTTAACATAAAAGGACTTTAGGAACATCATTTTAATCTAATTTTATATAGTCATGGAACTGATTAAAAGTTGTGCATCTTGTAGGATCTAATGATGATCACTCACTCACTGGATTCGATCCAATGGTATGTTGAGCTCAGAGACTTTTCAAAGGCTTCATGAGATTGACATGTCACCAATATACATCGTAAAGGCTTGCAGTTAATGATCTGGGCCTAACAAAGATCTAATGGTGATTTCTTGCTCACTAGATTTGATCCAACAGTGTGTCAATCCCTAAGAATTTTCAAAGGCCCTGTGAGCTTGACATGTGGCATAACTAATGAACTTAAGGATAAAAGGACCAATGAAATTCAAGGACCTAAATTCAGATTTTTAGAGTAAAATAAAGAAGGCTTTTGAAGGCCAATGACTAATCTCTAACTATCATTTATGAAATTGTTTGTGAAAGGTAGGGAGCCATGCCACATAGGCTCCACATAAGCATGGGAGATCAAAATAAAAGATATCCTAAGCTTTAAAATGTAGAGGGCATGAGAATAAAGTCCCATCATATATAAGGTACATATAAGATTAAGAGCTAGATATTTCCAAAATTAAAGCTCAAAATCCCAAAGCCATCTATAAAGAAGACTCGAGTCAGCTCAATTAATCATAAAGCAATCAAAATAGTGAAACTAAATCTTGAAGAAAGTGCCCTAGTGAAGCCCTTAGTAACCTTTTAAATTATAATCTAGTGTCATCAATGGTGGCAGGTGGGAAATAGATGAAAATATAAGTAGAGCTTTATCTAACTTTAGATAGTGAAGGAAAGATCTTCAAGGACATAAAGTTGGACTTGATAGCCTTGAATGTGCATGGAATTAGGAATTAGTCCAAGTTCTTCTTCTTTATTGAGTAATTTTAACCAATTTCCTAGGAGGAAAATGGGAATGATAGTATGCACTAGAGATACAATGACCTAGTCTCAATTTAGCTGGCAAACCTCCACCATGCTATAGCTAAACTAAAGGTAATGCATTATATTGACCTCCTTGCTCCCAATTTCATTGATTACATAATAGATAGGGAATGTATCATTCTAGAGGGAAGAACTAATAAGGTTTCATTCATATCCCCTATGGCCTTTAAAACTTATTACAAGCTCCCCTTGCCTCATATTGATCTTCCATCTTTGAGAGAGTGGACAAATACCCAAAACCTGGATTCAGTCCTCACACCTTGGTTAATCCAAGGCTCCCATGTTTTTAGGTCCCTTGATGGTGGGATTCATATTGTCCAATTTAGGGAGGGTGTTAGGATATCTATGACCTTACTGAATAGAGCCTTTGGTGTACTTTATACTACTTATTTGAGCAAGGTTTGGGTATCTTATGTTCACTACAAGTTGGAATGAAATTTAACCCCTCCCATCGAAGAAATAATAAGATTTTTCTTAGAAAAATAATTAAAAACCATCAAGAGGACCTCAAAGAAATTATTTATGATGTCCTATCTTTTGGATTCACTTTTGGCCTTTGTAGATTTCCCTGGCATCTAAAATTGGTACCCTGATGGTAGGACCACTATCTCTCACCACTACTCTAAATTGCATATATTAGAGTATAGGAACCACATAAAATTAATCTATGATGGTGTCTTCCTAGCCATTTATGAGGTAATAATCGATGTCCCTATGCCAAGACTCCACCCTTTAATCAAAAAGACAAGTGGAAACCATGGGGATGTATGGTTCTATTCAAATTGCACTGTAATAAGGATAGAAGGAATCATGATTAAACCATACTGATTTCCCATTCATGTCCCTAATAATATTTTAGAGAAAGATATTTATTATCAAATCATCCAAGGAGTGGATGGGATATGCAATAAAAATAAGAAGGCTCAGGTCCACCCCTTTCCACTAGACATTGGTAGGATTGTGATCAAATATTGGAAGCAAAAAGAAATTATGGTGATCCATAGGAATTCTTTTGATTTCCAACTGGATGACCTTAACATGTGAGACCCAAATTATAATGTGTCCAACCACATCTAGGATAAAAATGTCCCAAGTATTGAGTACAAACATCAACCAGGTTGGGAGATGGTATTTACACAAAGGCAAAAAACTTTGAAGAAGTCATATCCAAGGTTAAAGGCTACAATATCTAGTTAGAGCATAGGCATGTCAAAGATAATAAACCCTCAAGAGAGAGATTGAAACTACATCCCTTGCATTATCACTTGTTTCCAACACCATCAGGGATTACTCATCAAAAACTTCCTATTGGAAGACAATCTTTTGAGCCTCAATGAGCAGAATTGACAAAACAATCCTAGGTTGGGAAACCTAAGGATATAAAAGGAAAGGATAAATTTGTGGCTAAGGATCTAAGGGCATCTCATAGACATAGTGAAGGTCCTCAACCCTAGGCATCCCAATAGAGGCCTCTTTTCCCAGTGGAAGTCATTAATATGATTACCCTAGAGGTAGGAAAAATAATGGAGAGTGCCTTTGTTGACATTACAATTGCCTATAGTTTTGATAGAGAAGAGGATCCCTCTGATGTAGTAGGAAAGGATTTGACTCCATTGGATGGAGGAAAGAGATAATAATAATTGGATTTGGTGCCCCTAGCACCTAGAAAGAAGCCTAGGTTAACCTTCACTCACCTTACCAGTAAAGATATCCTCTTTAGTGATGAGAATCCTATTTATGGACCAAACATTCCTAACTAGTTTATTTATGAGAAATTACAAAAATTCACATCTCTTTCTCCATAATAATATTTAACTAGAGTTGGCATAGATGCTCAATAAAATATCGAGCCATGGATCTAAGACATTATGAATAGACAAGTAGAGAAAAGGATCCAAATCCTTCACAACAAGCAGAGCCAAGGGATTGACACCCTAGGGGTCTTTAGGAGTTCATATGTAGAAGTTCTTAAGTAGATATAGTTAAAGGAATATGACCTAAAGGTCCACTTCAATCCAAACACATCAGGTCTTGAGAGAGTAGTGACAAAGAAGGCTATTATTGGCATCAAGGAGTTCATTAATCAAAAGGTGGGACCATTTGTGGGCGTAACTCCCATTTAAGGGTAGGCATCAAGAGACCATCCTATCTTTTATGAGGATGTATCTAGTTTTCTAATGGAACAATAAATAATGACCTTGGTTAGAATCTAAGGAATGAATTAGAGGATCCTCAACATGGAGAAGGAGAAGCATGATTTAGAGGCTTAGGTCTTACTTTCAATTCTTGAGGACATATTATAAATGATGAATAAATATTTAATAGACACATTTGAGAATTTAAAGAACATCAAGCTTAGATTAAGTACTTTAAACCAGCAAGCTAAGATGACACAAGCCTTAATAACCTAGTGGTAGGATTCTCAAGCTCAGATGATAGAACTCATCAAGGTACATAGGACAAAGTAGGCCCTAGACTTCAAGATCATCAAGCTTAGACATTTAGCTATCCTCATGGTAGTTTTTTTAGATAAGCAAGAGTATTTGGTCACCTGGTGTAGCAATATTGATAACTTCATCAAGGAAGACAAGGACTTGGTAACCATAATAAAGAAACTTTTGGGGGACCTATTAGACAACCCTTGTCAAACCACTAGTATGGACATGATCAGTGATGGAGAATTCAAGTAGAGAGTCGGTGTCCACATCTAGGGCATTAAGAACAATCAAGGCCATTTTTCCAAGTATAATCAGAAGATCCTTGATATCATTATTCCTGTAGTGAAGAAAATTTTAGAAGTACAATGTATCAAGGAACTCATGGCTAAGGTTGATAGTGAATTTGACAAGTTAACAATTCAAAAAGAGGACTGTCTAATAAAGATTGCAGTGGATTTTGAGCTAATTAAAGATAAATACACCAAGGTGAAAGACTTCCTCAGATAGGGCTAATTGAAGGGCCCAATAATGTAATTTGTAAAAGAATATTCTTTTTGTAAAAAAATATTAATCTATTAGCATATACTTATTTTTGTCATGTTGGCATGAAATCCTTTCACATTGTGTCTTTGTATCAAGGATAGTTGTCCTTATCTTGCATGTGGATATTTTGAGAAAGTTAATTGGTGAACTTCCTTAGTTTCCTATAAATGGGCAGGAGTTACCATTTTGTAGAGAGAGAGATTTTGAGTAATTGTAAACTAAGAGCATTTAAGATAACTAAGGAATTCTAAAAAGATTATCTTTATAGTTTGTTAAATGTTAATGTTATCTCTCAATTTCATGTTTTCATCTTAAGTTTGAAGTATTCTCGATACTTTGAGTCACATTCTTTGTCAGAGGGCTATTGATTTTCGCTAAAACTAGATTAACTGTAAAGATCTCAAGTATACTTCATTTTATTTTGCTTTGCATTTAGATGTGCTTAGGGTATTCAGACCATAGTAGCAAACGTTTAAAGTAAACTTGGTTCTTACTTATGATTTATACATTTCCTCTAAATTTTTCTTAATTTATGATGTAATCTAATTTCATGTTATTTTATATCATAAATTGGTTCATGTGTGCTTAAAGTAATTATAATTTTGTCATAATATTTGAGATGAGAATTTGTAATCATATTTCCTTTCTACCTCACCCTTCTCTTTTCTTATTTTTTTAAATCAAAACTCACTTTAGCTTAAATATCATTGTTAATATTACTTTAGAGTAGTCCATAAATCACCAAATTCATAAAGATCCAAAGATTTTGACCCTAGTGGCTCCCAACCACCAAATTAAACAAATATTGTGGACAGTTCTCATACTCTACTTATATTCCACCATAGACATCATCGAATTGTCACAAACTGCAACTCATGCCTTGGATTTTTGAAATCCTAAAATTAGAAGTGTTAATCAAACTGAAGATCACCTATGGTACATTTAAAAGCATCAACAAGAGGAAGCTCTATTGTTGCTAAAAGGAGGGCCACAAATATTTAAATATCTTTGCTAGATTTGGTGTATTTGGTAAAAGATCATTCTATATTTTACATGATTGGATTTATTTTAGCATAAATTGTGTAAATATTGGTGAACTTCATGGTTTTATACTAGTCTTCAAGTTTACTTAGACAAAGATTGATATTTTTTTAATACATATACTTAATTCTAGTAAATGTGACTTCTGGTGCTAAGAATTCATTAGTATTTGAAATTAGAATGGTTTATTCTAGTTAAATTTGACAATTCTTTGTTAATAATAAGTTTATTTGAGTTATAAGTTGTAAAGAACAGTCATCTTTTCATAATTTAGCACATCTTTGAGCTTGTTTAGTCAAAGATTGATGTCATTTATCCTTTTATGAGCAAATCCTTGAAAAATAAGATATACAAGTTTATTATTGATTATCTATGAAGATCTAACTTGACTCATCATATTTTAAATATGATCTTTAATCCTCAAGCTATAATTTCCAAAGATCAAGACCAAATCACATTTCGAGACTAGAGAACCCTTGCTTAAACTAGAAATTCATATAAAAACTAGGAAAGATAGAGGAAGGCATAGAAATTCTAAGTCTCTACCATATTCACCCTTGCAAGGGATTCTTATGTTCAATATTCATCCAAATATGGCATGGCTTGGAAGTTCACCCATCAATATATCAGGTGTGGTTCATGACTTACCAAGTAATCATGAAAAATATTTGCCAATATTTAGTCCAATTGGTATTGCAACTATAGAGGAACATGTTAAATATTTCAAAGCTGCATTAAGATTGTTAAATGTTATTCATGAAGATGTAGCATGTATTTTGTTCCCATTTACATTCAAATATGTTGCATATGAATGGTTCCTTAATTTACATGACAATTATATTATCTCATGGAATAACTTTGACACTATCTTTATTGATCAGTTTGGAAAGATCATAAGCCCTTGTGTCATCTATCATCAATTCACAACTATTAAGAGAGTTAAAATTGAACCTATTAGGTCCTTTAATGTTAGGTTCTAAAAGGTTTTTAGTCAAACCATGGATCCATATAAACCTAATGAAGCTTTGGCTCTAGAGGATTATAAAGATGTTGACCCCATGACTTTTGTATTTCTTAAAAGAGCTATCCCAATTATCATCACATTGGCTCAAGCTTATTTTGAAGTAGTGGTTATTAATGACCAAATATAGCCTGAAGGATAGATGGTTTATTCTATCCCAAATGTTAATCTTTAAATGCTTGCATTAAATTTTTTCCCAAATAATAACCAAAATACTCCAACATTAAACTAGTTCCCTACATTGAATGTATTACCTACTAGCCATGATTCCCCTAATTAGAACTTAGGTTTGTTGAGCCATCAAGTTACCAATGGATCTCATATCCATGACCAAAAGGTTTTAGTGCCTGTTAATGGCATTAACAATATCTAGGGTAAAAATTATGAGACTCTAAAGAATGAGAATGAGTCTATATTAAAAATGGTCCAAAAGCTCAGCATAGACTTCTTGTAATTGCAAAAATAAGTTGGTAATGTTAATGAAAACTATATAAGGAACTTCACTTTATAAAATTTTAATAGGCCTAGAAATAATATTTAAGAATGATAGTTTCTACAATAGTAAATCTAATGAGCCTTCCTCTATCCAAAGGACTATGGATATCAATCTCATTGATATTGCTTTACCAGACTAATATAGGGTACATGCTACTTCTAAGCATGGTGAGATTGACTGCATTGAATTTTTCAAAGCCTTTGAAGATTTTTGAGAAGAACTTGACACATTTGAAGTTTTTTTAAACAAAAATGCTATTACAGGTCTTTCTAAATCTAAACCATCTGACCTAGTGTATATGATAGGAACTTTTCAATTCCCTTTTCAAGAAGATAATGAGCTTGAGAATATCCCTAAAGATATTAAAGCATTTTAGTAGTTATTAAATACATATCCTCTAATAAATATGGAGAAAAAAGAGCCATTGACTACTTCTACTCCACCTAATAACTATGGGACCCCTCCAAACACTGTATCAAAGAATAATCTTGAACCTCCCAAAGGAAGATCTTCCAAACATATTGCTCATTCTTCAAGCAAAACCAGTTACAATATTATGGAAGATATGGAAAATATTAAATCCAACATCACTCTACATGAGCTAGCTCAAATCATATAACAAAGAGACTTACTATTAGAATCCTTGTCCAAGAAACCTAGGAATCCCCCTAAAATTGATAGTGCTAATGTAATTATGCAAGTAACCAAAGCAAAGTCCCCACCCTTCTTACTTACATTTAATATATTTGGGAATAATCTCCATAATTGTATTTTAGATTTTGGAGCCTCAACCAACATCATCCCTGTTGGGATATGTGAAAAACTTGGGTTAACACCAATCAAGTCTGATAGGGTGGTTACTCAATTGGATAAATTTAGAGTCAAGGTCATTAGGGAGATATTGAATGTGCATATGTAGCTAACCAGTGAACCTAGGGTTCAATAATTCATTAACATACAAGTGGTGGATATTCCTAATGCTTATGAATTGCTCTTGAGTAGAGAATGGACTAAGGCCTTAAACAGTTACATGTCTACTAATTTCTCACACATATGGCTACCTTAGAAATGTGTGCCAAATATGATAAGAGTAGAAAGGGAACCCAAAATGAAACACATGATAATAGAATACAATGCTATCAATGAAAGGGTAAACTTCCTATATTTTGATCTTGGAGTTTTCACTTTAGAAACTACAAAGGAACCTGGTTCCAAGAGCTCTCCTCTAATGCCTAGACCTTGGAAGTTATATGTTGATGGTGCCAAATGTAAATTAGGATTAGGGGCTAGTATTTTATTGATAAACCCTATAAAAAAATAATACCATGCATCTTATAGGTTACAATTCCCCTACACCAATAATTTGGTTGAGTATGAGGATCTCATCTTAGGATTACAGCTTGCCATCAAGCACAAGGTCAAGGAACTCCTTGTTTATGGATCTTCTAAACTTTTAGTTAATCAAGTAAGGAGAAAGTACCAATGCAATATATCTTACCTTAAGAGGTACACATTTATATTTTGGGACTTGGTGGAATATTTTGATTCCTTCAATATCTTATCTATCCCCAAGGAAGAAAATAAAGTTGTTGATGAGCTTACTTCTACTACAGCTAACCTCATGCCTAATCATGATTCTCAGAACCTCAGTATTGACCTTGTACCATGTCCCTCAATCCCTGAAAACATAAATCACTTGCAATTTTTCAATGATGATCAACAATTATGGATTTCTTGACTAATTCTAGAGCTTTTGAAGCTCACATTATTGATGAAGATGATGAAACTTTTCTTGAGAGGGAATTTAATGGTAAAATCATCCAACTAGGTGACAATAAGATACCTAAATGGATGATCTCATTGGAAAGAATATTTGATCTTGACAAGATTTTTGAAGCACCTAAGCAACCCAAGGTAAGCGGTAAAGACTATCATGCAACAAACCTTGGCCCACATGATCAACCCCAAATGGTGAATATAGAGAAGGATTGCACTAAAATGGAAAATAAAAAAGCTAGAGAGCTGCTTAAAAAATACAAAGATATAATTGCTTGGTCTTATGAAGATCCAAAAATATTTGACCCAAGGGTTATTACTCATAATATACCTCTCCAAGAGGGTTACAAACCTTTTAGATAGAAGCAAAGACCAATTAACCTTATTTTAGAACCCATGATCTTTAAAGAGGTCAAGAAACTACTAGATGTAAGGACAATGTTTCCTATTAGGCATTCCACTTGGGTTGCAAACCTGGTCCCAGTTAGAAAAAATAATGGGGAAATAAGATTATGCATAGATTTCAAAAATCTTAATAGAGCATCTAAAAAGGATAATTACCCCTTTCCTTCTCTAGATCAAGTTATGCAAGATATTTTAAGATCTTCCATGATGTCCTTTTTGGATATAACTAGGGACTTGTTGCTCTAGAAGACAAGATAAAAATAGTCTTTACTACTAAATGGGGAACATATGCTTACAAGAGAATGCCTTTTGGATTAATTAATCTAGGGGAAACTTTTTAGAGGGCCAGGGACCATGATTTCTAAGGTCTAGTGGGAAAATGCATCATCATATATATGGATGATCTCACAGTATTGTCTAGGAATAGAGAAGAACATTTCATACATTTGAGACAAGTATTTGATAGATGTATGAAGTATGGTGTATCTCTTAACCCCCAAAAAATCATATTATATGCCACTAAAGGAAATTGTTTGGAGCATGTCATTACCAAAGATGGGATCTCTATAGATCTTGATAGAGTGGAGGCCATTTCTAAAATTAGGCTACCCAATAGCTGAAAAGAACTAAATTCATTCTTTGGAAAGATTAACTTAATAAGGAAGTTTATTTCAGGCTTTGCTGAGATTGTCAAACCTTTGAATGATATGCTTAAGAAAGATGCTTAAATTTTTTGGAATGAAGAATCCAATAAATCATTTGCTAACATTAAAAAAGAGCAATCAGTCAAGCCTCATTCTTAATAAGTCCTAACTTTTCAAAGGATTTTTTCTCATATTCATTTGATTATAACCCACCATGGTTACTATCTTATCTCAAAAGGTTGATGGGAATGACCACCCTATAGCCTTCATGAGCATCAAATTCAAAAATGTAGAGGTAAACTATTCCATCATTGATAAGAAAGCCTATGCTTGGTAAATCTAGTAAAAAGTTTCAGACATTACCTCCTTCAAAAAAAGGTGCATGCCATTTTACCTAACCCAGTGACAAAGCTTATGTTGAGTTAGAATGAGCTTGGGGAAAGAAGAGGCAAGTGGATGGCAATCTTACAATAATCTGATATAGAGATGAAAACTACCAAATTAGTGAAATGTCAAGGCTTAGTTCAAATAATTGCCAATATTGATCCCAAGCTCCATGTCATGCAAGTGGATCAATAGAACTTTTCAACCTAATAAATGGTATGACTATTTAATGCATATTCTTATTAGAGGCAGTTGTCCCCCAGAATTCACTAGAGAACATAAGAGAGATTTAAGGCTCAAAGCATCCCATTACCTCATCAAAGATGGATTCCTTTATAGAAAAAACTTTGAAGGGATATACTTAAGATGTGTATTGAAAGAAGAGCCCTCTTAAATCATGTCTACTTTCCATGAAAATTTGGGCAGTGGACATCCTTCAAGGAGAACCATAGCCCACAAGATTCTCAAGTCTAGGTATTATTGGCCCACCCTTTTTAAAGATCCATACAAACATTTGAGGGAGTGTCATTCATGTTAGATCTTCAGCACAAAAGAGCCAAAGGTAGCCATGCCTTTATAACCTATGATGGTGGATAACACTTTTACACAATGGGGATTAGACTTTGTAGGAGTGATCAACCCAAATTCTTCTAAAGGTCACAAATATTTCCTAATTGGTATGGACTATTGCACTAGGTGGACTAAGGTACTAGTCACTAAGCAATGCAGAACAAAAGAGGTGATTGATTTTTTAGAGGAAAATATTTGCACTAGATTTAGAACCCTGGTTTCCTTAGTTTGTGATAATGGATCTTCCTTCATATCCATTGAAATGATCAAATGGGCTTATGACCAAGGCATTGCACTCAAGTTTTTCTCCAAGCAATATCCTCAAGGAAATGGTGTTTCTAGATACACAAACAAAAACCTAATGAAAGCTATCAAAAATTATGTTGAAGATAAACCTAGAACATGGCATAAAATCCTTAAGTTTTCATTATGGGAAGATAGAATCAGGATCAAGCAAACCCTCAAGGCTTCACCAATTTTGTTAGTATATGGTCAGGAGCCTATCTTTCCCATCACCTTTAAGTTTCCTATGTTCACATTCATGTAATATTACATGGAAGACATCTAGGAACTTGTTAATTCTAGGGTATTAGACATAATTCAAATGGAAGATGCTAGGGAAAAGGCATTTATAGACTTCAGTAGACAATAATCAACTATGAAATGATGGTTTGATAAAAGGTCCAAAGTGAAGGTGTTTAGGCAGGAAGATCTAGTCCTCCTCTAGGACAAGGCATTAGATCCTAAAGGAAAACATGGAAAGCTCACCCCTTGTGGATTATCCCATACCAAATTGTATAAATCATAGGCAACAACACTTTCAAGTTAAAGGATCTTCAAGGAGTAGAGTTTACTTTGCCCACCAATGGGCAATACCTCAAGAATTACTTTGTTGCTACCCCACCAAGGGTATTCATGGAATAAATTAGTAATATTATTAAGGTTAGAGTAGGTAGGCTAGTTAGTTTTCTTTCTTGATTTTTTTTTCTTGTTGGGCTTGTATATATTTGTTTGCTTATGCTTATGTATTTTTGTTGTTTATTTTTTTTGTCTTTTTTATTTGGTGGTGTTCCTTGGTTATAGTAAAGTCTCATAGATTATCTTTGTTTGGAATTGCTCAAAAAGTATGAGTATGAATCTTATAAAAGTGAACATGAGGTGATGAGAAAGCATCATGATGCAACCAAAGGCACTGGTAGAGATAGGTATAAGAGCTAAATGTCCCACAAATATTAAAATCTTATTCTAAATCAAGGATTAGTTTTAAGAAGAATCATATGTGTATAATGTGAATTTATTTTATTAATTCACATTCATGCTTACACTTAAAACACATCCTTGTCTAGGATAAAAGTTTTAACTAAAGGAGAGTATCCTAAGGCTAGGACATTTAACCAAATCCTTAAACCTAGCTATCTTGGCTCCCAACCTTTGTTTAAAAAATAAAGAAAGACTTAATGCTAAATCAAAAGATGTAAAGTCAAAGGTGATTTAGGCAATCTCCATCGGGGCCATGGATGTTTAGCTAGTAGTGGAGCAAGGCCATGAGTGGAGCCAAAGCCTCCCATAAATTAAGATCAATTATTCCTAAGATAATATTTAAATATGCTCAAATTCAAATGCAATGGCCAAAAAAATATGAACCTAGATGTTATTTCTTGAAGTCTCATGACAAATAGTAAGTGGAATCAAAGCACACATTGCATTTTTTTATTTTAATAGCTAGGTTCAAATTTTACACATAAGAAGCTTATTTCAACTAAAAATCAATTCAGGAGATGGTATATGTCAAAATGGGATAAAAAAACATATGTACAGGTCTAAACCAGAGCCCTCGGTTCCAACATATTATTGTGTTCCCTCTATGAGCTACCATTTGTTGAGACCAACATACCCCCATTTTTTTTCTTTTACTGAAAGGGGACCCTTGTGAATGTTTCAAAACATTTGTGTTCTAGATTGAATGTGAAAGGGTTATTCTCTATTGAAATTTAAAGGCAATTCAATTTCAAGAAAAACATGAGCTTTGGTGTGTCTGGTTGTGATTATGTTTCATGGACTAATGTTGTTAATGATTGTATTTGAGGTGATTAGTTACAAGTTCCATGGAGAAAGATAGGGTTCTTAAGCAATAAACCCTAGGGATTTGAACTCAAATGTTCATGGGAAAAGTCTAGTAATAAATTTTATTTCCTTTTGATTAAAACACCCTAAGTCTGACTTTATATTAAGCTTCGATCATGTTTTTCAACATGACCAGATGTTAATATAAAATCAAGACTTAGAACTTTTTCCCTTTTAAAACTTGAGATCCCTTTTGGATTAATTAAGTCTTATGAAGGTTTAAATTTATTTATGTTTATAAGCATGAAAAAAATTTAAAGGTCTAAACCTTAAGCTAAAAATTTATACATTTCAGGCCTTAACTTAAAGCTCATGCACTTTTGTAGATCTGATGCTTCTCGCTCAATCAGATATTTTGATCCAATGATGTGAACCAAAGCCGACACCAAAAGGGAAACCAATCATTGTCAAGAACTTAGATTATAATATGATGGTCCTCACTACCTTGGAAGCTTTAATCTGATAGTGCACATTAGCATCAAAGACCGAAAAAAATCTCAAAATCTTGATGCGTGGCACTCGGTCATTGGATTGAAGAAATTCTATTGTCTTAAAATTTGACAAGTTTGCTCCTATAATTTGATGTTTGATGGGATATATTTGACATTACTAAACACATCAAATTTAACCTAGATAAATTTTCAAATCCTAAGCAAAGGAGGCATTTCTAAAAACCCTTTCAAGGAATTCTTAGCATTTTTACGTAAAAAAACTTAGCATAAAAATTATTAACCTAAGTTATTTTATGTTTATTAACATAAAATGAATTTAGGAACATCATTTTAAGTCTAATTTTATATAGTCATAAAATTGATTAAAAGGTATGTATCTTGTAGGATCCAATAATGATCGTTCGCTCACTAGATTTGATCCAATGGTGTGTTGATCTCAAAGACTGTTCAAAGGCTCCACAAGATCAATTCATGTCCAATGTACATCCTAAAGGTATGTAGTTAATGATCTAAGCCCAACAAAGATCTAATGGTGATCACTTGCTTGCTAGATTTGATCCAATAGTGCCTCAAGCCTGAGGAATTTTCAAAGGCCCCATGAGCTTGACATGTGGCATAACCAATGAACTTAAGGATAAAAGGACCAATGAAATGCAAGGACCTAGATTTATATTTTTAGATAAAAATAAAGAAGACTTTTGAAGGCCAACAGCTAGTCTCCAACTAACATTTATGAAATTTGCCATGAAAGGTAGGGAGCCATTCCACATAGGCTCCACATAAGCATATAAGATCAAAATCAAAGATATCATAAGCTTTAAAATTCACAGGGAATGAGAATAAGGTCCCATAAAATCTAAGGCATGTATAAGATTTAGAGCTAGATATTTTCACCATTAAAGCTCAAAAACCCTAAGCCCTCTATAAAGAAGACCTGACTCAGCTCAATTTATCATAAAGAAATGAAAATAGTGCAATTAAATCTTGAATCAAGTGCCATAGTGAATCCCATAGTGACCTTACAAGTATAATTTAGTTTCATTAATGGTGACAAGAAGGTAATAGATGAAAATAGAAGTAGAGCTTTATCTAACTTCAGATAGTGAAGGAAAGATCTTTAAGGACACAGAGTTGGACCAGACAACCTTGAATGTGCATGGAATTAGGAATTGGTCCAAGTTATTCTTCCTTTTGGATGAATTACAACCAATTTCATAAGAGGAGGAGAGGAATGATGTTATGCAAAAGAAATACAATGACCTAGTCTCAATTTAGCTAGCAAGCATCCACCATGTTGCAGCCAAACCAAAGGTAATGTATTGTATCAACTTCCTTGCTCCCATTTTCATTGATTATATAATATATGGGGAATGGATCATTAAATATGGAAGCACTAATAAGGTTTCATTCATATCCCATATGGCCTTCAAAACTTATTACAAGCTCCCCTTGCCTCATATTGGTCTCTCATCCTTGAGAGAGTGGATAAACACCCAAAACATGGATTCAATCCTCACACCTTGGTTAATCTAAGGCTCCCATGTTTTTAGGTCCCATAATGGTGGGATTCATATTGTCCAATTTACCTAGGTCATTAGGATAGCTATGACCTTACTTAATAGAGCCTTTATTGCCCCTTCCACTACTTATGTGAGCAAGGTCTAGGTATCTTATGTTCACTGCATGTTGGAAAAAAATTTAACCCCTCCCATTGGAGACCTAATAATGTTTTTCTTGGAAAAAAAATTCAAAATCATCAAGATAATGAACTCTAATAAATTATCTATGATGTCCTACCTTTTGGATTCACTTTTGGCCTCTATAGTTTTCTTCGACATCTGAAATTGGTCCCCTAATGGCATGACCACTATCTCTCACTACTACTATAAATTTCATATATTCAAATATAGGAACCACATTTAATTCATCTATGATGGTTTCTTCCCATCCATTTATCAGGAAATCACCAATGTCCCTATGCCAAGACTCTACCCTTTAATCAAAAGACAAGTGGAAACCATGGGGGATGTATGGTTTTATGCAGATTGCACTGTAATAAGGATAGAAGGAATCATGATTCAACCATAAAGATTGCCCATTCATGTCCCTAATAAGCTTATAGAGCAAGATATTGATTATCAAATCATCTAAGGAGTGTATGGGATATGTAATAAAAATAAGAAGGCTCAGGTCCACCCCTTTCCACGAGATATTGGTAGGATTGTGATCAAAGATTAGAAGTAGTTGGAAATTATGGTGATCAACAAGAATTATTTTGATTTCCAACTAGATGACCATAAGATGTGGGACCATAATGAAAATTTTTCCAACCACATATAGGAAAAAAATTTCCCAAATATTGAGTATAAATATCAACCAGGTGTAGGAGATGGTATCTACACAAAGGCAAAGAACTTTGAAGAAGTCTTGTACAGGGTTAAAGGCTACAATATCCAGTTGGAACATAGGCTAGTCAGAGATAATAAACCCTCAAGAGAGAGATGGAAAATGTATCCATTACATTATCACTTTTTTCCAAGACCATCAAGTATTGTTCATCAGGAACTGCTTGTTAGAAGACAATCTTTTGAGCCTCAACAAGCATAATAGACAAAACAATCCCAAGTTGGACAACCTAAGGATATTAAAGGAAAGGGTAAAGTTGTGGCTAGGGAGATAAGGATAGAGCATAGACTTGGTGAATATCCTCAACCCTAGGCATCCACATATATGCCTCCTTCCCCATTGGAAGTCATTAGCATGATTTCACTGGAGGCAGGAGAAACAGTGGAGAGTGCCCTTGTTGAAATTATAGTTACCTATAGTTCTGATAGGGAGGAGGATCCATATAAAGTAGTAGGAAAGGATTTAAATTCATTGTATGGAGGAAATATAAAATAATAATTGACCTTGGTACACCTGGCACCTAGAAAGAATCCTAGGTTAACCTTCACTCACCCTACTAGTGAAGTTAACCTCTTTATCAATGAGAATCCTATTTATGGACCAACCATTCTTGACTGGTTTGTTTATGGGAAATTATATAAAATCACATCTCTTTCTCCATAGTTTTATTAACTTGAGTTGGCATATATTCTCAATAAAATATCAATCCATGGATTCAAGACATTGTGGATAGACAAGCAAAGACAAGGATCCAAATCTTTCACAAGGAAAGCCAAGGGATTGACACCATAGGGGCCTCTAGGAGTTCAAATGTAGAAGTTACTAAGGATCTAAAATTAAATTATTCTAACCCAAAGGTATAATTCAATCTAGATAGATCAAGTCTTGAGAGAGTAGTGACAAAGAAGGCTACTATTGGAACCAAGGAGTTCACCTTTCAAAAGGTGGAACCATTTGTGGGATTAACTCCCATTCAAGGGTAGGTAGAAGGAGAACATTCTATCTTTTAGGAGGATGTATCTATTTTGGTAATGCCACAATCAATAATGAACTTGGCCAAAATCCAAGGAAGAAAGCAAAGGATCCTCAACTTGGAGAAGGAGAAGCAAGATTTAGAGGCTTAGGTCTTACTTTCAATTCTTGAAGACATATTACAAATGATGAATAAATATTTGCTAGACACATTTGAGAATTTAAAGAAAATCAAGCTTATATTAAGTGATTTATTCATCAATTTGAGATGGTACAAGCCTTAATCACCCAGTGGTAGGATTCTCAAGATCAAATGATAGAACTCATCAAGGTGGATAGGAAAAAGTAGGCCCTGGACTTCAAGATCATCAAGCCTATACATTTA
The DNA here is from genome assembly GCA_037957365.1 of Torreya grandis. Lineage (NCBI taxonomy): Eukaryota > Viridiplantae > Streptophyta > Pinopsida > Cupressales > Taxaceae > Torreya > Torreya grandis. The sequence goes on from JARHVA010004552.1 coordinate 1,508,229, forward strand.
GATATCCTCATGGAAATTTTGATGGATAAGCAAGAATATTTGATCACTTGGTGCAGAAATATCGATAACTTCATCAAGGAATACAAGGACTTGGTAACTAGAATAGAAAAACTTTTGGGGGGCTTGTTGGATAACCCTTCTCAAACCACTACTATGGACCTGATCATTGATGAATAATTCAAGTAAAGAGTTGGTGTTCACATCTAGGGAATTAAGGACAATCAAGGCCATTATTCCAAGGATAATTAGAAGATCATTAGCATCATTATTACTATAGGGAAGAAAATTATAGAAGCATAATGTATCAAGGAACTCATGGCTAAGGTTGATAGTGAATTTGACAAGTTAGCAAGTTAAAAAGACGATTATCTAATGAAGCTTGAAGTGGATTTTGAGATAATCAAAGAGCAATACAGCAAGGTGACATAATTATTTAGATAGGGCTAATTGAAGGGCCCACTAATGTAATTTGTAAAAGAATATTCTTTTTTTAAAAAAATATGCTAGTCTGTTAGCATATACTTATTCTTGTCAACTTGGCATGAAATCCTTTCACATTGTTTCTTTGTATTAAGGATAGATATCCTTATCCTACATGTGTATATTTTGAGAAAGTTAACTAGTGAACCACCTATGTTTCCTATAAATAGGTAGGGTGTTACCATTTTTTAGAGAGAGAGATTTTGAGCAATTGTAAACTAGGAGCATTTAAGATAAGTAAGGAATTCTAAAAAGATTGTCTTTATAGTTTGTTAAATGTCAATGTTGTCTCTCAATTTCATGTTGTCATCTTAAGTTTCAAGTATTCTCGATACTTTTAGTCACATTCTCTATCATAGGGCCGTTGATTTGTGCTAACACTAAATTAACTATAAAGATCTTAAGTATACTTTGTTTTATTTTGCTCAACATTTGGATGTGCTTAGGCTATCCAGACCACAATAACAAACGTTTAATTTAAACTTGGTTCTTACTTATGATTTATACATTTCCTCTAAATTTTGCCTGATTTATGATGTAATCTGAGTTCATGCTATTTTATATCATAAATTGGTTCATGTGCACTCAAAGTAATTAGAATTTTGTCATAATATTTGAGATGAGAATTTGCAATCCCATTTCCTTTGTACCTCACCCTTCCCTTTTCTTATTTTTTTATCAAAACTCATTTTAGCTTAAAAATCATTGTTAATATTCATTTAGATTAGTCTAAAAATCACCAAATTTATAAATATCTAAAGATTATAACCCTGGTGGTTTGGTCATTTTAGCTTAAAAATCATTGTTAATATTCATTTAGATTAGTCTAAAAATCACCAAATTTATAAATATCTAAATATTATAACCCTGGTGGCTCCAAACCACCAAATTAAACAACTATTGTGGATATTTCTCATACTCTGCTTCTATTCCACCACACACATCACCAAATTGTCACAAACTAAAACTCATGCCTTGGAATTTTAAAATCCTAAAATGAGAAGTGTGCATCAACACTGAAGAGCACCTATGGTACATTTAGAAGCATCAACACACTATAGAGACCATACTATAGCTCATAAATGCCTATGTATGGGATAATTTTGGCGTACTCTTTAAAAGGATGCCATCCAGTTTGACAAAAAGTGTACTCATTGCTAACTTCATGATGATTTAATTCATTCACCTCTAGTTCTATTTGAGATTTAAATTATCAAATATACCTATCCATTATCCATGTGGGGATTAGATATCATAGGAAATCTATCTTAATCTCAAGATGGGAATGTCTTTTTAATCATCACCACCAGATACTTCACCAAATGGGTTGAGGCTATGCCCCTTATTAATATCATTGGTACCACCATATCTAAATTTATCCTTAATAAAATCATCTGCCACTTTGGTTTCCCTCATACTATCATTTCAGATAATGGTGGTAATTTTAAAAATAAATATGTCAAACAACTTTACTCTAAATTTAAAATCAATCACAAATTTTCCACACCTTATCATCTACAATGTAATGGCTAAGTTGAGGCCTCCAAAAAAATTATTAATAAAATTATCCAAAATATAATTCATTAAACCCATAAATATTGGCACCTTCATCTCTATCCTTCTCTTTGGGCCTATCACACTAGCATATGTACTACCATTGGGGCAACGTCATTCTCTCTAGTCTATGATTCTGAGTCAATCCTTCCCTTAGAATTTGAGCTTCCCTCTTTGTACATCTCTTCATGATATCATACTTGATAACTAATTACATGAATCTCTCCTTCATGTTCTCAATCTCCTTGATGAATGTCATCTTTCTACTTTGCAACACAATCGCCAATATAAGGCCCATATTTCAAAAAAACATAATAAACATGTTAAAGTTTACACATTTAATGTTGGTGATCTTGTCCTTAAATTATATTACACTCATGAAAAATAAGGTAAATACATCCAAAAATTGTGGGGCCCCTATTTTTCAAAGATACTCTTGGTCTAAGTACCTATTACCTTCAAACTAGTGAAGGTTATATTTTCAAAGGGCCCACCAATGCACAATTCCTCAAAAAGTATTTTACCTAATCATTTTCTTATTTTCATGCTCTATATATGATATATATCTCACACTTTTTGTAGGTTACTTACTTGGGTCTCACCCTCTATAGAAATTCTTTCTATTTTCATAACCTTAGTCCTAACTTTTGGTCTTTTTGTTTCCCTTTTTCTCATGAGTTGCTTTGTAAAACCACTGATAGGACCCGGCCTTCTTCATGATGTAGTTTTATCCTCTTGGGTTTATATTTTATGAGTTGCAGTGTAAGACCATGGATAGACCTAGCCTTCCTCATAAATACCATATTTTTATTATCTCATTTATTTTTCCAATACTTTTTAGCACCCTCATGGGTTTCTCTTTTATTATTTATAGTGTAAGACCATGAATAAGACCTATATTTCCTCATAAAATCACCATCTTATCATTCCTTTCTCTAGAATGTATTTTGCAATGGTTACGAGTTATTGATCCTTTGTTCTCAAGCTTTAGCTTTTGCTTCTTTTGATTGATAGAATTCTCACAATAATCTATGTTGGCATGTTTTCATCCGTTTCCCTCATTCTTATGATAAGGAATCACAATTTTCTAACATTTAATCCCTTTTTTGCCCTTTGTCACATTTTTGTGATTTAAAGTAATTAAAATTGTTTCATGTTTCATTCTTATTGATTTCCTTTCCTTTCACTCCTCATTGGATAAAACAATGTCAAATTTAAGATAGTATTTTTATTTCACCTATATTTATGAGACTCTTAGACACCATGATCTTTGGGTTCTCTCTCTTTGCAACCAAGTCCCAAGTATTCAAATAAAAGTCATCTTTAGCACCAATGTTTGGTTTTCCAAATCCCTATGGAGGAGGGAAAAAATCCATCAGGAAATTTAAAATCCAAATCATTTGAAACAAAAGGCAATGATATACAAAAAACAACATACAAATCTCAAAAGTCAAAATCACACCAAAATATGTAACTAAGAGCACATATCCTATCTCTAATTGAAGCTCAAACTTCACAATTGGCCTTACAATAGAGCCAAGGTCAATTGGGATGAGTTAGGCCAATAGATTGGAATAGGATAATTCAACAAACTCTATGGTGCTACCTACTTTCTCATGCAAGTACCCAATCTTCGTAGTAGACCAACAGCTTTGTAAGGGGTCCTAAGGAATGGGGAAGACATTGTGGAAAGGTAGGTCCATTTTAATTTTCATACAAATAGCCTTCATGGGATGATCTACATACTTCATTTGTTGACCTAAGACTTGCGTGGCTAAGAGAAACTCTTCAGAGTCCTTAAGGTTGAAAGTTCTCTTATTTACAAACCTAATTTCAGTGGCTTGACTTCGATAAAGAGTTCCTCTACCTTGGTTTTTCCTTAATTTTCCCCTCCACCCATTTCATTTCCCCCTTGATAGGCATATGTGATTATAAATATGTTTTACCTCTTCTTTGCTTTCTTATTCTTCACATCTTAAAAACATGCTAGCACTACTTTGTTTCAGTTTCATCTATCCTTAGAACAAAAAAACATGTTTGAGTAGCTTTGGATTACTTTATTTACACTATGGATTTACATTTCTAGACATGCCTTGATTTTTTTTACCATTTGTCATTATTTTACCACCCTTTTTGTGGACATCTGAGTCCATTTCTACTTTCATGTACTTTTTCCATTGTTGAGTGAGGTTGGCTTGTTACTTCTCACTCACCAATGTTGTTTTCCCTTTTATGCACCTTTTTTTCCATTGATGATTGAGTAAAGATTGTTATTGTTCACTCATCAATGTTATTTTACCATTTTTTCTTGTTCATCTTTGTTTAACTAAGGATTATTATTGATTTTACATTGATGTTTGATTACCATCTTTTTTGACATGTATCCTTGGTTTGATTTGGTGAGTTTGCCTTTCTTACTTAAGGTTTAGTTGTTTGAGTTTTCCAATCTTTAGTAGCCTTGGATTTTAGGTCACTTGATTTACTCTAAATTTTATCTTGGTCATTTGTTCTAACATATCACTTATCACCCCAGCTTGACAAATTTCTAAATACTTCACATCCACATAGAACCAATTATCTTGGCTTTCCTACATTTTTTTTAATCTTTAGTTTTGTATTCTTGGGTTTGTCAAAATTAATCTCTGGACCCTACACAATCAAAACTAAAAACATAATAGATAATCATCTAGTGATAAATGTAAGTCAAGGTAAGAATTACATTTAGTTTTTAGTTATTTCCTTTTAGGTCATTTACTTTTAGTTATTTTATGCTTTAAAAATATTACAATTTTTTTAGCCTCAGCATTGTGTGTTATTGTGTTCTTTATTGAAGCACCATCCCCTTTTTCACCTAATTGACACATGATGATCTTCAAGTGGGGCATATGTATACACATAATATTTTCAAAATTTATCAATTACTAATATTTTTTATCTTGCAAGAACTTATCGAGTCTTAATCTATCTGAGTGCACACCCTAAGGAGTACACTAAGAAAGGGGTATAAAGACCATTAATGCTTCACAAGATTATTTTCCTTTATTACCACTTATTACCAATCCAACCAGCTCTTAAAACATTACCCTAAGATATTACTCCTATTTTTCACCCCCTCCAGTCTTTTACTACCTTTTGTTAGGTTGTGGAGCTAAAAGCTTCACTGATGCAGACAAGGAGGAGGTTGCAGGATGAGTTGCTGAGTGTCAGAAGTCTTTGGCGTTGGTCTGGCCAACCGACGTCGGCATGTGGGAGACAGGATGCAACCGACGTCGGTCATGGATCGGCCGGCATCGACGACCCCCAGGCGGACAGGGACCGACATCGATCGCCTGTGTGGTTCAGACTGCTGATGTTATGGGTAGTTAGCTAACGAACCAAGTGTTTGCATGAAGAGAGCTATTTTTAGACTGAGAGCTGCGGATCTAATTATGGTAATTAGATGTCTAATCATTGTTTGGATGAGATCTATATAATAGACTCATGGTTGTATTGGAAATGTGTTCTAGTTTGAGTTGAGCAAAGTTTGCTCCTTCTGTGTGTGAAGTGAGTAAGGGTGTTCCTCCTAGCCCTATCAGTACCAAGCTTGGTACTGGTTGGAGAATCATAAGGACTTGGTGAGGCAAGGACAAGGGTTCTTCAGGGTGTAGAGTGATCTACATGGTAAGTAAGATCGTTGATCTGCAGGTGTATGTGTGTGCAAGGTCAAGGTTCACAGGTGAGCAGAACCGTGTTTGATTTGCAGGTGTGCAGGATCATATAGACAGCAACACAACAGGGAGCAGTATCAGGCAGGATCTACTTGGAGTACAGGTGTGTACTCGGATAGAGCTAAGAGGAAGGCAAGGGAGTTCCTTCTATAAGTATGGTCTGTTGAAGTGCAGGTTATTGCAGGTTCATGGGAGATCTACTTGAAGTACCTTGAGTACTTGTGGAGCACGTGGAGTGCTTGTGGAGTGCGTGGAGCACTTGTGGTGTGCATGGAGCACAGGTGGTGAACACCAACTCTGTATTTTGAGTTGGGTGTTGGGACCTGAGAGGGAGAGCTTTGGGGAGAAGATTTACTGTTCACTTGAGGTGTGGGAAACCTCTGTAAGGTGGTGGAGAAGAAGTGGCATCTTCTTTATTGTATTCTTTTCTGTATAAAGTGTTAATACAAGTTGTGTATTGTCTCTCATATCATGTGTTATTCTGAATTCTAGTTACTTGGTGAATCTGGTTAATTTCCGCATATTAAGTTGTTTGGTTTGGTAATCAATTGTGTGCTTCCAGTTTATTTCCCAACACGTGGTATCAGAGCTAAGGTTGCAGGAAGCAGGTTTTGTGTTTGGTTACAGGGCACTCTCAGGAGTTTTTGATCGAGTGGGAGTAGAGCAACAGCAGATCAAAGTAAGCTAAGAATGGAAGAGTTGAAAAACACAGATGGTTACTCACGGTCCTATGGAAAGAAAGAGCAGGTAAAAGATTATTGTTGGTTGGTAGCAGATCAGCATGAAGAAACTGAAGAAGCAAATGTAGCAGGTGTTGTTGCACAGGATGCTCTGGGAGGTTTCTTGGATAAATTTGAATCTTGGATAAAAGATTTGGTTGCCTCTTTCCATGCAGCCCCAGGTAGAGGAGCTGGTAAGCCTTGCCAAAGAATTGGCAAAGGGGAAGTGAAGCTAAAATTGCAGGTGGCCAACACACAGGTGTTGATGAAGGTCATGCAGGTCCCAGGTTTGGAGATATGGCTAATTTCTTCAAAAAGATTGGGTGATGAGAGATGCACAAGAACTCTCACAGCGGATGCACTTGAATTAGCTGGTGGTAAGAAAATAGGTACCCTTTATCTACTTGTTTATATTACTGATTCTTCTTCTGTTGTAGAGACGTGGCTTTGTAGGCTTGGTCACATGAGCAGAAAGGAGATGCATGTTCTTAAGCGAAAGACAGATATATTTGACAGGCTTAAGAACTGGAAAGCCTTGGTGTTTATGGAGGAGATGGCGGACAGAACCCAGTGGATGGTGCTGGATACTTCTGAGCAGGGCAGTTTGGACATGGGTTTTGATTCAAAGGAGCTCGCAGGTAAAAATTCATCACTCACAGGCGAACACAGATATCGATGTTGGTCAGGAGGAACCGGCGTTGAACAGACAGGTGCCGATGTCGGTCATGTGCAGACCGAAGCCGGCAGTGTCAGGCAAAGTAAGACCAAGTCGGTCAGGGGGACCGATGTCGGCAGTAGGTAAGACCGATGTCGGTCAGGAGGACAGACGTTGGCAGCAGGGACACCAGCGCTGGCAGGTTGGTAGTCAGGGACAGATGCATGGGAACCGACGTCGGTCAGATGCAGACTGTGGGGTGACCGAGGTCGGTCACTGTAACAGATTTTGGGTGGATAGCACGCTGTCAAGGAGTCTCAAACACCCATACGGAGGACTGAAGATGTAAGTAGGCCCTCAAATTCGTTGTTCTTCTTCTTTATACATGTTGCTGATTGTAGAGCAGGAAGGATCCAGGAAACAGGTGTGAGCTTGGCATGGATGAGGATGTGATTCCTTGGAGGAGAACCAAATAGGTGTTTTGGGTAGAGATGTCAGCTGGATGAAAGCACAGAGATGAATGGATACCTTAGTTGAAGAATAGAGAGAACGGATACGTGAGATGGAAGACCAGGTATATGGTCTTGAGGAGCTGCAGGACAGTGGTACAGGTTTTGACAGGTGGAGGATGAAGCATGGCTTCAGTCAATGTCAGGGTAACTACTATGGTTTGTCTTACCAGGTGGATGATGAGTCATGACATCATTCTATTGCTGTATGTGGATGGTATGTTTTGCTAGCAGGATTGTACATACAGGGTTTTGCTAAGCTAAGGGTAAGATTAGTTCAGTGGCATGTCATGAGGAGTTTGGAGCAGTAGAATTCTTTGACATGGGAGACATGGAGATCACAGGTTGATTTTGTCTCGAGTGGGAGCTGATGTGAATCAGGTGTTGGCGAGGTTCAGGATGCAGATCCGGAGCACACTAAGGGCTAGACAGGTACAGTGTCTGAAATCACATGAGGTCTAGTATAGACCTGAGTATTCCCATGTAGTGGGAGCTGTCAGAGAGTTAGGAACCAATTCAGGGAAGTGGATTCTCAGGTATTTGAGAGGGACTGACAGCAGGGATTCATGCTATGCAAGGTCAGGACTTCACTACATGTGTTTGTAGGTTCAGATGTGGCAGGGTACTCGGATGATAGGTGATACATCACAGGTTGTGTGGTGGGTTGTCTTCAGGATTGATCTTGAAGAGGGATACAAACCAGGAAACAGATTAGATGGAGTACAGGTATAGGTATAGTGCAGCTGTTTATCTCCAAGTGGGAGATTGTTAGGTTGTGGAGCTAAAAGCTTCACTGATGCAGACAAGGAAGAGGTTGCAGAATGAGTTGCTGAGTGTCAGAAGTCTTTGGCGTTGGTCTGGCCAACCGACGTCGGCATGTGGGAGACAGGATGCAACCGACGTCGGTCATGGATCGGCCGGCGTCGGCGACCCCCAGGCAGACAGGGACCGACGTCAGTCGCCTGTGTGGTTCGGACTGTGGATGTTACGGGCAGTTAGCTAATGAACCAAGTGTTTGCATGAAGAGAGCTATTTTTAGACTGAGAGCTGCGGATCTAATTATGGTAATTAGATGTCTAATCATTGTTTGGATGAGATCTATATAATAGACTCATGGTTGTATTAGAAATGTGTTCTAGTTTGAGTTGAGCAAAGTTTGCTCCTTCTGTGTGTGAAGTGAGTAAGGGTGTTCCTCCTAGTTCCCTATCAGTACCAAGCTTGGTACTGGTTGGAGAATCATAAGGACTTGGTGAGGCAAGGACAAGGGTTCTTCAGGGTGTAGAGTGATCTACATGGTAAGTAAGATCATTGATTTGCAGGTGTATGTGTGTGCAAGGTCAAGGTTCACAGGTGAGCAGAACCGTGTTTGATTTGCAGGTGTGCAGGATCATATAGACAGCAACACAATAGGGAGCAGTATCAGGCAGGATCTACTTGGAGTACAGGTGTGTACTCGGATAGAGCTAAGAGGAAGGCAAGGGAGTTCCTTCCATAAGTATGGTCTGTTGAAGTGCAGGTTATTGCAAGTTCATGGGAGATCTACTTGAAGTACCTTGAGTACTTGTGGAGCACGTGGAGTGCTTGTGGAGTGTGTGGAGCACTTGTGGTGTGCATGGAGCACAGGTGGTGAACACCAACTCTGTATTTTGAGTTGGGTGTTGGGACCTGAGAGGGAGAGCTTTGGGGAGAAGATTTACTGTTCACTTGAGGTGTGGGAAACCTCTGTAAGGTGGTGGAGAAGAAGTGGCATCTTCTTTATTGTATTCTTTTCTGTATAAATTGTTAATAGAAGTTGTGTATTGTCTCTCATATCATGTGTTATTCTGAATTCTAGTTACTTGGTGAATCTGGTTAATTTCCGCATATTAAGTTGTTTGGTTTGGTAATCAATTGTGTGCTTCCGGTTTATTTCCCAACACCTTTCATACTAATTTTCCTAACCTAACACCCCTTTATATAGTTTACAATACTAGGTTGATTGGGTCAACCTTTTACTCTTATCGATGAAACTCATTTAGGGTTTAGGTCAGCTCTTGGCTGATCTAGCCTATTACCTAGTGATTTTTTGTTGTCAATAATGATATTAGCTTGATTGGGTTAACCCTATCAACTAAACTTTTTGGAAGGGCTTAGGGTTAAATCAACCTATATATACAATATCATTTCTCCATTATTAGAGAGATATCAAGATTTATTATTCATTTGTGCTTATTTACAATCTGCTCTTCCACCATTCTACTTGAAGAATCTTAGCTTAGGGTTTCTACTTGGATAATCTAGACTTATGAAGAATTTTTAGATGTTTTAGCCTTTCTTCATGATCTTTAAAAACCACAATAATCTCTTATGAAGCCCCTTTGTCCAAGGGAGAGATTGAGTCTCAATGGGTTCATCTTTTAGGTAAGTATTCTCTAACTTTCTTCCTCTCTTTAGTAGATAGAAGTAGCACAAGTATTAGGTTTTCAATAATATACTCTTCTTCTCCATGCATTAAGGGTGTTACCTATACATATCTTAATTAAGATTCTCTTATGCATGTTTATTTGTTTAATAACCCTCACATTAATCCACAAGATTTAGTGATCACTAGATTAGACCTTTACTTTACTTTTTATTAATATAGTGAATATGAAAACATAGGGCGTAGTTAGGGTTATTGTGTGATTTTGCTTGACTAGAGGCTTTGGAACCCTCCTTAGTATTATTGTTGTGATAAGAGATCTTGTAATTGGGTCTAGAGGATCCACATATTGGTCATATTCCTAACTATCTAATGTATCCCCAATTGGAAGTGTAAGTAGGATCTATCTTCTACGAACTAGGATTAATTTATAGATCTGATTGCAACATGCACTTAAACTAAATTATGCTAGAATCAGGTTGAAGTTCTCCTTATTTCCATTTTTTTATTTATTAAATTATATTTAGTATAGCTTGTTATTTTCATAGATTAGCTTTCATATTTATAAAAATAAACAAATTTGATAGTGAAATAGATCTATTTCTTTTCATTTGTCTTTGCTACAAAAAGAGATAGTTAGCTTTTATCTGTGTTTACATTCCACTATATTAGTTTATTTTAATTAGTAATACATCTAATCAATAATTTAGGAAAATATATCAGTAAATATTCAATTTATCTCAACCTAGGACAAATTTTCATTTTCAATATCCAAACAAGTCTCTTCCATTCCAAATAGTCATCTAGGCAATCACAAAAACATATATAGCCATAGGTGCATACACAAGGGTAGTATATGGATGATTTTATTTGTTTTAGAGAGTTTATATTATATTTATTTCCCTCTTGCAAAAAAAAAATTCAGAACTTGAATTTCTTATTTTCACTTTAACAATTCATTCAAAAAAAATTAATCTTAGCAAACTAGGGAAGTTGAAAAGCTAGTTTAGTTTGTTTGTGAACAAAGAAAACCAAAAGAAAGTGTTGTGTTATTTTTGTTTTAGATCAGATTTCTTACTAAAATAATTACATATTTAGATTCAATTTACACATTTATTCAACTCATACAAAACAACCAAAACTAATAAAAACATAGTCATTTAGTTTTCATATAAACAAAAGATAGGAAAATTTTGAATTTTGCATAATATCATAGACTCTCTTCTGCAACCCCCACCGGCCCCCCCCCCCAACACCCCCGCCCTCGACCCCCCCCCCCCCCCCCCCCCCCCCGCCTTGCAGGTAATAAAAATTGGAAAAGGATACAATTTATTTATTTTTTGTTTACTTTGAGATTTGCCATTATTTTACTTTCAACATTTCATTTTCAACAAATAAATAATTTATTCCATAGAACCAAGAAAAGCCCAAATCAATCAAAACAAAATAAAATTGTGATAAAAAGCCTTGCGAACACGTGCGAACAAACACACTCCATCCAATCCTTGTCCATTCATAAATGCATCCTACACAAAGCATTGT